>JARBWK010000017.1:15400237-15430237 GCA_030556195.1 Anolis apletophallus | reverse complement strand
CACCGTGAGGACTTCTCTCACAGACTCACGCGTACCTCACACCGTGAGGACTTCTCTCACAGACTCAGGCCTACCCTCACTGTGAGGACTTAGGCGTTCTCACACCGTCACACCACACCATGAGGACTTCTCTCACAGACTCAGGCCTACCTCACACCGTGAGGACTTCTCTCACAGACTCAGGCCTACCCCACACCGTGAGGCCTTCTCTCACAGACTCAGGCCTACCCCACACCGTGAGGACTTATCTCACAGACTCAGGCGTACCTCACACCGTGAGGAATTCTCTCACAGACTCAGGCGTACCTCACACCATGAGGACTTCTCTCACAGACTCAGACCTACCTCACACCGTGAGGACTTCTCTCACAGACTCAGACCTACCCCACACCGTGAGGAATTCTCTCACAGACTCAGGCGTACCTCACACCATGAGGACTTATCTCACAGACTCAGACCTACCTCACACCATGAGGACTTCTCTCACAGACTCAGACCTACCTCACACCGTGAGGACTTCTCTCACAGACTCAGACCTACCTCACACCGTGAGGACTTCTCTCACAGACTCAGGCGTACCTCACACCATGAGGACTTATCTCACAGACTCAGGCCTACCTCACACCGTGAGGACTTCTCTCACAGATTCAGGCCTACCCCACACTGTGAGGCCTTCTCTCACAGGCACAGGCCTACCCCACACCGTGAGGACTTATCTCACAGATTCAGGCCTACCTCACACTGTGAGGCCTTCTCTCATTACCAATCCCTAACTGCTCCCAATGACTTGCTAACGGTGAGGCCTTCTCATTAACTAAGGCCTACTACACACTAAAGCTTATCTCACAGACTCAGGACTACCTCACACTGTGAGGCCTTCTCTCACAGACTCAGGCCTACCTCACTCTGTGAGGCCTTCTCTCACCAACTAAGACCTACGGTGTGAGGTAGGCCTGAGTCTGTGAAAGAAGGCCTCACAGTGTGAGGTAGGCCTGAATCTTGTGAAAGAAGCTTCAGTGTGTAGTAGGCCTTAGTTTGTGAGAAGGCCTCAAAGTTTGCAAGTCATTAGGAGCAGTTAGGGACTGGTAATGAGCGCTCTCTGTCCAAAGGCCACATTGCAGTAGAACTGACCTCCGAGGATGATAGTAGAAATCCAGGTGGACAGACTAATGGGACAGACTAGTAGGAGATTTAGGTTTCGTCAACATAGGGTTTCTCATCTGGCAGTCTGAGGTCCCTTGTTAGCGAGGAAGTCTGTATCCACTTCCCAGGGGAAATGGCATGCTTTTCTCCCTATATGAGCGAGACCAACTGAATCTTTGGTCAGTGGAAGCAACACTGGAGATTGAGGACAGAACCTCTATCGCATCTAATTATGATGCAATTGAAAATTAACGATCGCAGCAATGAAAAGATTTGATTTCTTAACGTCTGGTGCGTACCGCGTGTGCGCGTTGGAATACACGTCGTAATAATATATTTTATATTCGTAAATATAAAATATATGATCCCTCCCTCCGGCCCACCACCGTCCACCCATCCGTCCGCAAGGGCCCCCACCTGCCCCAGCTGCTCCTGGAGACGTTCCCGCTCCTCCTGCAGCACCGCCAGCTCCTGCTCCAGCGCCTCCCGACTGCACTCCGCCGCCTGCAGGGAGAGTCCCAACCCGCGGCACTGCGTGGCCAGGTCCAGCCGCTCCTGCTCCAGCCGCACCAGCTCCTCCCGGAAGGTGGCCTTCTCCTGCTCCGCCGCCTCCTTCCTGCCCAAGAGGGAGGCCTTCTCCTCCTCCAGCTGCAAAAGAGAGCCCGGCCGGGAGAGGTCTTTGCCCAGGTGAAGGGGTAAAAAGGTAAAAAGTACCCCTCCCAAGCAGGCCCGGATTAACCGATTGTGGCGCCCTAGGCCACACTCTGGAAGCGCTGCCCCCACCCCAGGGGGTGAGGCCACTTGCGGGGGGGGGCTCCCTCCTCGCTCGCGTCAGCGTCGGTCCCGCCCCTCTTCCTTCACTGATGCGAGAGAGGAGGGGCGGAGGGAAGTCCTAGGCCCCCTCCTTGCTGCTTGCGTCGGCGTTGGTCCCTCCCCTCTTCCTTCACTGAAGGCAGAGGGGCGGGGCCGGCGCGAGCAGTGAGGAGGGGGCCTAGGACTTCCCTCCGCCCCCTCCTCTCTCGCGTCAGTGTCGGTCCTGCCCCTCTTCCTTCACTGAAGGAAGAGGGGCGGAGCCAGCATGAGCAGCGAGGGAGGGAGGAGCCAAGGGGAGCAGAGTAAAGGGGGGCGGGGCGGCCGTGGATGACGCTTCCGCCGCTGCGCACATGCGCACTTTTTTAAAAAAAAATTTTATTACTTTTTTGGGGGGGTCCGGACCTGCT
This sequence comes from Anolis apletophallus, assembly GCA_030556195.1. Classification (NCBI taxonomy): domain Eukaryota; kingdom Metazoa; phylum Chordata; class Lepidosauria; order Squamata; family Anolidae; genus Anolis; species Anolis apletophallus. The sequence continues at coordinate 15,427,874 of JARBWK010000017.1, read as the reverse complement.
GCTCTCCCATGGCTGCCACCCTAGGCCATGGCCTAGGGTGGCCTTATGGGTAATCTGGGCCTGCTCCCAAGAGGAGATGCTCTAAGTTTGCCCGTACGTCAGCAATAATCTGCCCAGAGACAGCAGAACAAAGAACGACCCATACTAAGGGTAAAATGTGAAGAATGTTACTTGCTGATAAGAATGAGTATAAATATCTTGTAACTGCGCAGCTCGGGGGGATAGCCATTTTGTATCTTGACCTACAATGGTCAAGGGCTATTCGCCCCAATACTGATCGTATTGAGATTAAAAAGTCTTGTTTTGGATTCATGGGCCTTGGCGAAGTTCTTCCTCCTCCTGGGCTCTGCAACCAAAAACCCAAATTTCCGTTACAAATCTGGTGCGTTGGCCAGGAAAATGGAAGCAGTTGCCTTTGATACGGTAGACCACGCATTGTTAACCCACTGCTTAGCCGTGACAGGGGTTAGGGGGACTGCTCTTAAATGGGTGTCCTCTTTTCTCCAAGATCGGGGAGAGCGAGTGGAGAGGGGAGGTATGGTCTCCGAGAGGCTCCCTCTTAGTTGTGGGGTCCCTCAGGGGGCCATTCTCTCCCCTCTATTATTTAACATCTACATGCGCCCACTTGCCAAATTGGTGCGGAGTTTTGGTCTGGAGTGTCATCAGTACGCTGATGACACCCAGCTGGTGCTGAGGATGGACGGCCAGCCGGACTCTGTACCCGATTGTTTCCAGCTATGCCTTGAAGCTGTGACTGGTTGGCTACAAGCCAGCTGGTTGAGAGTGAATCCATCGAAGACGGAGATCCTTTGGCTGGGTGGTCCGGGTGGGAGTGGGCTCCGGCTGCCTACTCTGGACAGCGAGGCATTACGCCCGTCGTCATTAGTAAAGAATCTGGGGGTTCAGTTGGACCCACTGCTGACAATGGAGGCCCAGGTCTCTGCTGTCAGCAGATCCACATTCTTCCACCTGCGGCAGGCTAGGCAGCTGGCGCCCTATCTCACTAGGAACGACCTAGCCACGGTAATCCAGGCGACGGTCATCTCAAGACTAGACTACTGTAACACCCTTTACATTGGCCTTCCTTTGTCGGTCATCCGGAGGCTTAAACTGGATGTCAGACGAAGCAACACAGATCTGGTGCAGTTGGAATGCGCTGGAAAAGGGCCCCGCGTGCAGGGCCGGCATTCCCAATTAAGCGACCTACGCGGTCGCGTAGGGCGACGTTCCCGAAGAGGGGCGTGGCCACCTGGGAGGGGCGACACTCCGCCCCGCCGCCATGTCGCCGCAGCCAGCCGGCGGCGCGGAGGAACGGGGGGGAGAGGGGACTCACGGGCAGGCTCACGGACCCGAGGAGGAGCAGGAGGAGGGGGGAGGCCACGAGGGCGGCCCCCACGGAGACGCAGCGGCAACAGCAGCAGCAGCAGCAGCGTCACCGGAAGGGCCCAGAGCCAGAGGCGCATCTTCCTGACATCACTTACTCGTCGCCGCCTCTGCCGAGGAGGAAGGGGAGGAAGGCCTCGGCGGCCGCGCGCTGCAAGGACGCCCGGAAGGAGTGACGCGGCGGGAGGGAGGGAAGGAGGACGAGGCCGCCGCGCCTCCGCAGGGCTCCCTCCCTCTGGCGTCTCTCCTTCCGGGCGTTCTTGTAGCGCGTGGCCGGCGAGGCCTTCCTCCCCTTCCTCGGCAGAGGCGGCAACGAGGAAGTGACGTCAGGAAGATGCGCCTCTGGCTCTGGGCCCTTCCGGTGGCGCTGCGTCTCCGTGGGGGCCGCCCTCATGGCCTCCCCCCTCCTCCTGCTCCTCCTCGGGTCCGGGAGCCCGCCCCGTGAGTCCCCTCTCCCCCGTTCCTCCGCGCCTGCGCTCGGGAGTCTGCGCATCATGCGGGAGCCGCCGGGGGGGGGCCCTGAAAATAAAGTTCGCTTACTCCCCCCGGAGAGCTCGGGCCGCCCCTGTCCGCGTGCGAGCCGTTTCAACGGCCTTGGATCTGTCTTGTCTAGTTGCCGACTAAAGAATCCATTTAACAACACTTCGATACAGATAGCGGCAAAGCGCCAGCCTCACTCGCGTCTCGCTGCCGATGAGAATGTAAACAATGCGCTCCTGGATGACGTCACGGGCTCAGAGCGCGGCAAAGGCCAGGTTGGAGAAGCTGGAGGAGTTGCGGCAGGAGAGCGAGCAGCTGCCGCGCTCTGAGCCCGTGACGTCATCCAGGAGCGCATTGTTTACATTCTCATCGGCAGCGAGATTTCCGCGCCTGGGATTTCCAACACGCCGGGATCGCCCGGACTGCACTGCTGCGAGCCTGCCGCTCTTCTCCTCGCTCGTCCCCGCTCCCCAGGGGGCCCTTTTTCCCCCCCTCCTCATTTCTGCGGACTTTGAACTGGTCCACCGACATCCTAGCGGGGACTCACCCGAGCCGGTTTCCAGGAATGGGATCTCCACCGGGGATCCTTGCGGTTTGAAGTTATTTGGTTTCATTCCCGGTTTTCTCTGCTTCCATACACGAAGCTACCCGTGCCTTCCCTGACGGGCCGGTGCATTGCGCCCATGAGGGCTGTATTCTGACATTAGGGAGGTCACGTCCTCCTTGGGGTGGCTTAGCCTAGTGGCATATTCTGCCTCTAGGAGCTCCCAGGCTGCCTCCCTTGCCCCCCTCCTTGGGGTTCCCAACTGTGTGGGGGATAGCGGTTGCATATCTGTTGAGTTGTCTGTTGCATTACCACACCACTGATGTGTTTGTTGTTGATTGTATATTTCTACATATTTTGTAGTTCAGCCCTTGTGTTTATCGTGCTTTAGACCAGTACCCTTGTGTGTTGTGCTAGTCTGGTAAACGCCCAGAAGGGGTGACTCTGTCTGCGCAGAGGGTAAAGGGGAGGAATTGCCCCCTTTGACCCGAGTGTATTCTGCACAGGTTCAAGAAGGGGTGACCCTGACAGAACAGAGAGGGAAAGGGGGAAGAATTGTCCGCCTAGTCCCTGAGTATGTACGCAAAGGTGTGGTGACTGCAAAAACCCAAATTTCTGTTACACAGGCATGGGCAAACTTTGACCCTCTCTCGAAGTGAAGGGCCGAAGTCTGCCCATGCCTGTCTTAGCCTGATAGCCCCTTCCGGTCCTGACCTGGACAATGACCCGGTGGAGCTCCGTCTTGTCTTGTGCCAGAGCCTCGTTGAGGGCGCTCATCTTGGAGAGGGAGTCGCGCAGGGAGGCTTCCTCGGTCCTGGTCCGGCTCAGGGCCAGTTGGAGCTCGGCCTGGTTTGCCTCTAACTGGACAGGAAACAAGAGAGGAGACAAGGCACAGAGTGAAGAGGAATAATACAATCACAGATTATTAAACATTTTGGGGAAAGGACAACCTTTGAGATCATAACCTTTCGGAAAACTAGACATCTCCAAAGCCTTTTGGAAGCATGGCCCTTTCGGAGATTGATTGGCATTCACTACCATTTGGAATATTCATAACCCTTTTGTAAAGTATAGGAGCAAATAATAATAATAATAATACAACAAATAATAATACAACAACAACAATAATATTAGTGGTAATAAATAAATGTAATAAATAAAAATATAAGAGTAAAATAATAAATGTAATAAAATATAAGAGTAAAATAATGTATATGTAATAATAATAGTAGAGTAAAATATTATATGTAATAAAAATAATAAGAGTAAAAAAATAAATGTAATAAAAATTACAGAGTAAAATAATAAATGTAATGATAATAATTGAATAAAATATTAAATGTAATAAAAATAATAAAAGAGTAAAATAATAAATGTAATAAATAAAATAATAGAGTAAAATAATAAATGTAATAAAATAATAGAGTAAAATAATGTAAATGTAATAATAATAGTAGAGTAAAATAATGAATGTAATAAAATATAAGAGTAAAATAATAAATGTAATAATAATAATAGATAAAATATTAAATGTAATAAAAATAATAAAAGAGTAAAAAATAAATGTAATAAAATTACAGAGTAAAATAATAAATGTAATGATAATAATTGAATAAAATATTAAATGTAATAAAAATAATAAAAGAGTAAAATAATAAATGTAATAAAATTATAGAGTAAAATACTAAATGTAATAATAATAATTGGATAAAATATTAAATGTAATAAAAATAATAAAAGAGTAAAATAATAAATGTAATAAAATTATAGAGTAAAATAATAAATGTAATAATAATAATTGAATAAAATATTAATTGTAATAAAAATAATAAGAGTAAAATAATAAATGTAATAAATAAAATTATAGAGTAAAATAATGAAAGTAATAATAATTGAATAAAATATTAAATGTAATAAAAATAAGAGTAAAATAATAAATGTAATAAATAAAATTACAGAGTAAAATAATAAATGTAATAAAAATAATAGAGTAAAACAATGTAAATGTAATAATAATAAAATAATAAATGTAATAAAATAATAATAGAATAAAATAATGTAAATGTAATAATAATAAAATAATAATAGAGTAAAATAATGTAAATGTAAATAAATAAATGTAATAATAATAATAGAGTAAAATAATAAATGTAATAACATAGTAAAATAATAATAAATATTCTTGGCTCGAGTATAAGCCAAGGGGAACTTTTTCAGTCTTAAAAAGGGCTGAAAAACTAGGCTTATTATTGTTGTTGTTGTAAGCAATCTGCATTATATACATAACCTAAAATTATGAAAGAAAAGAGAGAAGTAAGAAGCGGGTCTCTTTCTGCATGAAGGGAGCGTTGACGGGAACCCCGCAATCCCACCAGGCCTTGCCTTTGTTAGGGCCGCCACCGCCTCGGCCTTCTCGTTCTCCAGGACCTCCTTCTCCAGGACGGCTGTGCTCAGAGCCTCCTTCGCCAGGACGAGCTCCTTCTTGAGGCCGGATCTGGCCCCTTCCAGGTGTTCCAGGCGCCTCTGGCTGAGAGAGACAGAAGGGCAGCTCGGTCTTCCTTCCTTCCTTCCTTCCTTCTTTCCTTCCTTCCTTCCAAGACGACGAAGGGAAGCAAGTCGGGATCCCAGAACTCCCTTCCCTGCCCCAGGTCACCTGCGCTCGGCCTCCTTCTGGCCCCGCTCCTGGTCCCTCAGGAGCTCCTCCTTCTCCTCTTCAAGGGCCTCGCGAAGGCGCCGGAGGTCGCTGTTGGCCGCCTGCAGCTGCTCGCTCTCCTGCCGCAACTCCTCCAGCTTCTCCAGCGCGGCCTTCAGGCTCTTCTCCAGGGTCGCCTTCTCGCTAATGGCATTTTGGGGGGAAAGAGAGGGCAAGACACGGTGAGTCTACACCAGGGGTGCCCACACTTTTTCAGCATGCGAGCTACTTTTAAAGCAACGAAGTTGAAAAGAACTACCTGCCCCCGCTGCGCATGCTTCCGTCGCCCTGCGCGGCGCTTCTTCCGCTCGCAGGTCATTGTGGGAAGGAGGAAGCATGAGGCGGGGCTGATTCCGGATGGGAGAGGTAGGGCGGAGCGCGAGGCGCCCCCCTCCGAAGGCCCTGGCCCCCTCTGCAGGCCCCGCCCCGCGCCCCCTCCGCAGGCCCCGCTCTGGCTCCCTCCGCAGGCCCCGCCTCCCGCTCCTCCGCAGGCCCCGCCTCGGGCTCCCTCCGCAGGCCCCGCCTCCCGCTCCCTCCGCAGGCCCCGCCTCGCGCTCCCTCCGCAGGCCCGCCTCGCGCTCCTCCGCCCCCCGCCTCGCGCTCCCTCCGCAGGCCCCGCCTCCAGCTCCTCCGCAGGCCGCCTCCGCTCCCTCCGCCCCCCTCTCCTCCCTCCGCAGGCCCCGCCTCCGTGCTCCCTCTGCAGGCCCCGCCTCGCGCTCCTCAGGCCTCGCCTCACGCTCCCTCCTCCGCAGGCCCCGCCTCTCTCTCCCTCCGCAGGCCTCGCCTCGCGCTCCCTCCGCAGGCCCCGCCTCGCGCTCCCTTCACAGGCCCTGCCTCGCGCTCCCTCTGCAGGCCCCGCCTCGCGCTCCCTCCTTCCCGCAATGCCCCGCAGGCGGAAGAAGCGTCACGTGGGTGGAAGGCGGCAATAGGAGTGCCGCACGCAGGGTGTGCGCACGGATGACATAAGCGCCCCATCTGGCGATCGACTTCCTGGGTAGCCCTGGTCTACGCCCACCGCGCTCCTTCCCTGGATCCGGTCCAGCCGCTCACCTGCCCTGGAGCTCCGCGGAGGAGCGGAAGCGGCAGGCGTCCCGCTCGGCCTGCTCCTGGGCTACGGCCACGGCCTCCAGCTCACACTTCAGCCGCTGGGACTCCTGCTCCAGGGATCGGCGGTCTTCGTCACGCTCGGCCAGCTGCCTCTTCAGGGAGGAGACCCGGTCCTGGGCCGCCTCAAATTTCCCACGGAGATCCTAAGGACAAGAAACGGGTGAGAAACAGGCCGGCCACAAGTGACTCTGTGCATAACCTCTAGATTGGGATCTGATCTGTGTCTGAACGAGGCATATCCTGACACTCCCTGCTCCCTCCTCACCTGGAGCTGGAGCTGCCGCTTGTGCAGGGCCGCCTGCACCAGGACCAAGGTGGGCTCCGCTGGGAAGGCCGGGGAGAGTCCCCTGCGGGGGGAATGGCGGCGAAGGGGGGAGGGGGTCCGCAGGCTGGAGGAGAGGCCCCTCAGGCCGAGGCCCAGAGTGTCACTCTCGCAGGAGGAGGCGGCTGAAAGCTGGACGGCACTGTCTGCGTCCGAGAGCACGGCCTGTTGAGGAGGAGGGAGAGGAGGTTGCCACATAATAATAAGAGTAAAATAATAAATGTAATAAAAATAATAATAGAGTAAAATAATAAATGTAATAAATAAAAACAAGAGTAAAATAATGTAAATGTAATAATAATAATAAAAATAATAGAGTAAAATAATAAATGTAATAAAAATAATAATAAAGTAAAATAATGTAAATGTAATAATAATAGAGTAAAATAATAAATGTAATAAAAATAATAATAGAGAAAAATAATGTAAATGTAATAATAATAATAGAGTAAAAATAAATGTAATAATAATAGAGTAAAATATTAATGTAACAAATACAATGTAATAAAAATAATAATAGAGTAAATGTAATAAATGTATTAAAAATAATAATAGAGTAAATAATAATAGAGTAAAATAATGTAAATGTAAATAAATAAATGTAGTAATAGAGTAAAATAATAAATGGAATAAAAATAATAATAGAGTAAAATAATAAATGTAATAAATAAAAACAAGAGTAAAATAATAAATGTAATAAAAATAATAATAGAGTAAAATAATGTAAATGTAATAATAATAGAGTAAAATAATAAATGTAATAAAAATAATAGAGAAAAATAATGTAAATGTAATAATAATAGAGTAAAAAATTAATGTAATAATAATAGAGTCAAATATTAATGTAACAAATACAATGTAATAAAAATAATAGAGTAAATGTAATAAATGTAATAAAAATAATAATAGAGTAAATAATAATAGAGTAAAATAATGTAAATGTAAATAAATAAATGTAATAATAATAGAGTAAAATAATAAATGGAATAAAAATAATAATAGAGTAAAATATTAAATGTAATAAAATAATAATAGAGAAAAATAATGTAAATGTAATAATAATAGAGTAAAAAAATTAACGTAATAATAATAGAGTAAAATATTAATGTAACAAATACAATGTAATAAAAATAATAGAGTAAATGTAATAAATGTAATAAAAATAATAATAGAGTAAAATAATGTACGGTAAATGTAAATAAATAAATGTAATAATAATAGAGTAAAATATTAAATGGAATAAAAAATAATAATAGAATAAAATATTAAATGTAATAAAATAATAGAGTAAAATAATGTAAATGTAAATAAATAAATGTAATAATAATAGAGTAAATTAAATGTAATAAATAAAAATATTAAATGTAATAAAAATAATAATAAAGTAAAATAATAAATGTAATAAATAAAAACAAGAGTAAAATAAATAAATAAATGTAATAAAAATAATAGAGTAAAATAATGTAAATGTAATAACAATAATAGAGTAAAATATTAAATGTGATAAGAATAATAATAGAGTAAAATAATGTAAATGTAAATAAATAAGTGTAATAATAATAGAGTAAAATAATAAATGTAATAAAAATAATAGAGTAAAATAATAAATGTAATAATATTAATAAAATATTAAATGTAATAAAAATAATAAGAGTAAAATAATGTAAATGTAAATAAATAAATGTAATAATAATAATAAAACAATAAATGTAATAAATAAAAACAATAGAGTAAAATAATGTAAATGTAATAAAAATAATAATAGAGTAAAATAATGTAAATGGAGAAGGTGGAAGGGGCTTCGCAAAGTCACAGGACGCCTCCTGGAAGCTCCGCTCCTTTGACCCCACCTGCGCGAGGTCCCGGAGCGTCTGCTGGAGGGCCTCAGACTCCGTCCGCAAGGCGTCCATCTCCTCCGCCTCGGCCAAGGCCTGTTCCTGGGCGCGAGAGGCTTCCTGGAAGGACAGGAGCGAGAGTCAGGCAATCCCAAGCCTCTGAGCCAGCTTTGGAATCGTCGAATCCTAGACGGGACCCAACAGAGCAGGCGTGGGCCAACTTGGGCCCTCCCTCCAGGCGTTTTGGACTCCCAACTCCCACGGCCTACCAGGTTGGAATCCAAAACACCTGGAGGGAGGGCCCAAGTTGGCTGTGGAATCTCCTTCCCGGCCATTTGCACCCATGGCTCCGTTGAGTCTCTGCCCCTCACCAAGGCGTCCAGCTTCTCACTCAGCGCATCAATGGTCTGGGCCTTCTCCGCGTTCTGGCTTTTCAGGCGCTCCGTGCCGGAAGTGAGCTCCGTGATCCTTGAGGGAGGGAGAGAGATAGGGCGAAGCAGGAGGGGTGTCACCCCAAATTCGAGACCCAGGCCCCTCAAGGCAGAGAGGGGTCCCTCGCCCGGCCTGCGATCCCACCTGCTGCCGAGCTCAGCCTTTTCCAAGTCGCAGCGGACCTGCAGCTGGATCATGTCGCGGACCTTGTCCCTCAGCTGCTCCTCCATCTGCGCCGCCAGCCGCGCCTGCTTCTCCGCCTGCGCCGTGGTGCCGCTCTCCGACAAACGCAGGCGGCTGCACAGGTCCAGGCAGGAGGCATGCGCTGCGCGGCCTGAGCGGGAGAGTTCGTGGCCCAGCTCCGAGAGGTCCCTATGGAAGGAAGGAGAATGGCATTTTGGGGGGAAAGAGGGCAAGAAACAGTGAGCCTAAGCCAGGGGCGGGCAACCTATGGCCCGTGGGCCGGATGCGGCCCAGCAGCCAATTCTGTCCGGCCAGGGGAGAAGGGCGTCGGGGTCGGAGCCAAGAGGAAGGGGTGCTGCTGCTCTGTGGGGCCTGTGTCGGCAGACTTGATCGTCTTCCGGGTCGCCAGGGCGATCGGCCGCCTCAGATCGCCAATTGCTACCCCTGCAGGCCCGGATCACGTCCAGGGATGGCAGGCACTCCATAGCAGGGCGTTCAGCTGGGGAACGGCTGGGGGCGAGAGCAGGCAGAGGCTTGACATGGCCAGCAACCTTTCCTTCCTACCCCTTTTCTCCTAATACAGACCTGGGTATCTTACGGCCCGTGGGCCGGATGTGGCCCTCCGGCCGGTTCTGACCAGCCCAGGGAGAAGGGCGTTGGGGGCGGGGCAATTTCTGCAAGAGGAAGGGCTTCCGCTGCCGTCATCCCATCACAGCCTGCATCGGCAGACAGCCCGCCGCTCCGGAGAAGAATCGGAGGAGCGGCGGCTTTGGAGTGCATGCCATCCCGGGAGGTGATCCGGGCCTGCAGCGGGAGCAGTCGACGACCTGCGGCAGCTGATCGCCCTGCAGGCCTGGATCGCCTCCTGGGATGGCAGGCACTCCATGGCAGGGCGATCAGCTGATCGGGAACGCCTCTGACGGAACGGCTGGGGGCGAGAGCGGGCAGAGGCCTGCAGCCTCCGATCATCTGCTGCGGCGGCGGCTGGGTCCGCTTTGCCATCCTCTGGGCTGGGTCCATTGGGCCATTCCATCTTGGGATCCTTCCTCTCTTGAAGATGTCAGCCTCCATCTTGGTTCGCACCTTGTCTTCTTGAATTTCATCTTATTTTATTTTAGTGGTTTTTATTATTATTTTATAATAATTTTATTATAATAATACAATAAATAATATAATGTTATATTATAATATTATGTCTATACCTATATATACTATAATTATATTAATACTAATATATGACTATTTCTTGATATATTAATGTTAATATTAATGATGTGTAATATATAGTAAATACAGTAAATAAATAAATAATGTAGATTTGAATGTAGTTCCGCCTTCAGGTGCGGCCCTCCATAATATTTTTTGGCTCTCGTGTGGCCCCTTGGAAAAAATAATTGCCCATCCCTGACCTATGGCATAACTATATTTCATATTTCATAACCGGCCATCACTGTTGGCCTCGGAAACCAGCACATGGCTGCAATTCTTTCATTTGTTTACCATCCAGAAGGCTGAAATTCTCATGGATGAAAATCCTCATATGGCCCTCTGTCAACAAGGAAGGGTCGTTAAGGACAATTCCTGTTTCTCACAAAGAAGAAAAGAATTCCCTTGACCCGAAAGGTCAGGGCCTTGGGTTCATTAACATATGGACAAAGCTACTCAAGAAAACTCCAGCTGCTTTGTTTTGAACACATTCCTGCTCCTCGCTCCCCATTCGCCAGAACAGGAAGTGGCACTGTTTCACTATTGGACCAAACTCCAGCTGCCCCAGCGATTCCATCCAATCAACACAAAGCTGGTCTGGGGGCAGGAAGTGGGAAATTTATAAGGTCTATATATATATACTACTAGCTGACCCGGCCACGCTTCTCTGTGGCTTTTTCCTTTCTTCCTGGTGTCTTTTCCTTCTCCCCTTCTTCTCCCCTTCCATCCTCCTTTTATTTTCTTTCCTGCTCCTTACATTTTTTTCCTCCGCCTCCTCCTCTTTGGTGCTGTCGTCGCCAGGGCTTCCTCATAGGGCGTATGGAACAGGCCTCCGATGGTGTTTGTGGTGGGCGTGGGGGCATGGAAGGGCTGTGGCGTCTGCCTCTTTCCCCTTCTTTCCCTGCCCTCCTTCCTTCCAGTGAGGAAGGCTCCGGCCACATTCTGGAGCTCTCCACGCGGCTGCCACTGGTCCCTGGCGGCCGCCATCTTGTAGGAGGACTTCGGGGCGTAAGGGGCGGGAGTTCTGGTTCCCTGCAGCCATTGTGTTTTGTCCGCGTTTCCAGGCAGACCCTTTTTCTTGGCGGACTAACTTCCGGCGGAGCCTTTTTGTCCGGAACGGAAGTTGGTCGGGCGCCAATTTTTTTTTGTAGTTTTCTGGCTTTTTTGTTTCTTTTTGGTCTCTCGGTTCCCCGGTCGCCCAGAGAAGCGGTGGAGATGGCCAGGAGAGGGCCACCGAAAGCCCCAGAAGCAGCTCCGGCGGGCGCCCAGAGCCCAGAAGTAACGGAGGCGGACCGGTGGGAGGTGGCGAATGAGGGCGAGGAGGCGGCGCAGTGGCCGTCGTCGTCATAGTGATGCCCCCCCCCTCGTTCCGCAACCGCGCGGTATTGCAGATGGCCATGTAGAAGGAGGAGGAATCAGTGAGGGAGGGCGAGGGGCTGGGGTGGGGGGTGGGGTGTCTGAGTGCGCCGCCACCATTGTAAATGAGGCTTTATTCCCTCCCCTCCCCTGGCGGGGGAAGGAGGCCATTGGAATTCACCAAGCGCCGCTACGCCAGCGCAACGCCAGGTTTCAATGGCCGTTTTTTGTGGGTCCTGTTTAGGGGTCTTCCGAGGTATCTAGGGCGGATTTTTTGTGCCCTGTAGGCACCTCGGGGTATGGTGGAATGTGTTGGGGCGGTTTAGTGGTTATGGGGCGTATAATTTGGTTGCCTATATACGACATTGCACGGACCTTCTCTTTTTATATATATATATATAATATAATAATTATGATATTAATACTAATAATATAGAATATTTCTTGATATATTAATATGTTAATATTAATTATGTGTAATATATAGTAAATAAATAATGTAGATTAGGATGTAGTTCAGCCTTTAGGTGCGGCCCTCCATAATATTTTTTGGCTCTAGTGTGGCCCCTTGGAAAAACTAATTGCCCACCCCTGACCTATGGCATAACTATATTTCATATTTCATAACCGGCCATCACTGTTGGCCTCGGAAACCAGCACATGGCTGAAAAACTAATTGCCCACCCCTGTCCTAATAGGTGTGATCCCGCTCTGCCCCGTCCCTCGCCAAACACCGACCTTTCCGTCTGGGTTTTCATTTCGTTGAAGTGCCTCCGGAAGCCGACGACTTGCCGCCAGAGAGTCATGAGGCGACTGTGCTCGTTGCTGAAGTAGGCGTTGAACGACTACAGAGAGAAAGAAAGAGAGGAGACAGGAGTAGGGTCCCGGCGCCCGTCTCACCCACCGGAAACCCGCTCTGCCGGCTCGTCCCGTTCGCCCTAACCTCCTCCTCTCGCCGCCACTCCGCCTCCCGCTGCTCCAGCTCTTCCCGGGCCTTCGTCCAGTCAGTGGTCAGCTTCCGGATGTCCTCGCTCAGGGCCTGGTTGGCCGTGTTGGCCTGGTCCAGCTGCTCCCGCAGCATGCCGTTGACCTGGGCAAGGCTGGCGCTCCTGGAGGGGGTCAACAGATGGCCAAACATCCATTGCAACAACAACAACAACAAAAACAACAACAGTCAAAACACAGTCAAAGCAACCTCAACCTTTGAAATAATAATAATAATAATAATAATAATAATAATCTATGTATATAATAAAAGTCAGTGTTTGTGGCTGGAGGTGCGGAGGAATATGTGGCAGCTTTCTGATTGGCTCCCACTGTGGGATTATTTGCATAAAGGACTCTTGATTGGCCAGCCACAGAACTCCAACATTCTAAGGCACCAGACAGAGGGGATTGGTTGCCACTGAGGGAGCATTTGCATAAAGGACTCTGATTGGCCAGTACCCAAGAATCCAAGTCTCTTCATTCAAACAACATGATTGGTTGCCACTGAGGGAGAATTGGCAAAACTGGCTCTGATTGGCCAGCTTCTAGATTCCAACATTCTAGGGTGACGCAGAGGGAAAAGGAAAGGCCTCAGACAGGCAGTCACTGCGGCCCACAGCAATGACGGATCAGGACCAAACTTGGCACACAGAGGCCCAATGGCCCGCTTCACAACCTGGTGTGGTTTAGGGCAGGATGGGCCACAAATGATGGGATTTGCAGTACCTTCACCCAATGCACTTCCCAAACAATGACCCACTCTCCATCCTACTGCAGTTTAGAGAGCGGACCATGGATGATGGGACTTGAAGTACCTCTACTCATTCTCCATAACCGCAGCAGCCCCCAACAAAGACCGATAAATACCATAGTTGGTACACAGAGCCCCCATGACCCACTCTACATTCTACTGCAGTATGGAGGAGGGTGGACCATGGATGATGGGACTAGAAGTACCTCCACTCACTTTTCGAGTGTGCTGCAACCCTCATCCAATGACTGCTCAAGACCAAACTTGGCACACATAACCCCCATTACCCTCTTAACATCCTGGAGAGGTTTAGGGGAGGTGGACCACGGATTATGGGATTTGTAGTACTTTCAAATGCTTTTGTTCCAACAGACCACTGTGGCCCCCAACAAAGAACAATAAAGCCCTAACTTGCCACACAGAGCCCTCATGACCCACTCTACATTCTACTGCAGTTTGGAGGAGGGTGGACCATGGATGATGGGACTTGAAGTACCAAAGACCAACCTTGGCACACAATGCCTTTCTCAAATAACCCGGGCACCGCCAAGTCCCCAAGCTAGTAATAATAATAATAATAGCAAAAACTCCAAAGGCCATCCAGTCCAATGCCCTTTATTCTCCCATGTAGGAAAGGCACAATCAAAGCACCCCAATAGATGGCCACCCAGTCATCGCAATACTAATAGTAGTAGTAGTAGTAGTAGTAGAAACCGCAGAGGGGGTGGGACGGTACGTGCCTCTGCTGCTCCTCCTCCAGGCGGATGAGGGCGTTCTCCAGGTCGCTGCTGTGTTCCTCGTCGAGGCGCAGGCGAGACTCGGCCAGATCCAGGCGGCCCTGTCATCGGGGGTGGCAGAGAGGGAGGGAAGAAGGGGTTCAAACACCCCCCAAAAGCCGGGACCGGAGGGCCTGATGCAGAGGGGATGCTCACCACCAGGTGCTGCTGCTCGAGCTCCGTGGATTTCTCCAGCAGCTGCTGCTCTTGCTCCCCGCACTTCTTTTTGTACTGAAGGACCTGCGGAGGAGGAGGGAGACCGACAAGGTCTGAAGATCCAGGTGCCTTCGGCATGATTTCATGAGAACTGCTTTTGCAGTGTTTCCCAACCAGTGTGCTGTGGCACACTAGTGTGCCGTAAGCGATCGTCAGGTGTGCCGTGGGAAATGGGAACCTCCGATCCCCTTTCTTCCCCCTCCTGCCGAACACTTTTCCTTCTCCACTCGGGCTCTCTTCTTCCCAGCCTCGCTCTGCTCGCTTTGCCTCGCTTTGCTCTGGGGCGAGTCTGCGCAGTAGCGCCCGCATGGGTCATCCTCCCTCCCCCCTCCCCTCCTGAACACGCTCACGCTGCCCCCTCGGATCAAAATGGCGGCAGAAGCAGCAGTGTAGAAGGAAAAGTAAGTGTTGGGCAGGAGGGGGAAGGAAGGGCGCGAAGGGGGAAGGGGGAGGAAGAGGTCTCTGTCGAAAGCTGGCATGGGCAAACTTGGACCTTCCAGGTGTTTTGGACTCCAACTCCCACCATTCCTAGCAGTCTCAGGCCCTTTTCCTTCCCCCCTCTCAGCCACTTAAGCAGGAAAGGGCCTCAGGCTGTTAGGAATGGTGGGAGTTGAAGTCCAAAGCACCCAGAGGGCCGAAGTTTTCCCATGCCTGTTTGAGGGACCTTAAAGTGGTGAGCCTCCTTCCAACATTGTGATTCTGGATAGAAAATAAACAACAACATAACATAACATTGTTTGAGTCCAGAGTGCTCTCTGGGTGTAGGTGAACTACAACTTCCAAACTCAAGGTCAATTCCCAAGCAAACCCTTTCAGTACTTTCTGTTGGTAATGAGAGTTCAATATGCCAAGTTTGGCTCAATTCCATTGTTGCAAGAGTTCAGGATGCTCTTTGTTTGCGTGTTAACTATAAATCCCAGAAACTGTAACTCCCAAATGTCAAGGTCTATTTTCCCCAAACTCCATCTGTGTTCACATTTGGGCATATTGAGTATTCGTGCCAAGTTTTGTCCTGATCCAACACTGTTTGAGTCCACAGTGCTCTCTGGATATAGGTGAACTACAACTCCAAAACTCAAGGTCAATGCCCACCAAACTCTTATAGTATTTTCTCTTGGTTATGGGAGTTCTGTGTGGGAAGTTTGTGTCTTTCTGCCATTCCTGCCAGGATATCTATGTTGTGTTCATCCAAACAGGCCCAGGTTTCACACTGAGTGTATAAATACATTTAAAAACATATTAACTATCTGTATTACTGTGTTAGAGTGTCGTTTTGTGTCATTTTGGTTGGTGGTGTGCCCCAGGATTTTGGAAATGTAAAAAGTGTGCCGCAGCTCAAAAAAGGTTGGGAAACACTGTCCTAGGGCGCAAAAAGGTGTTAATCCGGGCCTGGTCAGGCTGACCCAGACGATGCTTTGCCTACTTAGCAGCCAGGGAAAGTGAAACTACCGGGGAGGGCAAAGAGGTCTCAAGGGAGTGTAGATTAGATCTCAAAACGTAGGGCGTGAACAGTAGGCAGACTAAGTCTTCCCAGAGCCTCCAAGACAAGATGTTAAGATCCAGGTGCCTTCGGCATGATTTAATGAGAACTGCATTGGACGATTAGCCTCTGATATGTGTGGTGCTGGGTGAAGAGGTGCCTCAGGGCTAGGGTGCAACAGAAGGGGTCTCATCTCTACCCACAGACCCCATGCAGAGGGGGGAGGGGGGGGGGAGGCCAACCTTGGCCTGCAGCTTCTGCACCAGCTGGGCCTGGCGTTGCTGCCCTTCCTGGTAGGCCTGCAGCTTGCGCTTGTAGCCGGCCTGCTCTTCCTCCAGCCGCCGGCGAAGCTCCACGTTCTGCTGGGCCAGGGCCTTGCTCTCCGGTGGCGCCACATCCCGGCCCGGCCCGGCCTCCAGGCGCAGTGCCTGTTCCAGCTGGAGGGGGGGCAACGGGGACATTGGGGGTCAAGATATACTCACAGATGGTTTTGTCCCCCCGTCCCCCCCGACACATCTCTATTGTGATTTACCCAATCTGACGATTCACAACTTCGGAAGTCGCAACTAAAATAATGTTATGGTTGGGAGTCACCACAACACGAGGAACCGTATTAAGGGGTCGCGGCATTAAGATGGTTGAGAACCACTGTGTTCGGGCTTAGTTTCCAGTTCAGTCAGTGGTTCTCAACCTGTGGGTCACGACCCCTTAGGGGGTGGAACGATCCCTTCACAGATCATCGGAAACAACAAAAATCCTGCATATTGGGGTATATTATTATTGTTGTTGTATTATTATTATTTACTCCTTATTTGACTCAAGCTGTAAGGAGAGGCAGGGAATATTATTATTGTTGTTGTATTATTATTATTTACTCCTTGACTCAAGCTATAAGGAGAGGCAGGGAATATTATTATTGTTGTATTATTATTATTTGCTCCTTATTTGACTCAAGCTGTAAGGAGAGGCAGGGAATATTATTATTGTTGTATTATTATTATTTGCTCCTTATTTGACTCAAGCTGTAAGGAGAGGCAGGTAATAATATTATTATTGTTGTTGTATTATTATTTGTTCCTTATTTGACTCAAGCTGTAAGGAGAGTCAGGGAATATTATTATTATTATTGTATTATTATTTGTTCCTTATTTGACTCAAGCTGTAAGGAGAGTCAGGGAATATTATTATTATTGTTGTTGTATTATTATTTGCTCCTTATTTGACTCAAGCTGTAAGGAGAGGCAGGTAATAATATTATTATTGTTGTTGTATTATTATTTGTTCCTTATTTGACTCAAGCTGTAAGGAGAGTCAGGGAATATTATTATTATTATTGTTGTATTATTATTTGTTCCTTATTTGACTCAAGCTGTAAGGAGAGTCAGGGAATATTATTATTATTATTGTTGTATTATTATTTGTTCCTTATTTGACTCAAGCCGTAAGGAGAGGCAGGGAATATTATTATTATTGTTGTTGTTGTATTATTATTTGTTCCTTATTTGACTCAAGCCGTAAGGAGAGGTAGGGAATATTATTATTATTATTGTTGTATTATTATTTGTTCCTTATTTGACTCAAACTGTAAGGAGAGTCAGGGAATATTATTATTATTATTGTTGTATTATTATTTGTTCCTTATTTGACTCAAGCCGTAAGGAGAGGCAGGGAATATTATTATTATTATTATTGTTGTATTATTATTTGTTCCTTATTTGACTCAAGCCGTAAGGAGAGGCAGGGAATATTATTATTATTGTTGTTGTATTATTATTTGTTCCTTATTTGACTCAAGCCGTAAGGAGAGGTAGGGAATATTATTATTATTATTGTTGTATTATTTGTTCCTTATTTGACTCAAACTGTAAGGAGAGGCAGGTAATATTATTGTTGTTGTATTATTATTTGCTCCTTATTTGACTCAAGCTGTAAGGAGAGGCAGGTAATAATATTATTATTGTTGTTGTATTATTATTTGTTCCTTATTTGACTCAAGCCGTAAGGAGAGGCAGGGAATATTATTATTATTATTGTTGTTGTATTATTATTTGTTCCTTATTTGACTCAAGCTGTAAGGAGAGTCAGGGAATATTATTATTATTATTGTTGTTGTATTATTATTTGTTCCTTATTTGACTCAAGCCGTAAGGAGAGGCAGGGAATATTATTATTGTTGTTGTTGTTGTATTATTATTTGTTCCTTATTTGACTCAAGCTGTAAGGAGAGGCAGGGAATATTATTATTGTTGTATTATTATTTGTTCCTTATTTGACTCAAGCTGTAAGGAGAGGCAGGGAATATTATTATTGTTGTATTATTATTTGTTCCTTATTTGACTCAAGCTGTAAGGAGAGTCAGGGAATATTATTATTATTATTGTATTATTATTTGTTCCTTATTCGACTCAAGCCGTAAGGAGAGGCAGGGAATATTATTATTATTATTACAATACGTATGCCACCTTCTCCCAGAGACAATCTGGATCTGAGGTAGGGAAGGATTGGGTGGCAACCAGGCACAGAGAATCCAAAGCAAGAGGAGGGGGAGGAGGAAGGGGAGGGGCCACTTGCCCCTTCCCCATAAGGGACCTCTCTGGGTATGAACTCAGTGCCAATCCCATTGTTTGCGCTGCTGCTCCCGACACTTCGACATCTCCTGGCAACCGAATGGCAAGCAGGAGCGGGCTGCAAGCTTCCCCTTCTCCCTGGCAACCGGGGGCCTTGTTTTGACCGTCTCGGCGTTGGTTGCCATGACCACCAGCGCCCCAAAGGGTGGGCCCCACACAGCATGGCAAAGGGGACTACATTCCATCTCTGCACCCTCCCACTCATGATAGGAAAACAGGGCCAGATGGAAACAGAGGTGCATTCAGCGAGGCCAGGAGAACAAGCCTCTACAGGCCTTAGAGCCACGGAAGGGCCATCCCAGAGAGCCAAGGAATAGGGACAGATGGGAAGGAAAAGGGAGGCGCTCACCCGCTCGCTGATGGCGTTGTACTTGATGGCCAGCTCATCCCGCTCAGCCCGGCTCTGGGCCAAGAGGTCCTCCAAGCGGGAGAGCTCCTGTTGCAAGAGGTGGTTCTCCTCCTGGAGGGGCAGCAGCGACGAGGGCGACATCGAGGAGGGGGCCGCCATGGTGTCCCGAGAGGAGGCTGCAGAAAGACACAGAAAGACGTTGACCATGATCTAAGGAGGCCTCGGACCCCAGAAGGCACATCTATGGCGGGCCAGATCTGGACCGGAAGGCCCAAGACACAGAAAGGGGCTCCGGAGAGGTTGGCCATGATCTAAGGAGGCCTGGGACCCCAGAAGGCACACCTATAGCAGGCCGGATCCGGACCGGAAGGCCCAAGACACAGAAAGAGGGGCTCCGGAGAGGTTGGCCATCATCTAAGGAGGCCTGGGACCCCAGAAGGCACATCTATAGCAGGCCGGATCCGGACCGGAAGGCCCAAGACACAGAAAGAGGGGCTCCGGAGAGGTTGGCCATCATCTAAGGAGGCCTGGGACCCCAGAAGGCACATCTATAGCAGGCCGGATCCGGACCGGAAGGCCCAAGACACAGAAAGAGGGGCTCCTGAGAGGTTGGACATGATCTAAGGAGGCCTCGGACCCCAGAAGGCACACCTATGGCGGGCCAGATCCGGACCGGAAGGCCCAAGACACAGAAAGAGGGCTCCAGAGAGGTTGGCCATGATCTAAGGAGGCCTGGGACCCTAGAAGGCACATCTATGGCGGGCCAGATCCGGACCGGAAGGCCCAAGACACAGAAAGAGGAGCTCCTGAGAGGTTGGCCATGATCTAAGGAGGCCTGGGACCCTAGAAGGCACATCTATGGCGGGCCAGATCCGGACCGGAAGGCCCAAGACACAGAAAGGGGCTCCTGAGAGGTTGGCCATGATCTAAGGAGGCCTGGGACCCTAGAAGGCACATCTATGGCGGGCCAGATCCGGACCGGAAGGCCCAAGACACAGAAAGAGGGGCTCCTGAGAGGTTGGACATGATCTAAGGAGGCCTCGGACCCCAGAAGGCACACCTATGGCGGGCCAGATCCGGACCGGAAGGCCCAAGACACAGAAAGAGGGGCTCCTGAGAGGTTGGCCATGATCTAAGGAGGCCTGGGACCCTAGAAGGCACATCTATGGCGGGCCAGATCCGGACCGGAAGGCCCAAGACACAGAAAGAGGGGCTCCTGAGAGGTTGGCCATGATCTAAGGAGACCTGGGACCCCAGAAGGCACACCTATGGAGGGCCAGATCCGAACCGGAAGGCCCAAGACACAGAAAGAGGGGCTCCGGAGAGGTTGGCCATCATCTAAGGAGGCCTGGGACCCCAGAAGGCACATCTATAGCGGGCCGGATCCGGACCGGAAGGCCCAAGACACAGAAAGAGGGGCTCCTGAGAGGTTGGCCATGATCTAAGGAGGCCTGGGACCCCAGAAGGCACACCTATGGAGGGCCAGATCCGGACCGGAAGGCCCAAGACACAGAAAGAGGGGCTCCTGAGAGGTTGGCCATGATCTAAGGAGGCCTCGGACCCCAGAAGGCACATCTATGGCGGGCCAGATCCGGACCGGAAGGCCCAAGACACAGAAAGAGGGGCTCCGGAGAGGTTGGCCATGATCTAAGGAGGCCTGGGACCCCAGAAGGCACACCTATGGCGGGCCAGATCCGGACTAGAAGGCCCAAACTAGGGGACCTCCTCCGTCCCTTTGGGAAGGGAGACTCGCCTGGCTCTCCGCAGAGGCTCTGGGTGAGGATCTCACGGATCCGGGCCGCAAAGCCTGAGGGAGGGCAGCCCGGTTTGGAGCCCTTCAGCAGAAGGGACCGGCTCGAGGCTCCAAGGAGGCTGCACTCCAGCGCCTGCAACAACAACAACAACAACACACGTATTGCCTAATGTATACAAATGTATTCCCCACCTCTCCTTGCAGCTGGAGTCAGATAATAATAATAATAATAATAATAATACAGCAGAATGGACGAGAAGCAAATGCCTGCTAGGAGGGACAAACAAGAATGCAACAACAACAACAACAAGAAATATATTGCGTAATCTATATCTATCTATCTATCTATCTATCTATATCTTCTGTATATCTTTCTGTATATCTTATCTCTATCTCTATCTCTATATATAATAAAGCGGAATGTTTGTATGTATGTGTGTGTGTATGCGTGTGTGTATGTGAGTTTGTATGTATGTATGTGGCAGCGTTCTGATTGGCTGCCACTTTCACAGCCCACAACGACCAGCGCGGGTGATGGACCTGCACCAAACTTGGTACACATAACCCCCCTGACCCCCTTTACGTCCTGGTCCGGTTTGGGGGACATGGACCACGGATTATGGGATTTGTAGTACATTCAAACACTTTGGCTCCCACAGACCACTGCGGCTACCTAAAAGGACCAAAACAGACCACACTTGGCACACACAGCCCCCATTACCCACTCTACGTCCTGGGGCACTTGGGAGGAGGGCGGACCATGGATGATGGGACTTGCAGTACAGTGTCTCACTTTCAAAGACTGCTGCACACCTAATCCAATGACTGCTCAACACCAAACCTGGCACACAGAGCCCTCATGACCCACTCTACATCCTGGTGCAGTTTTGTGTGAGATGCACCACGGATGATGGGACTTGAAGTACTTTCACTCACTTCCTAAAAACAATGCAACCCTCATCCATTCACCAAAACAGACCAAACTTGCCACACAAATCCCCCATGACCCACTCTACATCCTGCTGCAGGTTGGGGGAGGGTGGACCACAGATGATGGGACTTGCACTACCTTCAGTAATTTCATGATACCACTGCAACTCCCAATAATGATGGATCAAGACCAAACTTGGCACACAGAGCCCCCATGACCCACTCTACATCCTGCTGCAATTCTCAAATCACCCGGGCACCGCCGGGTCCCCAAGCTAGTATATAATAAAAGAGAATGTTTGAATGTTTGTATGTATGTTTGTATGTGGCAGCTTTCTGATTGGTTGCCGCTGTGGGATTATATGCATAAAGGACTCTGCTTGGACAGCCTCAGAACTCCAACATTCTAAGGCAGCAGACAGAGGAGATTGGTTGCCACTGAAGGAGTATTTGCATAAAAGACTCTGATTGGCCAGCATCCAAGAATACAAAGCCTCAACATTCCTACAACATGATTGGTTGCCACTGTGGGAGAATTTGCATAAGTTACTGATTGGCCATCTATATTCCAACATTCTAAGGTGATGCAGAGGGAAAAGGCCTCAGGCAGTCAGACACTGCGGCCCACAGCAATGACGAATCAGGACCAAATTTGGCACACAGGGGCCCAATGGCCCACTTCACAACCTGGTGCGGTTTAGGGCAGGATGGGCCACAAATGATGGGATTTGCAGTACCTTCACCCGATTCATTTCCCACAGAACATTGCAGCCCCTAGAAATCACAGACCAGGCCCAAAATTAACAGTAAGGCTTCATTAACTTGATTTTCCTGCCTAGGCCTCAGCTCATGGGATACTGTTAGGGCTCCTCAACTTGATTTCCCTGACTAGGTCCCCAACAATGATAGAACAAGACCAAACTTGGCACACAGACCCCCCCCCCCCAAGGTGCACCCTACATCCTGGTGCAGTTTGAGGGAGGATGGACCATGGATGATGGGACTTGCAGTACTTTAGTTCACTTCCTTAGAGCACTGTGGCCCACACCAATGACGAATCAGGACCAAACTTGGCACAGAGAGGCCCAATGGCCCACTTCACAACCTGTTGCGGTTTAGGGCAGGATGGGCCACGAATGATGGGATTTGCAGTACCTTCACTCGATTCATTTCTCACAGAACATTGAAGCCCCTACAAATCAGAGACCAGGCTCAAACTTGGCACAGAGAGTACCCATGACCCACTTGAGTGGGACGGACCACGGATGATGGGAGTTGCAGTACCTTCACTCACTTTCTGAGACCGCAGCGACCCTCATCCAATGACTGATCAAGACCACACTTGGCACACAGAGCCCCCATGACCCACTCTACATCCTGGTGCCGTTTGGAGTTTTGGGTTTTCAGGAGCTGTATGCCGAAATCATCAGTATTAAAACAAAAAAGGACCTGAAATATTTCAGTTGGTGTGCAGTGAATCTAACATATATGGAAGTTCGATTTTTATCATTACACCCCATCACTTGTGAGCCATCCTGCCGTAAACCAGACCAGGTTGTGAAGTGGGCCATTGGGCCCTGTGTGCCAAGTTTGGTCCTGATCCGTCATTGCTGTGGGCCGCAGTGTCTGACTGCCTGAGGCCTTTCCTTTTCCCTCTGCGTCACTTTAGAATGTTGGAATGTGGTTGGCCAATCGGAGTCCGTTATGCAAATACCGTTTCAGTGGCAACCAATCCCTTCTGCCTGGGGCCGTAGAATGTTGGGGGGTCCTGAGGCTGGCCAATCAGAGCCCTTCATGCAAATAATCCCAGAGTGGCAGGCGATCGAAACAGCTGGCACATATCCCTCCCTCCGCACCACCGCCCGCAAACACATAGGGAGATAGATAATAATAGTTAGACAAACAACAACACAACAACAAATGCATTGCCTAATTAATAATAACAATAACAATAATATCAGCATGCACTGCCTTTGCTTGCAATTGGGAGTCAAGTAAGGAGCAAATAGTAACGATATAACAACAACAATATTATTATTACTGTTATTATTGCAGCTTGAGGGAAATAAATAAGGGACAAACAACAACAACAAGGTAATAGTAGCCTGGCCCACCTTTCCTTGTGGCTTGCATCACATAATAAGGGGCAAGGGGAAGCAGAACAGCCCTGGATGGGAGGGAGGGAGGGAGGCCTGCCTCTCCCTCTCTTCCACTCTCTCCTCAGACTAATCCCCGCCCTCCTTGAGAAGGGGTCGAAAGGACAGCAGGAGCAGGAGGAGGACTTCCGGCCCCGCCCCTCCCTCACCTGCACCACGGCCTCCAGCGGGGGATCAGCCAGGGGCACGCTCATCCGGGCATCTCCGCGGCGCCTCTCTCTCTGTGTCTCTTCCCGCCTCTGGGGGAACTGGAGGAGGAGGACTGGGCGGGGCTAAGATAAGCCCCGCCCCCGACAGAAAAGGCCCCGCCCCCTGCTGACTCTCCTGCCTCATAGGACAAGGAGGGAATGGGCGGGGCTGAAACATGTCTATAAAGCACTATGGGCAGGCTAAGCCCCGCCCACGAACCAGGAGGCCCCGCCCCACCCCGAAGGCCAGAGGAAGGAATGGGCGGGGGCGAATTAAGCCACGCCTACTGTCCAGGAGGCCCCGCCCACAGCCAAGGAGGCCCCGCCCCGCCTCGGAAAACCAGCTACGATTGATCCCCGCCCACAGCCTAAGAGGCCAAGCCTGAGGAACCAGCTAAGGTGAAGCCACGCCCACAACCAAAGAAGCCCCCGCCTCAGAGGAGCAGCTAGGATCAAGCCACGCCCACCGCCCAGGAGGCCCCGCCCCGGCCTCAGAGGAAGGAAGGGCTAGGAGAATTAAGCCACGCCTACCGCCCAAGAGGCCCCGCCCCCTCCTCAGAGGACCAGCTAGGATCAAGCCACGCCCACAACCCAAGAGGCCCCGCCCCTCCGAAGGCCAGAGGAAGGAATGGGCGGGGGAGAATTAAGCCACGCCCACAGCCCAGGAGGCCCCGCCCTCGCCTCAGAGGACCAGCTAGGATCAAGCCACGCCCACAGCCCAGGAGGCCCCGCCCCACGAAGGCCAGAGGAAGGAATGGGCGGGGGAGAATTAAGCCACGCCTACTGCCCAGGAGGCCACGCCCCCGCCTCAGAGGGCCAGCTAGGATTAAGCCACGCCCACAACCCAGGAGGCCTCCGCCTCCCAGCTAGGATTAAGCCACGCCCACAACCCAGGCCCCGCCCCCGCCTCAGAGGCCCAGCTAGGATTAAGCCCCGTCCACAGCATGAGAGCCTCCGCCTCAGAGAACCAACCAGTACCGTATGAAGCCCCGTCCACAGCCCAGGAGGCCCGGCCTCCACCTCAGAGGACCATTAGGCCCCGCCCACAGTCGAGGACTAGCTAGATTAAGCCCCGCCCACAACCAAGGAGGCCCCGCCCCCGCTGCTCTCCTGTCCTTTGCTTTCTGATGCAGCTGAGCCCCGCCCATGCCCAATGAGGCCCCGCCCCCGAGAACCTTGTAGGCCCCGCCCTTCGAAGCCCCTCAGAGCATGCGCAGACTCACTCTGAGGAGTGACGCGGTTGCCATGGCGCCGGTGGCCCCGCCCCTCCCTCCGGCGGCCCAATCAGCGCACAGCAAGGCCTTTTTGCCAAGAGTTGCTTTTAATCCAAGTACAAAAAAAGGCAAGAGGAGGAGTAGGAGTCACCCTGTTGATTCACTCGAGAGCAGGCCTGGGGCCTACTTGGGCCTACTGGGGCCTTCCCTCCCTCTAGCTGTTTTGGACTCCAACTCCCACAATTCCTAACAGCCTGCCGGCTGTTAGGAATTGTGGGAGTTGGAGTCCAAAACAGCTAGAGGGAGGGAAGGCCCCAAGTAGGCCCCAGGCCTGATCTGTCTCTACCTAGCTACAGCACCGCAAGCGGGGAGTGTGCAAAGAAGGCCCCGAGGAGAAGGCACTTGGTCTTGTTTACTGGCCGGTGGGTGGGTGGGAGGGCCCACCACACAGCAAGGCTCTTTGGTCAGGGAAAGGGAGAAGGAGGAGGAGGCCCCAAAGGTGGCTCCCGCCCGAGTCCAAAGGGACGCTGGAACGCCCAGGGGTCAGCCAATGCCCAACGGCTCTTCTTCCATCCGCCTCTCCGGTCCGAAACCAGAGGAGGAGCGCCGGCCGGGCTCAGAACTGGACCCAGTCCGAATCCGGTGGAGAAGCACCGGCAGCGGCGGCGGGCTGGCTGCAGGTGGACCTAGGGAAACATAGAAAGAGACACAGAGAGATAGATAAACATATTGAGTCCCCGGTGGGTTCAACTGGACTTAGCGGCCGAAAGGTGAGCTCCTGCCGTTAGCCCCAGCTCCTGCCAATGGCAGTAGATCCATAGGGAACGCTTCTGCGAGGAGGTAATGGCGCTCCATGCAATCACGTGACCTTGGAGGTGTCTATCAACAACACCGCCTCTTCGGCTTAAGAGATGGACGCAACTGGACTTCATGTCAAGGGGAAACCTTTACCTTAGACACAGAACATATATAGACAGACACTCAGAGGCTATATTTAACATTCCAGCTTCTGGCCACCAGGGGGAGCTGTCGCTTCCTCATTCTTTGCATACTTCCTGGAGATTTTTATGGCCTCGTAAATCAGTTAAATTAGCCTCCTAAATTTCCTACTTGACAGATGCAACTGTCTTTCGGGCTGCAAAGGTCGACAACAAGCTACACAATTTTGGTCGGGAGCTCACTCCGACCCGAGCTGGCTTCGAACTCATGACCTTTCGGTCAGTAGTGATCTTAATGCAGCTGACTCCCAGCCAGCTGCAGCACAGTCTCAGTGCTGTATATAATCTATGTATATAATAAAAGTCAGTGTTTGCGGAGGGCGGGAGGTTTTGAGGAATATGTGGCAGCGTTTCGATTGGTTGCCCCTGAGGGAGTATTTGCATAAAGGACTCTTGATTGGCCAGCCACAGAACTCCAACATTCTAAGGCACCAGACAGAGGGGATTGGTTGCCCCTGAGGGATTATTTGCATAAAGGACTCTTGATTGGCCAGCCACAGAACTCCAACATTCTAAGGCACCAGACAGAGGGGATTGGTTGCCCCTGAGGGATTATTTGCATAAAGGACTCTTGATTGGCCAGCCACAGAACTCCAACATTCTAAGGCACCAGACAGAGGGGATTGGTTGCCCCTGAGGGAGTATTTGAAAAAAGGACTCTGATTGGCCAGCGATGCCACTGCATATCTAAGGTTGTTCATTTATTATTGTTTATTATTGTTCATTTATTATTGCTATATTATTATTTATAATGGGAATAATAATGAATACTATCTTGGGACCCGGGGACCCAGGTTATTTGAGAAAGGCATTGTGTGCCAAGGTTGGTCTTTGGTACTTTAAGTCCCATCATCCACGGTGCACCCTCCTCCAAACTGCAGTAGAAGATAGTATGGGTCATGGGGGCTCTGTGTGTCACGTTTGGTCTTGATCATTCATTGGATGAGGGTTGCAGGGGTCTCGGAAGGTGAGTGAAGGTACTTCAAGTCCCATCACCTGTGGTCCTTACTCCTGAAACAGTACCAGGGTGTAGAGTGGGTCATGGGGGCTCTGTGTGCCAAGTTTGGTCCTGATTCATCATGGGTGTGGGCCACAGTGCTCTAAGGAAGTGAATTAAAGTACTGCAAGTCCCATCATCCATGGTCCATCCTCCCTCAGACTGCACCAGGATGTAGGGTGCATCTTGGGGCATCTGCGTGCCAAGTTTGGTCTTGTTCTGTCATTGTTGGGGGCCTAGCCAGGAAAATCAAGTTGAGGAAGCCTTACTGTCAATTCAGGCCCCTAAACAATATCCCATGAGCTGAGGACTAGTCAGGAAAATCAAGTTGAGGAAACCTTACTGTCAATTCAGGCCCTAAACAATATCCCATGAGCTGAGGCCTAGTCAGGAAAATCAAGTTAAGGAAACCTGCTGTCAATTTTGGGCCTGGTCTGTGATTTATAAGGGCTACAGTGTGGTTTGGGAACTGAATCAGGTGAAGGTACTGCAAATCCCATCATTCGTGGCCCATCCTTCCCTAAACCACCAGGTTGCAAAGTGCACATTGGGCCCCTGTTTGCCAAGTTTGGTCCTGATCCGTCATTGCTGTGGGTCGCAGTGACGGACTGCCTGGCCTTTCCTTTCCTTCTGTGTCACCTAGACTGTTGGAATGTAGATGGCCAATCAGAATCC
>JARBWK010000017.1:15345066-15400137 GCA_030556195.1 Anolis apletophallus | reverse complement strand
GTTTTGGACTCCAAACCCCACAATTCTAACAGCCGGCAGGCTGTTAGAATTGTGGAGTGGAGTCCAAAACAGCTAGAGGGAGGGAAGGCCCCAGTAGGCCCCAGGCCTGATCCGTCTCTACCTAGCTACAGCACCGCAAGCGGGAGTGCAAAGAAGCCTGAGGGAGAAGGCACTTGGTCTTGTTTACTGGGCCGTGGGTGGGAGGAGGCCCAACACACAACAAGGCTTTTGGTCAGGGAAAGGGAGGAGGCCCCAAAGGTGGCTCCCCGAGTCCAAAGGGGCTGGAACGCCCAGGGTCAGCAATGTCAACGGCTCTTCTTCCATCCCATCTCTCCCGGTCCGAAACCAGAGGAGGAGCGCCCGGCCGGGCTCAGAACTGGACAGTCCGATCGGTGGAGAGCACCGGTAGCGGCGCGGGCTGGCTGCAGTGGACCTAGGAAACATAGAAAGACCCAGAGATAGATAGAGCATAGGAATTAAGCTAAAGGTTAAACTGAGGACTTAAGCGGCCGAAGGTGAGCTCTGCCGTTAGCCCCAGCTCACTGCAATGGCAGTAGATCCATAGGGAGGAAACTTTGCGGTAATGGCTGCTCATGCAATCACGTGACCTTAGGTGTCTATCAACAACACAGCCTCTTCGGCAAAGAGATGGACTCAACTGGACTTCATGTCAAGGGGAAACCTTTTATCTTAGACACAGAACATATATGACAGACACTCCAGAGGCTACTTAACATTCAGCTTCTGGCCACTTCAGGGGAGCTTCGCTTCCTCACATTCTTTGCATTACTTCCTGAGATTTTTATGACCTCGTAAATCAGTTAAATTAGCACTCTAAATTTCCCTACTGACAGATGCAACTGTCTTTTTCGGGCAGCAAGGTCGACAGCAAGCTACAATTTTGGTCGGGAGCTCACTCCGACCCAGGCTGGAGCCAACTCATGACCTTGGCCAGTAGTGATCTTAATGCAGCTGACTCCCAGCCAGCTGCACCACATCCTCTCAGTGCTGTATATAATCTATCTATGTATATAATAAATGTCAGTGTTTGCGGAGGGCGGGAGGTGCGGAGGAATATGTGGCAGCATTTCGATTTGTTGCCACTGTGGGATTATTTGCATAAAAAGGACTCTGATTGGCCAGCCACAGAACTCCAACAACATTCTAAGGCACCAGACAGAGGGGATTGGTTGCCCCTGAGGTGTTGTATGCCAAAGGACTTTCTGATTACCAGCCACATATTATAATTGTAACAATAATAATTATTGAGGGGGTAAGGTTTGACGAATCCCAAGGCTGGAGTTAAAATGGCTGGACAAAAGATGAACAACCTTAGATATGCAGATGATGCCACTGCATATCTAAGGTTGTTCATTTATTATTGTTTATTATTGTTCATTTATTATTGTTATAGTTATTATTTATAATGGGAATAATAATGAATACTATCTTGGGGACCCGGCGGTGCCCAGGTTATTTGAGAAAGGCATTGTGTGCCAAGGTTGGTCTTTGGTACTTTAAGTCCCATCATCCACGGTGCACCCTCCTCCAAACTGCAGTAGAAGATGGAGTGGGTCATGGGGGCTCTGTGTGTCACGTTTGGTCTTGATCATTCATTGGATGAGGGTTGCAGCGGTCTCGGAAGGTGAGTGAAGGTACTTCAAGTCCCATCACCTGTGGTCCTTACTCCTTGAAACAGTACCAGGGTGTAGAGTGGGTCATGGGGGCTCTGTGTGCCAAGTTTGGTCCTGATTCATCATGGGTGTGGGCCACAGTGCTCTAAGGAAGTGAATTAAAGTACTGCAAGTCCCATCATCCATGGTCCATCCTCCCTCAGACTGCACCAGGATGTAGGGTGCATCTTGGGGAATCTGTGTGCCAAGTTTGGTCTTGTTCTGTCATTGTTGGGGGCCTAGCCAGGAAAATCAAGTTGAGGAAGCCTTACTGTCAATTCAGGCCCTAAACAATATCCCATGAGCTGAGGCCTAGTCAGGAAAATCAAGTTGAGGAAACCTTACTGTCAATTCAGGCCCTAAACAATATCCCATGAGCTGAGGCCTAGTCAGGAAAATCAAGTTAAGGAAACCTTGCTGTCAATTTTGGGCCTGGTCTGTGATTTATAAGGGCTACAGTGTGGTTTGGGAACTGAATCAGGTGAAGGTACTGCAAATCCCATCGTTCGTGGCCCATCCTTCCCTAAACCACACCAGGTTGCAAAGTGCACCATTGGGCCCCTGTTTGCCAAGTTTGGTCCTGATCCGTCATTGCTGTGGGCCGCAGTGACGGACTGCCTGAGGCCTTTCCTTTTCCTTCTGTGTCACCTTAGACTGTTGGAATGTAGATGACCAATCAGAATCCTTTATGCAAATACTCCCTCAGTGGCAACCAATCCCCTCTGTCTGGTGCCTTAGAATGTTGGAGTTCTGAGGCTGGCCAATCAGAGTCCTTTATGCAAATAATCCCACAGTGGCAACCAATCGAAATGCTGCCACATATTCCTCCGCACCTCCGCGCGCAAACACTGACTGTTATATACATAGATTAAAATAATATAATAGTAGGAATGACAACAGAAAGGAGGGACGTCCTTACCCAGAAGCTTTGGCGAAATCCCCCCAGAAGTCGGTAGCAGCGGCGGCGTCTGCTGTGGAACTCCGAGGAAGTGACGGTGGGGGCCAAGGGACATCTGGGGAGAAAGGAACCAATTGGAGAATGAGAAAGCCTTGGGGAAAGCCCCTCCGCCCCTTTAAGGCTCCCCACAACCAAGACTCACCGGCGGATTGGGAGGCTGCGGCCCCTGCGGAAGGCAGTGCTGCAGGGGAGCCGAAAGGAGGCGGGAGTGGGGCGGGAAGGGGCCCGGGCTTGGTTCCCGGAGGCGGAGGCAGCAACCCGGGGGGCCCCGAGCGTGTCCTGCTCCCGGCGGGGCCTTCCTTCCTCTTCACGTTCTGCACCAAAACACAATAGCAAGTGGGTGCAAACATGCACACGGCATCACGTTATGGTTGTTGTTGTTGTTGTCGTTTTGCAATGCTCACCGCGATGTTGAGCTTGATGGTCTGCCCCTCTTTGAATCCCAGGTCCAGCTTGGGGCCCTGGTCCGGGTTCCGGGCCTGGCGGGCCAGCTCGCCCTGCTGCTTGACCCACCTGCAAAGGGAAGGAAA
Organism: Anolis apletophallus; assembly: GCA_030556195.1. Classification (NCBI taxonomy): domain Eukaryota; kingdom Metazoa; phylum Chordata; class Lepidosauria; order Squamata; family Anolidae; genus Anolis; species Anolis apletophallus. The sequence goes on along the minus strand of JARBWK010000017.1, from coordinate 15,396,976 downwards.
GACCCGGACTTGGCAAAGCCAAACTCCTTTTTGCCGAAACGGGGAATCGATAGAAGGACGGGCTCACTTGAAATGGTCCTGCAAGGCCACGTTGAAGTCAAAGGCGTCCCCGCGGTCCACGAAGCCCACGCCAATGAAGGCCCGGCGCCCTGCAAGAGGAGGAGGAAGAGTTGGAGGGGAAATTGAGGGGACCGGGGCCCCGTCACCGGCCAGGCCTGTCAATCATACCGTCCCCATCCTCGATCCGGATCACAAAGTATCGGCTTGAGTCGGACACGCCTTCCACGGCCGGGCTGGGGAACTCCTCCACCGGCGCCAACGCAAAGAGCTCGCCTGCAAGACAATCCTCGAGTTGGAAGGGACACCAGAGGCTATCCAGTCCAACCCAAAGCATGCAACCAATAACAACAATCATAATACAATCCTAGAGTTGGAAGGGTGCAGCCATGATCGACAATAATAACACGACCTCCAGGGGTCATCCGGTCCAACCCAAATCCTCTTCCAGGAAGGGAGACACAACCAAACCCCTCCTGACAAGCTTGACAATAACAACAACAATAATAATAATACTACAATCCTAGAGTTGGAACGGTGCAACCATGATCGACAACAATAACACGACCCCCAGCGGTCATCCGGTCCAACCCAAATCCTCTTCCAGGAAGGGAGACACAACCAAACCCCTCCTGACAAGCTTGACAATAACAACAACAACAACAATAATAATACAATCCTAGAGTTGGAAGGGTGCAGCCATGATCGACAATAATAACACGACCCCCAGGGGTCATCCGGTCCAACCCAAATCCTCTTCCAGGAAGGGAGACACAACCAAACCCCTCCTGACAAGCTTGACAATAATAATAATAATAATACAATCCTAGAGTTGGAAGGGTGCAGCCATGATCGACAATAATAACACGACCTCCAGGGGTCATCCGGTCCAACCCAAATCCTCTTCCAGGAAGGAGACACAACCAAACCCCCCTGACAAGCTTGACAACAACAACAACAACAACAATAATACTACAATCCTAGAGTTGGAAGGGTGCAACCATGATCGACAACAATAACACGACCCCCAGGGGTCATCCGGTCCAACCCAAATCCTCTTCCAGGAAGGGAGACACAACCAAACCCCTCCTGACAAGCTTGACAATAATAATAATAATAATAATACAATCCTAGAGTTGGAAGGGTGCAACCATGATCGACAATAATAACACGGCCCCCAGGGGTCATCCGGTCCAACCTAAATCCTCTTCCAGGAAGGGAGACACAACCAAACCCCTCCTGACAAGCTTGACAATAATAACAACAACACAATCCTTAACTTGGAAGAGGTCCCAAAGGCCATCCAGTCAGACCCCCTTCTTCCAGGCAGGCACACACTATCAACAATAATAATAACACAATATTAAAGCCCTCCTGACAGATGGCCACACAGCCGCTCCTTGATAATAATAATAATAATAATAATAATAATACAATCCTTAACTTGGAAGAGGTCCCAAAGGCCATCCAGTCAGACCCCCTTCCCAGGGGCAGACACACACCATCCTCTTCCAATAATAACACAACATTAAAGCCCTCCTGACTGATGGCCACACAGCCTCTCCTTGATGATGATAATAATAATAATACAATCCTAAACTAGGAAGAGGTTTCAAAGGCCATCCAGTCGGACCCCCTTCTTCCAGGCAGACACACACCATCAACAATAATAATAACACAACATTAAAGCCCTCCTGACAGATGGACACACAGCCTCTCCTTGATGATGATAATAATAATACAATCCTAAACTAGGAAGAGGTCCCAAAGGCCATCCAGTCGGACCCCCTTCTTCCAGGCAGACACACACCATCAACAATAATAATAACACAACATCAAAGCCCTCCTGACAGATGGATACACAGCCTCTCCTTGATGATAATAATAGTAATAATAATAATAATAATACAACCCTAAAATTGGAAGAGGTCCCAAAGGCCATCTAGTCAGACTCCTTTCTTCCAGGCAGACACACACCATCAACAATAATAATAACACCACTTCAAAGCCCTCCTGACTGATGGCCACACAGGATGATGATAATAATGATAATAATAATGCAATCCTAGAGCTGGGAGGTACCCCAAAGGCCATCCAGTCGAGACCTTCTGCTAGGAAGGAAGGCACCATTAAAAGCCTTCCCGACAGATGGCCACACGGCCTCTGCTTCATAATAATGATACAATAATAATACAATAATGACAACAATAACAATAATGGAATTCTAAAGCTAGAAGGGACCCGAAAGGCCATCCGGTCCAGCACTTCTGCTAGGAAGGAAGGCACCATCAAAGCCCTCCCAGCAGATGGCCACATGGCCTCTGCTTCATAATAATGATGATACAATAATAATAATAATAATCATGCAATAATGACAACAATAACAATGCAATTGTAGAGCTGGAAGGGACACCAAAAGCCATCCAGTCCAGCCCTTTTGCTAGGAAAGAAGACACCATCAAAGCCCTCCTGGCAGATGGCCACACAGCCTCTGGTTCATAATAATGATGCTACAATAATGACAATAATAATAGTAATAATGCAATGCTAGAGCTGGAAGGGACCCCAAAGGCCACCCAGTCGGGCCCCACTCTGCCAGGGAGGAAGGCACCACCAAAGCCCTCCTGGCAGAGGTCCACATGGCCTCTGCTTCATAATAATGATGCTGCAACAATGACAATAATAATAACAATAATACAATAACAATAATACAATAATGATAATAATACAATAATGACAATAAAACAATAATAACAATAATAACAATAATAACAATACTGATAATAAGATGACAATAATAACAATACAATAATGACAATAATAATAACAATATAATGACAATAATAATGACAATAATATATAATGTCAATAATAACTATAATATAATAATAACAATGACGACAATAATAATAATGTAATGACAATAATAATAACTATAATACAATAATAACAACAATAATACAAGAATGATAATAATACAATAATGAGAATAAAACATCAATAACAATAACGATAAGAATAAGATGACAATAACAATAATACAATAATGACAATAATAATAACAATATAATGACAATAATAATGACAATATAATGACAATAATAACTAATATAATAATAACAATAACGACAATAACAATAATGTAATGACAATAATAATAACTATAATACAATAATAATAACAATAATACAAGAATGATAATAATACAATAATGAGAATAAAACATCAATAACAATAACGATAAGAATAAGATGACAATAACAATAATGACAATAATGACAATAATAATAACAATAATGACAATAATAATAACAATATAATGACAATAATAATGACAATATAATGACAATAATAACTAATATAATAATAACAATAACGACAATAATAATAATGTAATGACAATAATAATAATATAGTTACAATAATATAATAATGACAATAATAACTATAATACAATAATAATAACAATAGAACAAGAATGATAATAATACAATAATGAGAATAAAACATCAATAACAATAACAATAACGATAAGGATAAGATGACAATAACAATAATACAATAATGACAATAATAATAACAATAATACAATAATGACAATAATAATAACAATATAATGACAATAATAACTAATATAATAATAACAATAACGACAATAATAATAATGTAATGACAATAATAATAACTATAATACAATAATAATAACAATAATACAAGAATGATAGTAATACAATAATGAGAATAAAACATCAATAACAATAACGATAAGAATAAGATGACAATAACAATAATGACAATAATGACAATAATAATAACAATAATGACAATAATAATAATATAATGACAATAATAATGACAATATAATGACAATAATAACTAATATAATAATAACAATAACGACAATAATAATAATGTAATGACAATAATAATAACTATAATACAATAATAATAACAATAATACAAGAATGATAATAATACAATAATGACAATAAAACATCAATAACAATAACGATAAGAATAAGATGACAATAACAATAATACAATGACAATAATAATAACAATAATGACAATAATAATGACAATATAATGACAATAATATAATAATGACAATAATAACTATAATATAATAACAATAATGACAATATAATGACAATAATATTACAATAATGACGATAATACTAATAATGCAATGCTAGAGGAGCTGGAAGATACCCCCAAGGGCCACCCAGCCGGGCCCCATTCTGTCAGGGGGGAAGGCACGGCCAAAGCCCTCCCGGCAGAGGGCCAGGCCGCCCGAGCTCCCTTACCGGAAGCCTTGTCCTCCAGCTTGATGTAGGCGGCCTTCCCCTTGGCGGTGATGCGCATGCGCCCGCTCCAGGCCGGCTGGTCCAGCTGCCACTCCGCCGCCCTGAGGGAGGGAGAGGGAGGAGGGAGGGAGGGAGTGAAGGGGCCGGCCCCCTCGGCCCTGGGCCTCGGCCCCCTCCCCGCCCCGGGCTACTCACCGGAAGCCCCGGTTGGAGGCCCTGGGCGGCACGCGGTAGACGTGGACCTCGGGCTTCACGCACAGCACCGACTCGTACGCCTCCTCCTCCTCCATCGCCGGGGACGCGGAAATACGGGTCTCCCCGGACCGCGCATGCGCCCTCTCCTCCGTCCAGAAACGTTGCCATGGCGACCAACGACGCCGCCTCCGTCACACAGACAGAATCGTAGAAGGGCGCTCAGCTCAGAACTTCCGAGTTCCCTTCTCATCCTGCTTAAGTTGGTCAGGCTAGTCTTGGGCCTTTCAGGGGTTTTGGACTTCAACTCCCACAATGCCTCACAGCCTCAGGCCCCTTCCTTCGGAAGGGGCCTGAGGCTGTGAGGCATTGTGGGAGTTGAAGTCCAAAACCCCTGAAAGGCCCAAGCTTGGCTCAGACTGATCCATAATGTTATATAATACTAATAATAATCTAATACAATTATAATATTACTAATAATATTGCAGTATGGTGGTATGGTCCAATATAATAATAATATATATGCTATGCTAATATATTGTTTTACTTATAATAATATATATTACTTAAATAATAATATATAATATATTACTTAAAATAATCTATAATATATTATATTATTATATTATATTATTTATTATTATAAGTAAAATATAATAATATAATATGTATTATTGTAAGTAATGTATAATTATATAATATAGTAGATTATTATAAGTAACATATAATATATATTGATAAAATACATAATATATTATTATATATTACTTATAATAATTTAATATATATTGCGTATAAAACCTATAATATATATTATACATTATTATAAGTAATATATAATATATAATAACAATACAATATATTATTATATATTATATTGTATATAAGTAATATATAATAATAGAATATATTATGTATTATTGTAATATATAATAATATATATTATAGGTTTTATACGTAATATATATTAAATTATTATAATATAAAATATATAATATAATAATAATATAATATGTATTTTATCATAATATATATATATATTACAATAATACATAATATATTCTATTATTATATATTACTATATTGTAGGTTTTATACGTAATATATATTAAATTATTATAATATAAAATATATAATATAATAATATATTATGTATTTTATCATAATATATTATATATTACAATAATACATAATATATTCTATTATTATATATTACTTATATATTATAGGTTTTATATGTAATATATATTAAATTATTATAAGTAATATATAATAATATATAATATAATATATTATGTATTTTATCATAATATATTATATATTACTTATAATAATCTATATTATTATAATAATATATAATAATATATTGTTTATTATCATATTATAATGTAATACAATATAATGCTAATAATACAATATAAGTAATATTAATAATATTGCATTACAGTGGTATAATACAATATAGTATTACATAGTACGAATATTGTGCTATGCTAGCACTATAATATATTGTATGTACATATATTTATAATATTGTAATGCAATATAATACTAATAATACAATATATCATGTTTAATATTACATAGTATTGCAGTTTAGTGTCATAGTACAATATAGTCATAAATACTAATATTGTGCTATGCTAGTACTATATTGTATGTACATATAATATTGTAATACGATATAATGCTAATACAATATATTATAAGTAATATCTCTTCTCTTCACTTAATATAATAAAGCGGAATGTTTGTTTGTACGTTTGTATGTGGCAGCGTTCTGATTGGCTCCCAGCCTCTACATTCTGACAACATGATTGGTTGCCAGAGAGGGAGTATTTGCATAATGCCTCTAATTGGCCAGCCAACACGAACATTCCGACACTCTACACTGCCAGAGGGGGATAAGGAAAAGGCCTGAGGCAGTCAGCCATGGTGGGAGTTTCAAACCAAAACACTTTGCGGTTCCCAACGATGACAGAACAAGACCAAACTTGGCACACAAAACCCTCAAGACCCACTCTACATCCTGGTGCAGTTTGGAGGAGGGCAGACCATGGATGATGGGACTTGAAGTACCTCCAATCACTTCCCCAGACTGCTGCAACCCTCATCCACTGACTGATCAAGACCAAACTTGGCACACAGAGCCTCCATGACCCACTTTACATCCTGGTGCAGTTTGGAGGAGGGCAGACCATGAATGATGGGACTTGAAGTACCTTCACTCACTTTCCAAGACTGCTGCAAACCTAATCCAATGACTGACCAAGACCAAACCTGACACACAGAGCCCTCATGACCCACTCTACATCCTGGTGCAGTTTTGTGCACTATGGATGATGGGACTTGAAGTACCTTCACTCACTTCCGGAGAGCACTGTGACCCTCATCCAATGACCAATACAGACCAAACTTGCCACACAGAGCCCTCATGACCCACTCTACATCCTGGTGCCGTTTGAAGGATGGAGCATGGATGATGGGACTTGAAGTACCTTCACTCACCTTCCAAGACCGCTGCGACCCTCATCCAATGAATGATCAAGACCAAACGTGGCACACAGAGCCCACATGACCCACTCAACACCCTGGTGCTGTTTGGAGGGGGATGGACCATGGCCGATGGGACTTGCAGTACCTTCACTAACTTCCTGAGACCACTGCAAGCCACGTGAACATCTAATAGGAACCAACCTTGGCACACAATGCCTTCCTCAAATAACCCAGGCAGGGCCGGGTCCCCAAGCTAGTTACTAATAATATCGGATTACAATGGTATAGTACAATACAGTATTATATAATACGAATATTGTGCTATGCTAGCAGTGTAATATATTGTTTGTAGATATATTGATCATAATAGTGTAATACAATGCAACATAATATATTGTATGTAGCATTACTAATAATATTGCAGTGTAATGTACAATATAGTAATATATAATGCTAGCTGTACCCGGCAGGCGTTGCTGTGCCCTATTTTGGAGATGCGAGGAAGTCTGAGTATGTAAGGGTTGGAGTTGTTGTTAGTTATGGTGTTGTTGGGGCCATGGCTGTGTTGTTGTGGGCTGTTCTGGTGGGTGGGATGTTGGAGTCCTGTGGAATTGCTGTTGTGTGGTGTTGCTGGCGTTCTGCAGAGCTTGTGGATATACAATGTTTTTTGTCTTTCCGTCTGCTGTGTTGATGTAGAGGTTGATGCGTGTGTGGGTGGGGTACTTTGGAAGTGAGTGGAGGTACTTGAAATCCCATCATCCATGGTGTGTCCTCCTCTAATCTGCAGTCGGATGGAGTGTGGGTCATGGGGGGCATTGTTTGCCAAGTTTGGTCTTTATCGGTCTTGGTTCTGGGACACAGTGGTCTGTGGGGAATTATGGGTTTTGAAGTGCTACAAATCCCATTATCCATGGAGGTAATACAAGTCCCATCATCCATGGTCCACCCTCCTCCAAACTGCAGTAGAATGTAGCGTGGGTCAGAGGGGCTCTGTGTGCCAAGGTAGGTTACTGTAAATTCAGGCCATACACAATGTCCCATGAGCTGAGGCCTAGTCAGGAACAGCAAGTTAATGAAGCCTTACTGTCAATTCAGGCCATACACAATGTCCAATGAGCTGAGGCCTAGTCAGGAACAGCAAGTTAATGAAGCCTTACTGTCAATTCAGGCCATACACAATGTCCCATGAGCTGAGGCCTAGTTAGGAACAGCAGGTTAATGAAGCCTTACTGTCAATTCAGGCCATACACAATGTCCCATGAGCTGAGGCCTAGTTAGGAACAGCAAGTTAATGAAGCCTTACTGTCAATTCAGAGCATAAACAGCATCCCATTAAGTGAGGCCTAGTCAGGGAGAGTCAAGTTAATGAAGCCTTACTGTCAATTCAGAGCGTAAACAGCATTCCATTAAGTGAGGCCTAGTCAGGGAAATTAAGTTAATGAAGCCTTACTGTCAATTCAGAGCGTAAACAGCATTCCATTAAGTGAGGCCTAGTCAGGGAAATTAAGTTAATGAAGCCTTACTGTCAATTCAGAGCGTAAACAGCATTCCATTAAGTGAGGCCTAGTCAGGGAAATTAAGTTAATGAAGCCTTACTGTCAATTCAGAGCGTAAACAGCATTCCATTAAGTGAGGCCTAGTCAGGGAAATTAAGTTAATGAAGCCTTACTGTCAATTCAGGCCATACACAATGTCCAATGAGCTGAGGGCTAGTCGGGAGAGTCAAGTTAATGAAGCCTTACTGTCAATTCAGAGCGTAAACAGCATTCCATTAAGTGAGGCCTAGTCAGGGAAATTAAGTTAATGAAGCCTTACTGTCAATTCAGGCCATACAGCATTCCATTGAGCTGAGGGCTAGTCGGGAAGTCAAGTTAATGAAGCCTTACTGTCAATTCAGAGCGTAAACAGCATTCCATTAAGTGAGGCCTAGTCAGGAAATTAAGTTAATGAAGCCGTTACTGTCAATTTTGGGCGTGGTCTGTGATTTGTAGGGGTGTAAATTTTCTGTGGGAAGTGAATTGGGTGTTTGTGTTTGTGCCTCAGCCCTTTGCCTTATCCTCCTCTGACAGTTTATTATGGGTCGGAATGTTCATGTTGGCTGGCCAGTACAGGAGTTATGCAAAACCACCCTAATTGGCAGCCAATCATTTTGTCAGAATGTAGAGGCTGGGAGAGTCGTTGGCAGCCCTGGAGGATGCTGGGAAATGTAGGGGTTTTTTTACTTGTTGTTTTGGGGGCCGTTTAGGTTTTGGGGGGGAAAGTTTCTTTGCTACAAACCTACCTTGCCTGAGGCCTATTTCTGTTGGCAAGTTTGGTGTCTCTGCGTTGTAAGGTTTCTCTGTTTGGGACGGTCGTTCCATGATGACTCTTCCTTTATATATATAGACTAATATTGTGCTATGCTAATAATTTCATACGGGGTGAGAGAGGGTGGGGCATAAAAATAGTAAATAAATAAGTAAATACATAAATGATTCAGGAGCAGGAGGGGACACTCAACAGCTTGGCCACAAAAGTTCTCATTTTTTGTACACAGGTAGCTTTTTATTATAGTTGTCATTGTTCTCGTTGTTTATTATTATTTATTTATTATTACTATGACTTTGTTGAACCAAATCTTTGCAGTGTTTTTTTTCGTACAAGTCTGGGGTCGGCGTACAAAGAGGCCCACCCAACCTCGAGGCCCGCCCCCCACCCCACCCCGCCCCCCCCAAAAAGAGGCACCGGTTCCACTTCTGATCCAGCACAAGAGGAGACGCCCCAGTGTCTGTGTCTCAAGCCCCCCGGCCCCCCCAATCCCCCAACCCTTTCCCCGTTCCCCTCCCGGCTGGGGTCCCGTCCCCCGGAAACCAGGAGATGGGACAACAAGGCAGACTCTGGAAACACAGTGAAGAAGAAGCAAGGAGGCCCGGCGTCGGGCCCCAATATGGCTGCTGGAGGGGCCCCTTGGAGGGCTGGCTGCTCCCTCTCCCTCCCTCTATTACGGGCGACCCTTTGCCCTCTGCGCCTTCCCCACTCCCCCTGCCGGGACCGAAGACTGGGCTCGCAGCAAGCCCGGCCTCAGTCTCTCTCGGCCTCGTATCCTCGGCCTGCTGTCTCTTACCAGCGCCCCGGAAAGCCCCCTACCTTCCCGCTACAAGGGCCTCCTCTCCCCCCTCCAAGCCAACCCGCGCAAAGGGGCCCCGGAGGCTCCCGCGTCCCGAGGAAACGGACGAGGCTCTCCCGGCACGGCAGCCATTATTGCCGCAGGCCGGTCAGAGGAGGCGGCGACGGCGGCGGAGCAAAGCAGGGCTCACAGTGTGAGGAGCCGGAGGGAAGGCGCGACGGCCACCCTCCCGCCGCTCAGGTCCATCTGTCCAGGCCGAGCGGGACGGAGAGAGCCGAAGAGGAGGAGGAAGCCGCAGCGGAGCAGCCGGCCTTGCTTCCCCATGGCGGCAGCGGACGCGAGGCGGCGGCCATGTCTATCTGCGCTGGCGGAAGCCCTGCGAACCATCCGGGCCCAGCGGCTGGCGGATCACGTTGCTGGCCGGCCGGGCCTCGTCCGGGTGGGAGATCCTGGGGGGCCTGCGGGAGGAACAGGAAGGAGGGGCAGAAGGCGTGAGGAAACAACGGGACCGGGTAGGACCGGATGGCCCTTGGGTCCCTTCTGACACTATATTATTGTTATTGTTATTATTAGATACACAACAAGATTAGTACACAGCAAACAAGATCACTCTGCTGGCTTTTGTATTCGATCACAGGTCGGACATATTATTATTGTTGTTATTATTATGAGTGGACTGGATGGCCCTTGGGTCCCTTCTGACACTATGTTGTTGTTATTGTTATTATTAGATACACAACAAGATTAGTACACAGCAAACAAGACCACTCTGCTGGCTTTTGTATTCAATCACACGTCAGACATATTATTATTGTTGTTATTATTATGAGTGGACTGGATGGCCCTTGGGTCCCTTCTGACACTATATTATTGTTACTGTTATTATTATATACACAACAAGATTAGTACACAGCAAACAAGAACACTCTGCTGGCTTTTGTATTCAATCACACGTCAGACATATTATTATTGTTGTTATTATTATGAGTGGACTGGATGGCCCTTGGGTCCCTTCTGACACTATATTATTGTTACTGTTATTATTAGATACACAACAAGATTAGTACACAGCAAACAAGATCACTCTGCTGGCTTTTGTATTGGATCACTCGTCGGACATATTACTATTATTGTTATTATTATTATGAGTGGACTGGATGGCCCTTGGGTCCCTTCTGACACTATGTTGTTGTTATTGTTATTATTAGATACACAACAAGATTAGTACACAGCAAACAAGATCACTCTGCCGGCTTTTGTATTCGATCACACGTCGGACATATTGTTGTTGTTATTATTATTATTATAAGTGGACTGGATGGCCCTTGGGTCCCTTCTGACACTATGTTATTGTTATTATTAGATACACAACAAGATTAGTACACAAGATCACTCTGCTGGCTTTTGTATTCGATCACATGTCGGAAATATTGTTATTATCTATATATATAAAATGGGAGCTGTCGTGGTGAGTAGCCTATAGACAGCAAAACCGCTGAACCCACAAACACCTAAACAGGCCACAAAAATCCCCACGCAACGAGGTATGTTTACCACAAACCCCCCCTCCCCATAAAAATAAAACAAAAAGGTAAAAAACCAAGGGGACTTCCCCACGGCAAACACAGACTACGCACGCACAGTACTCATTACAGTGCGCGCAAACCCCTTCTCCCTCCTCCACCCCGGCCAGCACGGAGAAAAGAAGGCCCGCCATCTTACCGCTCTCCTGTGGCGAGCGGGGGAATGGCTGGCAGCGGCTCTGCCTGCTGAAGACCTAAAAGGGCCTCGATTGCTGCCGCGGCCCAGGCTCCAGAGGCGGGAGCAATGGAGGCCGCAGCTTCGTAGAATACAGCAGGCCTCCCTCCTCCTTTTAGCTCTTCAGCAGCCAACGCCGCTGCAGGGGAATGGCTGGCGGCGGCGCTGCCTGCTGAAGAGCTAAAGGGAGGAGAGGCCCGCCGCCTTCTACGAAGCTGGGGCCTCCATTGCTGCCGCGGCCCGGGCTCCGGAGGCCTCCATGGCAGCAATAGAGGCCCTGGTTTTGGCGAAGACGAAGGAAGGAATGAAATAAGGAAGGTAAGAGAGGAGGGAGGGAAAGAAGGAAGGAAAGAAATAAGGAAAGAGATACCCAAGGAAGGAAGGCAGGAAGAAGAGACAGCAGAAAGGATACAAGAATGAAAGGCGTGAAAGAGGGAAAGAAGGAAGGAAAGCGAACGGACAGGAAGGAGGAAAGAGAAGAAAGGAGGGAGGGAAACCCTGGGACCGTATGCTTGTCCTAAACACAACCACAGTGTCCGCAGTGTCCTCACCTGTCCAGGAGGGGTTTGTCGGGCCCGCGTTGCTGCTGCTGCTCCTCGTTGTCCTCCTCCTCCTCCTCGGGGCTGGCGCTGCCCAGGATGCGCTTGCGGGCCTCGGCGTACTCGGCCTCCCTCTGGGCCAGGGACTTGACCGGGAAAGCGGGCCGGCTGGCGGCGTGGGGGCTGCCCAGGACCCCGTTGCTGGTGGGACGCTTCAGGATGCGGATTTGGGGAGGGGGCCCCGCCAAGGGAAGGCCCTCGTCCTGCAGCACCACCGGGGGGACCTTCGGCGGGGAGCGCGGCTTCCGGCTGCGGAGGGAAATAGGCGGAGACAGTCAGGACGACGACAACAACAACGTGCTAGGAGGGGAAGGAACCAGCAAAGGGTTTAGAGCAGGCCTGGCCCAACTCCAACTCCCACCATTCTTAACCAGCAAGTGAATGTTTGTATGTATGTATGTTTGTGGGCGGCGCGGTGATGTTTCTCCCCGCTTTCTGATTGGCTCCCACTTCCAAAGGCCACTGCGACCCCCACGAATAAATGTATGCGGGACTGAGAGGGATGGTGAGTAGGAATGGTGAGTGTACGTGGAGTGAATGCTGAGTATATGGGATGTTTCCCCCTTTTGTCTGTGTGTTTTGATGGTGTTTAACTTCAAATTTTTAATACTGTTTATACAGTATTTCATTTTAACGTTGGTATATTTTGAATTGTGCGCCGATGCTTTGATGTTAAACCGCTTTTGAGTCTCCTTCAGGGGAGATAAAGCGAGGTATAAATAAATATTATAATAATAAATATATAATAGATAATTTAAATCATATAATATGTAATGATTGTACTACGCTGTAATAGCAGTAACGGATACATAGCCGCTTTAAGTCTCCTTCGGGGAAGATAAGGCATGGTATAAATTAATATCATAACTATTATAATAGATAATATTATTAATAATAAGATAAGAATAATGCATTGTAATGCTAATAATGCAGGGCTGTCCAGGAAGTCGATCGCGATCGACCAGTTGATCCCGGGACCGAAGGACGTCGATCCCAGCAGGATGGGGCGCTTCTCAGAGGAGGGCGGAGCCAGGCCACGCCAAACCCCTCCCCCTCTCTGGCTTCAGCACTCCCAGCAGCTTCTCCAGGCTTGACGAGGGCAGGGCCAAGTCCGCCTTGTGCTAGCTATGCCACCACTGGCTTGGCACTGCCATCCTCAAGCCTGGAGAACCTGCTGATGCTCTAAAGCCCGAGGGGAGGGGGAGGGGCTTGGCGTGGCCTGGCTCCGCCCCCCTCTGGCTTTAGCTCTACCAGCAGCTTCTCCAGGCTTGCCTAGCCAGCCTTGTGCTACCTATGCCACCACTGGCTAGGCATTGCCATCCTCAAGGCTGGAGAAGCTGCTGGGAGTGCCGAAGCCAGAGGGGGGCGGAGCCAGGCCGTGCCAAGCCCCGCCCCCTCCCCTCTCCAGCCTTGAGGAGGCAGGTAGATCTTTCTGACGTGGTTTTATTATAAGTAGCTCGCGTGCTGAAAAAGTTTGGGCACCCCTGTAATAATGGATACATGGCTTCAATTCTCCTTTGAGAGAGATCAAGTGGGGTATAAATAAAGATAATAATAGTTAATATAACAATGAAATCATACTACAATTATAATAATCTTATATATATAAAGGAAGACCCGTCATCGAACGACCGTCCTAGGCAGAGAAACCTTCCAAGGCAGGGACACCAAACTTGCCAACAAAAATAGACCTCCGGCAAGGAAGGTTTTTAGCAAAGAAACTTTCCCCCCCAAAACCTAGAAGGCCCCCAAAACAACAATACAAAACTACATTTCCCAGCATCCTATGTGGCCGCCAGCTAATCCCATTGGCCAACATCGGCCCACACAAAATGCAGGGAGGTTGAGTTCCCATAGTAACGGTGGGCGGAGCCAGCCAAGGCTAGGTTAGAATGCTGAGTGATTTGAGTTTAGTCAGTTGGTGTTTGTGGGTTAAACTGCCAAGGCCAAGCTCTAGGAGGGAGCAGGTTCCCACACTCGAGAAACACAATCCAATAGACCAAGCCAGCACAAAATACCACACATGACAGCCACACAACTCGAGATGCCTACCTCTACAGACCCACAACACAACAGACACACAACACCCACAACGCATACATACCACTGCTAAACAGAAACCTACACAGTACAACCAACTAACACAGGAGGACATAACAACTACCAGGAGGACATAACACAAATAGGGCACCAGAGACACAGGCACCACTGACAAACACATACCGCCGGAATAACACAAACTTGCAAAACCCACAAAAAAAAAACAATACTGCAACACAAAAACTCACCCCAACCAAAATTCACAACAAACACCACTGGCAAAAGCAACACCCCCTCCACATCACAACCAGCACACAGCCAGACTGAGACAACTATGTCACCACAACACACACAAAATACACCCCAAAATACCTGACAACTTCCCCAACACAAAACCCAGGACTGCACTCACTACTCACCACCACACACACCTCCAAATACACACACGTCCCAGGCACAATACTCCAGCAATTCCTACCCACACAACACAACTTCCTATCACAACCCATCCCCCCAACCTTACGGGACCCCGCACACACAACACCTACCACCACCACAAACAAAAACTAACTCCACCTATACTCCAACTACAACACTGATGCTCTACAAACACACACAAACACCCAAAACACCCCACCCACACAAGCATTCCACAACATACTGCCACCCACAATGCCACCACACACCCACTAACTCATCAAAAAAGTAATACCTACACACAACACAATACGCACATAACACAACCTTGAGTCTACTGCTCAACCCATTTGTATGCCATTCCTTCCTTCAACACCACACACCGACAACTCCACAGGACTTCAACATCCCACCCACCAGAACAACCCACAGCGACACAGCCATGACCCCAACTACACCGTAAGTCACATCAATTCCAACCCTTACATACTCAGACTTTCTCGCCTCTCCTAAATAGGGCACAGCAACGCGTGCCGGATACAGCTAGTATAACATATAATTATAATATATTGTAGATAATATAGTAACATAGAATTATAATATACTGTAATAACTATAATAATAGCAATAATGGAAACATAGTCACTCTTGAGTCTCCTTCGGGAGAGAAAATAAATATAATAATAGAGAATATAAAAAAGAAGTATGATAATAATAAATAATATATATATATAATATAATAAATAAAATAACATAATATATAATCATACTAAATTGTAATAGATAATATAATATTAAGTATGTTAATAATAGATAATATTATAAATAAAAATAAAAATAATATAATATATAAATTGCAATAGATAATATAATATGATAACAATACATAATATAATAATATAATATATAATCATACTAAATATAATTATAATATAATGTAGAATCATACTAAATTGTAATAGATAATAAAATAATAAATATGTTAATAATAGATAACATAATAAATAAATATAATAATAATATAATATATAAATTGCAATAGATAATATAGTAAGTATGATAACAATACATAATATAATAAATATAATAATATACATAATCATACTAAATATAATTATATTATAATGTATAATCATACTGAATTGTAATAGATAATATAATAATAAATAAGTATGTTAATAATAGATAACATTATAAATAAATATAATAATAATATAATATATAAATTGCAATATAGTAAGTATGATAATACATAATATAATATAATAAATATAATAATATAATACATAATCATACTAAATATAATGATATTATAATGTATAATCATACTGAATTGTAATAGATAATATAATAAACATGACAACAATAGATAATATAATAAATAACCATAATAATAATATAGTATATAATCATACTAAATTGTAATAGATAATATAATAATTAAATAAAAAAATAATATAATAAATAATAAATAATAATAAGTATGATAATAATAGATAAATATAATCATACTAAATTGTAATAGATAATATAATAAATAAATAATAATAATATAAAAAAATAAACATAATAATAATATAATAAATATATGATAATAAATAAAGATAAATAAATAAAATAATATAATAAATAAATAAATACAATAATAATATAATAAGTATGATAATAATAGATAAATAAATAAATATAATAATATAATAAATAAATAAAATAATAATATAATAAGTATGATAATAATAGATAAATAAATAAATATAATAATATAATAAATAAATATAATAATAATAATATAATAAGTATGATAATAATAGATAATAAATAAATAAATATAATAATATAATAAATAAATATAATAATATAATAAGTATGATAATAATAGATAAATAAATAAATATAATAATATAATAAATAAATATAATAATATAATAAGTGTGATAATAATAGATAAATAAATAAATATAATAATATAATAAATAAACATAATAATAATATAATAAGTATGATAATAATAGATAAATAAATAAAATAATATAATAAATAAATATAATAATAATATAATAAGTATGATAATAATAGATAAATAAATAAATAAAATAATATAAGAAATAAATATAATAATAACATAATAAGTATGATAATAATAGATAAATAAATAAATATAATAATATAATAAATAAATATAATAATAATATAATATGATAATAATAGATAAATAAATAAATAATATAATATAATATATAATCATACCAAAATATAATTAAAAAGTATGATAATAGATAATATAATAAATAAATATAATAATAATATAATATATGAATTGTAATAGATAATATAGTAAAAAGTATGATAATAATGGATAATATAATATATCATATACATATAGATAATAATAATCATAATACATTGTAATGCCAATAATGGAGCCCAACCAGGGCCCTCCCTCCCTCCCTCCCTCCCTCAGGGCCTTTGGGACTACCACTCCCACAAGTCCTCACAGCCTGCCTGCTGTGAGGAATTGTGGGAGTTGTAGTCCCCAAGGGAGGGCCCCAGCCCAGGGGAGCGCTCCCACCTCTCCTTCTGGCTGATCTTGAGCTTCTTCTCGAGGCGCCGGTCTATCTCCTGCAAGGGAAGAGAAGGGGGCGCGTGAGGGGGAGGAGGGAGGGAGGGGAGCCGGGCCTCCTCCTCCCCCCACGTGCGAGGGCGCGGCCCCTTTAAGAGGCCTAGCGGCCGCCCCGGAGCCTGCCCCTCCGCCGCCTCACCCCGCTGTCGGCCGCCTCCTCCCAGCTCTCCGCGACCTCCTCATCTTCCATCGTCAGGGCCCTCCTCCGCCGCCGCCGCCAGCCCCCTGGAGGCGCATGCGCGCTCGCCCTCCCCTCGCCCTGGGCCTCCTCCTTCCCCCTTCTCTCCGCTGAGGCGCCTCGCTCGCCGCCCCACGGACAACAGCGCATGCGCGGACGGCCCCGGGCTCGACGTGGAGCATGCGCAGTCGGAGCCGCGTCCTGCCTCGCTCCGCCCCAGTGCTGCCTCTGTGGGTGAGGAAATCCCTTCAGCCCTGCTGCGCATGCGCGGTATTCCTCACCGCCTCCTTGTAAGGAAGGTGCCTGTTCGCGCGTGCGCAGTCTCGCCCCTCGCTTCTCGGAACTAAGGCCTTCAGCTGTGTGCCGCATGCGCAGTATCCCCGACTTGGCGCGAGTTCGCGCGTGCGCAGTGCCGCCCCTCGCTCTGACAGTCCTTCAGCTACGAGGCGCATGCGCACTGTTCCTATGTGCCTCCGCTAAAGGGGCTATTTCGCGCGTGCGCAGTGCCGCCCCTCGCTGTGGGACCTAAATTCTTCAGCTGTGTGGCGCATGCGCAGTATCCCTATCTGCCTCGAATTCGCGCGTGCGCAGTGCCGCTCCTCGCTCTGAGAGCTTGGGGATTCCTTCACCTGCTTGGCGCATGCGTACTGTCCCTATCAGCCGCGAGTTCGCGCGTGCGCATTGCCGCCGCTCGCTCTGACAGTCCTTCAGCTACGTGGCGCATGCGCACTGTTCCTATGTGCCTCAGCTAAAGAGGCGGTTTTGCGCGTGCGCAGTGCCGCCCCTCGCTCTGAGAGCTTGGGGAGTCCTTCAGCTGCTTGGCGCATGCGCAGTATCCCTATCTGCCTCGAATTCGCGCGTGCGCAGTGCCGCTCCTCGCTCTGAGAGCTGGGGATTCCTTCACCTGCTTGGCGCATGCGTACTGTCCCTATCAGCCGCGAGTTCGCGCGTGCGCAGTGCCGCCCCTCGCTCTGAGAGCTGGGGATTCCTTCAGCTGCTTGGCGCATGCGCAGTATCCCTATACGCTTCCCTCACTCTGAGACTCCTTCAGCGGCTCGACGCATGCGCAGTATCCCTAAGTGCCTCCGCTAAACGTGCGAGTTCGCGCGTGCGCAGTGAGAGCAGGGATTCCTTCAGCTGTGTGGCGCATGCGCACTATCCCTAAGTGCCTCCATGTAAGGAAGGTGAGAGTTCGCGCGTGCGCATTGTCGCCCCTCGCTCTGAGAACTCATTCCTTCAGGTGCGTAGCGCATGCGCAGTATTCCTACGTGCGAGTTCGCGCACGTTCTGAGACTAGGGATTCCTTCTTTCAGCTGCGTCGCGCATGCGCAGTATCCCAAATGTGTCGAGGGCAATTTACGCATGCGCAGTGGGGGGTCATTCAACCTGAGAACGGACGAGCGTTCAGCCGCTGGGGATTCCTTCACCAGCGTCACGCATGCGCAGTATCCCAAAGTGGGAAAACTCAAGATACTCGAAAGTAAAAATACTGAATTCCTTCACTAGTTTGGCGCATGCGCAGTATCCCAAAGTGGGAAACTGACTATTAGAGGGGAGGAGCCAAGATGACGTCACAATCCCTCCCAAGATGGCACCGCCCTGACGGGGGGCAACCAAGATGGCGCCCGCGCAGGCCATTCACGTGACGGCTGGCGGCTCGGCGGCGCATGCGCGTCGGCCTCGTCCCCGCCCCTGAGCCGAGCGATGGCGGCGGAGACGGTGGCCGGGAGGGCTCAGGCGGGGGAACCCCGAGAAGGCGGCTGCGGGCGCCCGGCCCGGCGGAACCTGAGGCGGCTCTGAGGGAGAGGAGAGGGAAGAGGGAGCGCGGAAGCGGCAGGTAAGGCCGGCAGCCCCCTTCCCCGGCCCCTGGCCCCGCCCTCCCATGATGTGGCAGAAACCAGGGGGCTCCTAGGCCTGTGGACTACAACTCCCAGCAGCCCCCGCCGGTTGGGGCCAGGGCCGGGCCTTCTGGGAGTTGGAGTCCCCAAGGCCTCTCTCCAAACAGCAGGCCTGGGCCTTCAGGCGCTGTGGACTCCAACTCCCAGCATTCCTCACAGTCTAGAGACAGTGAGGAATGCTGGGAGTTGGAGTCCAAAACACCTTGAAGGCCCAGGCCTGCTGTTCGGAGAGGCCAGGCCTTGGGGACTCCAACTCCCAGAAGGCCCGGCCCTGGCCCCAACCGGCGGGGGCTGCTGGGAGTTGTAGTCCACAGGCCTAGGAACCTCTCAGCAGGGCGCTCTGTTTCTGATCCAGGCCTGGTGTTTTGGGCTCCCAACTAACTGCCTATAGAGCAGGCAGGGCCCAACCGGCCTTCCCTCCAGGTGTTTTGGACTCCAACTCCCACAATTCCTAACCGCCGGTAGGCGGTTAGGAATTGTGGGAGTTGGAGTCCAAAACACCTGGAGGAAAGGCCGAAGTTGGGCCCTGCCTGCTAAAGATAGATTCAGACCTTTTCTCTGGTGTTTCGGACTCCCAATTCCCACCATTCCCAACAGCCAATAGTGTCGACAACTTCCTGTTTAATAGACACCCATGAAATCGTTCGCTTTCCCACGAGTTTCCATCATAACGTTTCCCTGCGTCATCTCTCTCTCAACGACGCCACCAGTTTCGGCTTCCGATTTGTAAACAATCTCCGTAGCTACAGGTGGGAACCCTCCTTATCGCTCGGCTCTTCACCTTCCCAGAGTCAGTTTAATAGACACCCATGAAATCGTTCGCTTTCCCGCGAGTTTCCATCATAACGTTTCCCTGCGTCATCTCTCTCTCAACGACGCCACCAGTTTCGGCTTCCGATTTGTAAACAATCTCCGTAGCTACAGGTGGGAACCCTCCTTATCGCTCAGCTCTTCACCTTCCCAGAGTCAGTTTAATAGACACCCATGAAATCGTTCGCTTTCCACGAGTTTCCATCATAACGTTTCCCTGCGTCATCTCTCTCTCAACGACGCCACCAGTTTCAGCTTCCGATTTGTAAACAATCTCCGTAGCTACAGGTGGGAACCCTCCTTATCGCTCGGCTCTTCACCTTCCCAGAGTCCGTTTTATAGACACCCATGAAATCGTTCCGTTTCCCATGAATTTCCTTCTCAACTTCCCCAACGCCATTTCTCTGGACGACGCAATCTATTTTCTGCTCTGATTTTGTAAATGATCTCCCTAAGTACACGTAGTTTGCCCCTGGGAACCCTCCTTATCGCTCAGATCTTCACTCGACTCCATCTTTGCCCTCAAGGCCCCTGAACTTCCAGAGTCAGTTTAATAGACACCCATGAAATCGTTCAGTTTCCCCGTGAATTTCCTTCTCAACTTTTCCTAAGCAATTTCTCTGGGCGACGCAATCTATTTTCTGCTCTGATTTTTGTAAACGATTGGCGTAAGTACACTTAGTTTGCCCCTGGGAACCCTCCTTATCGCTCAGCTCTTCACTCGATTCTTTATCGGCTGTTGCTACTTCCGACTCCGCTGAAGTAATGCACTTTCCGAACCAATTTTCTCACAGAGAGAACCATCATTTCCCGGACTTGAGAGCCCATCACTTTGTGCCACAGGAAAGCTCTAAACTATTGCCCTCTGGTGGCTGATCTACAACAGTTGGATCGCCATCTGTCAGGAGTGCTTTGTGCTTCTCTTCCTGTGGACTACAACTCCCAGCAGCCCCCGCCGGTTGGGGCCACGGCCGGGCATTCTGGGAGTTGGAGTCCCCAAGGCCTGAAGACCTCACCTCTCCAAACAGCAGGCCTGAGCCTTCAGGTATTTTGGACTCCAACTACCAGCATTCCTCACAGCCTATAGAGATCCAGGACTGGTGTTTTGGGCTCCCAACTAGGGAGGGGCCAACTTCAGCCTTCCCTCCAGGTGTTTTGGACTCCAACCAGTTAGGAATTGTGGGAGTTGGAGTCCAAAACACCTGGAGGGAAGGCCGAAGTTGGCCCATGCTTGCGAAACATAGATTCAGACCTGCTCTCGGGTGTTTTGGACTCCCAATTCCCGCCATCCCTAACCGCCAGTCGTGTCAAGAACTTCTTGTTTAATAGACACCCATGAAATCGTTCCCTTTCCCACGTGTTTCCCTCACAACGTTCCCTGTGTAATCTCTCCCAACAACGCCACCTAGTTCGGCTTCCAATTTGTAAACAATCTCCGTAGCTACAGGTGGGAACCCTCCTTATCGCTCACCTCTTCACATTCACCCTCTAGACCCCTGCACTTCCAGAGTCAGTTTAATAGACACCCATGAAATCATTCCGTTTCCTGTGAATTTCCTTCTCAACTTCTCCAACGCAATTTCTCTGAACGACGCAGTCTATTTTCCGCTCTGATTTTGTAAATAATCGCCGTAAGTACGATCATTGGGAACCCTCCTTATCGCTCGGCTCTTCATCTTTGCCCTCAAGGCCCCTGCACTTCCAGAGTCAGTTTAATAGACACCCATGAAATCATTCCATTTCCCGTGAATTTCCTTTTCAAATTTCCACGTAATGGGGCCACGGCCGGGCATTCTGGGAGTTGGAGTTCCCAAGGCCTGAAGGCCTTCGCCTCTCCAAACAGCAGGCCTGGGCCTTCCGGTGTTTTGGACTCCAACTCCCAGCATTCCTCACACTCTATAGATAGAGATCCAGGCCTAGTGTTTAAGCTCCCAACTAACAACCTATAGAGCAAGGCGGTTAGGAATTGTGGGAGTTGGAGTCAAAACACCTGGAGGGAGGGCCGAAGTTGGCCTCTGCCTGCTAAAGATAGGGATTCAGACCTCATGAAATAGACACCCATGAAATCGTTCCCTTTCCCACGAGTTTCCATCATAACGTTCCCTGCGTAATCTCTCTGTTTCAGCTTCTGATTTGTAAATGATCTCCATAGCTAAAGGTGGGTCCCCCTGGCAACCCTCCTTATCTCTCAGCTCTTCATCTTTGCCCTCAAGGCCCCTGCTCTTCCCAGAGTAAGTTTAATAGACACCCATGAAATCATTCTGTTTCCCATGAATTTCCTTCTCAACTTTCCACCAATTTCTCTGGACGACGTCTCGAGACTGGACTACCCTTTACATCGACCTGGCACAGAAACTTTTCTGTGATAGCACCTTCAGTCTGGAATACTCTCCCAAGTGAAGTGTGGGCCTTGCAGGACCTACTATCTTTCCGCAAGGCCTGCAAGACCCATCTCTTCCGGTTAGCTTTCGATTGCTAAGTCTGAAAAACCCTACATATTAATTTAGCTTAACTTTTTGATTTTATTTCTGTATGTTTTTATGACTGTGAGCCGCTCCGAGCCCTCGGGGAGTGGCGGCATACAAGTCCAAATAATAAATAAATAAATAAGTACACGTAGTTTCCCCTGGGAACCCTCCTTATCGCTCATCTCTTCACTCGACTCCATCTTTGCCCTCAAGGCCCCTGCACTTCCAGAGTCGGTTTGATAGACACCCATGAAATCGTTCCGTTTCCCCGTGAATTTCCTTCTCAACTTCCCCAACGCAATTTCTCTGGATGACGCAATCTATTTTCTGTTCTGATTTTTGTAAATGATCGCCCGTAAGTACACGTAGTTTCCCCTGGGAACCCTCCTTATCGCTCAGATTTTCACTCGATTCCTTATCGGCTGTTGCTACTTCTGACTCCCTTGAAGCCCTGTAATTTTCGCACTGAGAGAACCATCCTTTTCCTAGACTTGCATTTCCCAGGCTTGAGAGCCCATCGCCTTGTGCCACAGGAAAGCTCACAACCCTCTCTAAACTATCAATCTCTGGTGGCTGAGCTACAACATTTGGATCGCCATCTGTCAGGGAAATGATGGTTCTCTCTGTGAGAAAACTGGCTCAGAAAGTACAGGGCCTCAAGTGCATTCATTCAGCGAAGGCAGTAGTAGCAACAGCTGATAAGGAATCGAGTGAAGAGTTGAGAGTCAGGAGGGCTTTGTGCTCCTCCTGCTTGGCTCTTGATTTGTAAACAAAGACTTTTGTTGATCTCTGTAGTTACAGGTGGGTTCCCCGGGAACCCTCTTTTATCGCTCAGCTCTTCACTTGATTCCTTACTGGCTGTTGCTACTCCTGACTCCTCTGAATGCCCTTGAGGCCCTGCACTTTCTGAGCGGGTTTTCTCACAGAGAGAACCATCATTTCCCGGACTTGAGAGCCCATCACTTTGTGCCACAGGAAAGCTCACAATCCTCTCTGGTGACTTATCTACAACCGTTGGATAACTATCTTTGTCAGGAGGGCTTTGTGCTTCTCCTGCTTGGCTCTGATTTGTAAACTATCTCCATAGCTACAGGTGGGTTCCCCTGGGAACTCTCCTTATCGCTCAACCATTACTGGATGGTTACGTGCCAGCAAGTTGAAGGTGAATCCAGCAAAGATGGAAATCCTTTGGCTAGGCCGTCCGGGTGATGGGGAGATTCAGCTGCCGACCCTGGATGGCGAGGCACTACGCCCGTCATCATCTGTAAAAAGCCTTGGTGTCCGCTTGGACCCCCTGCTGTAAATAGAGGCTCAAATCTCCACCGTCAGCAGGACCGCATTCTTTCATCTGCGGCAGGTGAAGCGGCTGGCTCCCTATTTGTCCTGGAACGACCTGGCCTCAGTGCTCCAGGCTACGGTCATCTCAAGACTTGACTACTGTAACACTCTCTACATTGGCCTTCCCTTGACTGCGACCCGGAGAGTTAAGCTAGTATGAGACACACTCTCTCAGCCTTTGTGAGTGGCTGGAGAGTTCAAGAATACAAGGAAGCCTGCGAGCTGTCATGTAACAACTTTTTTGCGAGACCTGCACTGGCTACCAATCGAATTCCAGATCACTTTCAAGGTGCTAGTTCTTACTTTTAAGGCCTTACATGGTCTGGGGCCAGTGTATCTAAGGGATCGCCCTGTTCCCTTACAATCCCCCGAGGCCACTATGGTCAGAAGATCTGAACCTTCTTTGTATCCCCAGTGTTAGATCCTTCCACCTAACAGTAACCCGGCGGAGGGCATTCTCCATTATAGGTCCAGTGCTATGGAACTCTCTGCCGTCTGAGATTCGGGCTCTTCGAGATCTGAGCTCCTTTCGTCGAGCATGCAAAGCCCACTTGTTCAGGCAGGCTTTCGACAATTGTTGAGTTTTTAACCATTGTTTTATCTTGTATTGTTGTATTCTTCCTTGTACACTGCCCCGAGCCTCTGGGAGTGGCAGTATTAAATCGAAGAAATAAATAAATAAATAAATAAACTCTTCACTCGATTCCTTATCAGCTGTTGCTACTTCTGACTCCGCTGAATGAATGCCCTTGAGGCCCTGCACTTTCCGAGCTGGTTTTCTCACAGAGAGAACCATCATTTCCCGGACTTGAGAGCCCATCGCTTTGTGCCACAGGAAAGCTCACAAACTATCGCCCTCTGGTGGCTGATCTACAACAGTTGGATAGCCATCTGTCAGGAGGGCTTTGTGCTTCTCTTACTCGAAGGCAGAAGGGGGTTGATATGGATTGGGATCACCTCCAGCCATCTATCTGTCAGTCTCACTTCTCTGGAGTTTTGGGTGGCCCTCTGTTGGGAGGGATCGGGTAGAGCCTTCCAAAGAGACACGTTGAGTAAATGGCCTCTTTACTCACAAGGGGCGCGTTGGGATGCCATGGCCAGCCGGGCCTCCGACAGCGAGGAGGAGGAGAGCTTCATGGCGGTGGACTCCCTGGAGGCAGCAGCGGTGGCGGCCCAAGGCGGAGGAGGGAGCATGGAGCCGGAGGAGGAGGAGGAGCAGCAGCGGGGGGCCGCCCTGGAGAAGGCTCCGGACCCCCCTCCATCGCCCCCTCGTTCCATGGAGGAACTCCCCGAAGAAGTGCTGGAGTACATCCTCTCCTTCCTCTCCCCGTACCAAGAACACAAGACAGCTGCCCTGGTCTGCAAGCAGTGGTACCGCCTCATCAAAGGTACTCCCCGCTGCGCGGTGGCGTCAGGACAGTAGCAGCCAGGGTCAAAGGCCATGATGGGGAGAGGGGTGGGGTCAGCGTCATGTGCCCCCAGGGGTCAAGCGTGTGGCCAAATCCCGCTGGCCATTTCTCAAAGCAAGGTGCTGTGTGGGAGATTTGCAGGTACCCCGTGTAATGAAAGACCCTGCCCATAAAACAAACTGGAAGTAGAGTGCATCTGGTGACCAGGGTCATGTGACCTCAGGGGTCAAGCGTGTGGCCTTCCGGGTGTTTTGCAGTCCAGCCATTGGGCAAGATGGGAAATAGAGCTTCTGGGAGTTGGAGGGCCATGAGTTTTACTTCTTCGTACTGACAGCAGCCAGTGTGTGAGGCCTCTCACACACTGAGGCCTACCTCACACTGAGGCCTACTAATACTGAGGCCTCTTACACACTGAGGCCTACCTCACACTGAGGCCTACTAATACTGAGGCCTCTTACACACTGAGGCCTACCTCACACTGAGGCCTACTAATACTGAGACCTCTTACACACTGAGGCCTACCTCACACTGAGGCCTAGTAATACTGTGGCCTCTTACACACTGAGGCCTACCTCACACTGAGGCCTACTAATACTGAGGTCTCTTACACACTGAGGCCTACTAATACTGAGGCCTCTTACACACTGAGGCCTACTAATACTGAGGCTTACCTCACACTGAGGCCTACTAATACTGAGGCTTACCTCACACTGAGGCCTACTAATACTGAGGCCTCTTACACACTGAGGCCTACTAATACTGAGGCCTATCTCACACTGATGCCTACTAATACTGAGGCTTACCTCACACTGAGGCCTACTAATACAGAAGCTTACCTCACACTGAGGCCTACTAATACTGCGGCTTACCTCACACTGAGGCCTACTAATACTGAGGCTTACCTCACACTGAGGCCTACTAATACTGAGGCTTACCTCACACTGAGGCCTACTAATACTGAGGCTTACCTCACACTGAGGCCTACTAGTACTGAGGCCTACCTCACACTGAGGCCTACTAATACTGAGGCTTACCTCACACTGAGGTATACTAATACTGAGGCCTACCTCACACTGAGGTCTACTAATACTGAGGCCTACCTCACACTGAGGCCTACTAATACTGAGGCTTACCTCACACTGAGGTCTACTAATACTGAGGCTTTCCTCACACTGAGGCCTACTAATACTGAAGCTTACCTCACACTGAGGCCTACTAATACTGAGGCTTACCTCACACTGAGGCCTACTAATACTGAGGCCTACCTCACACTGAGGCCTACTAATACTGAGGCTTACCTCACACTGAGGCCTACTAATACTGAGGCTTACCTCACACTGAGGCCTACTAATACTGAGGCTTACCTCACACTGAGGCCTACTAATACTGAGGCTTACCTCACACTGAGGTCTACTAATACTGAGGCCTACCTCACACTGAGGCCTACTAATACTGAGGCTTACCTCACACTGAGGTCTACTAATACTGAGGCTTACCTCACACTGAGGCCTACTAATACTGAGGCTTACCTCACACTGAGGCCTACTAATACTGAAGCTTACCTCACACTGAGGCCTACTAATACTGAGGCTTACCTCACACTGAGGTCTACTAATACTGAGGCCTACCTCACACTGAGGCCTACTAATACTGAGGCTTACCTCACACTGAGGCCTACTAATACTGAGGCTTACCTCACACTGAGGCCTACTAATACTGAGGCTTACCTCACACTGAGGCCTACTAATACTGAGGCTTACCTCACACTGAGGTCTACTAATACTGAGGCCTACCTCACACTGAGGCCTACTAATACTGAGGCTTACCTCACACTGAGGTCTACTAATACTGAGGCTTACCTCACACTGAGGCCTACTAATACTGAGGCTTACCTCACACTGAGGCCTACTAATACTGAAGCTTACCTCACACTGAGGCCTACTAATACTGAGGCCTACCTCACACTGAGGTCTACTAATACTGAGGCCTACCTCACACTGAGGCCTACTAATACTGAGGCTTAACTCACACTGAGGTCTACTAATACTGAGGCCTACCTCACACTGAGGTCTACTAATACTGAGGCTTACCTCACACTGAGGCCTACTAATACTGAGGCTTTCCTCACACTGAGGCCTACTAATACTAAGGCTTACCTCACACTGAGACCTATCTCAGACTGAGGCTTTTCTCCCACTCAGGCAAAATGGCTGCTGTCAGTACGAAGAAGTAAAACTCAAAGCCCTTGCTGGAGTGGGCAGGACTTAAGCACTCCATGCGACCTCCAGAGAGGGGTCGCCTCCTAGGCCATTGAATGCTCCCTTGCCATTGAGAATCCAGAGTCAAAGGCCACATCAGGCAGTTCTTGGCCGGGGCCTCCCTCAGCCCCTTGGCCCCATATTTGCCCATCACAGGAAGCCATTCTGAGGCTGATGTGACTGTGTAGACGACCCGGGGGGGGGGGGGAGGGAGGTTCAGGGAAGGATTGTGTGTTGTGAACAGAACCGGGCAAGATGGCGGAGTGAAGGAAGAGCCTTCTGTGTGCGTGCTTTCTGCCTCCGATGCCTCTGTTATGTATCTCTCTCCCCACTTCCCTGCCCAGGCGTGGCCCACCAGTGCTATCATGGCTTCATCAAGGCTGTCCAGGAAGGGAACATCCAGTGGGAGAGCCGCACCTACCCCTACCCCGGGACCCCCATCACGCAGCGCTTCTCCCACAGTGAGTACCCAAAGGGAGAAAGGCATAGGGACCCACTGAGGCCAACTCATACCGAGGCCTTCTCATAGACTGATGCCTCTTCATACTGAGGGCAACTAACACTGAGGCGTACAAAGCTACATACACACCTGCTTATATAGAATTACAGCTTCCACGGAGTTACTGCATCCATTTAACCCGGGGAGGGCAACCCGCGGCCCGCGGGCCAGATGCGGCCCGACAGCTGATTCTGTCCGGCCCGGAGAGAAGGGCGTCGGGGGCGGGGCCAAGAGGAAAGGGTGCCACTGCCGCCATCCCATTGCGGGTCTGTGGGGCCTGTGTCGGCAGACGGGCCGGAGGAGTGGCGGCTTTGGAGTGCCTGCCATCCCTTGATGGCAGGCACTCCAAAGACTTGATTGTCTTCCGGGTCGCCAGGGCGATCAGCCGCCTCAGATGGCCGACTGCTCCCCCTGCAGGCCCAGATTGCCTCCAGGGATGGCAGGCACTCCATAGCAGGACGATCAGCTGGAGAACGGCTGGGGGCGAGAGCGGGCGGAGGACTGCAGCCTCCGATCGCCTGCTGCTTTGCTCTCCTCTGCTGTGGCGGTGGCTGGGTCCGGTAATAATTTTATTATAATAATATAATAAATAATATTGCCATCCTCTGAGCTGGGTCCATTGAGTCATTCCATCTTGGGATCCTTCCACTCTTGAGGATGTCAGCTGAGTAAGCAGTGGAGGGCTTACTCAGCCTCTTTCCTTCCCTCTCAGGTGCATGTTACTACGATGCCAACCAGTCAATGTATGTCTTTGGAGGCTGCACCCAGAGCAGTTGCAACGCCGCCTTCAATGACCTCTGGAGGCTGGACCTGAACAGCAAGGAGTGGATCCGGCCCCTGGCCTCCGGTGAGCCCTCCCTCCCTCCCTCCGGCCTTGCTCTGTTTCCATGGACTTGAGTCCACCTGACGGGTTGGGCTGGATGGCCTTTGGGGGGCCGTTCACCCCAATCGTGGGCTAGGAGGGGCAAGTTCCCAAGGAGAGCAACGCCACGGACTCTCCCTCTCCCTGCGTGGTTTGATCGGGCTTTCCGTTATCAAAGTCAACTCTATGACTCTCCCGAACCAGGTTCCTACCCCTCCCCGAAGGCGGGGGCCACCCTCGTGGTCTACAAGGACCTGCTGGTGCTCTTCGGGGGCTGGACGCGGCCGAGCCCCTACCCGCTGCACCAGCCGGAGCGCTTCTTCGACGAGATCCATACCTACTCGCCCTCCAAGAACTGGTAAGAGCGGGCGTTTGGATCTTGACTTTCATAATCTGACTCTTGCAGCGCATGCAACTTGTTCCCCTACCACAGTGTTTCCCAACCTGTTTTGAGCCGCGGCACACTTTTAACATTAAAAAATCCGGGGGCACACCACCAACCAAAATGACACAAAATGAAAGGCTGGGGGATGGTGGCCTGCTGGGAGCAGCTGCTGGGAGTGCTGAAGCCAGGGGAGGGGGTGGAGCCAGGTTGCGCCATGCCCCGTCCCCTCCCCCCGGCTTCAGCTCTTCCAGCAGCTGCTCCAGCCTTGAGGGGGCAGTGCCAAGCCAGCGGTGGCAGAGCCAGCACAATGCTGGCTTGGCAGTCTCCCCTCCAGGCTGGAGCAGCTCCTGGGAGTGCCAAAGCCATAGGAGGGGGCGGAGCCAGGCCGCACCATGCCCCGCCCCCTCCCCCGGCTTCAGCTCTCCCATATCTTCTCCAGCCTTGGGGCAGTGCCAGGCCAGCGGTAGCAGAGCCAGCACAATGCTGGCTTGGCATTGCCCTCTCAAGGCTGGAGCAGCTACTGGGAGTGCCAAAGCCAGGGGGAGGGGAGGGAGCCAGGCCGCGCCATGCCCTGCCCCCTCCCCCGGCTTTAGCTCTTCCATATCTTCTCCAGCCTTGAGGGGGCAGTGCCAGGCCAGCGGTAGCAGAGCCAGCACAATGCTGGCTTGGCATTGCCCCCTCAAGGCTGGAGCAGCTACTGGGAGTGCCAAAGCCAGGGGGAGGGGACGGAGCCAGGCCGCACCATGCCCCACCTCCACTGGCTCCAGCTCTCCCAGCAGCGTCTCCAGCCTTGAGGGGGCAGTGCCAAGCCAGCAGTGGCAGAGCCAGCAGAATGCGGGCTTGGCACTGTCCCCTCCAGGCTGGAGCAGCTCCTGGGAGTGCCGAAGCCGAGGGAGGGACAGAGCCAGGCCGTGCCATGCCCCCGCCTCTCCCCCCAGCTTCAGCTCTCCTCAACTTCTCCAGCCTTGAGGGGGCAGTGTGAGCGAGGGGCGGGAGTCATGGAGGAGGAGGAGCAGGAGCGGTGGACGGGCTTCAGTGGGCGGGGCTCTTCCTCCACACTGCTTCAGCGAGCAAGGGGCGGGAGTCATGGCGGATTGGAGGCTGGCTGGGGAAACGGCCGAAGGAGGCGGCGCCCCGGCCCCTGCTTTTTCTTCGCCGCCGCCCTTCCTCCTCCTCCCCCAAGCAGCAGGAATTCGGCAGAAGGAGGGGGGAAGGAAGGAAGGGGGGCAGAGAGCTTTTCTCGCCGCACAGCAGGAGATCCGTCAGGGAACACTAGTGTGCCCCGTCACAACGGTTGAGAAACACTGTGTTAGGGTATTTTTTCCGTAACAGGGGGCACGTCCCCTCGGTACCGCTTCCACCCCGCATTACTCATCTCACGCAGGTGGAACTGCGTGGTGACCACCCACGGCCCTCCTCCCATGGCCGGCCACTCCGCCTGCGTCGTCCAGGAAAAGATGGTCGTCTTTGGGGGATCCCTCGGCTCCCGGCAAATGTGAGTGAGCCTCGACTCTCTCTTGAAGCCCCCTAAAAATGCCCTTCTCTCGGCTGAGGGACCTCATGTCTTCTCTCCGCAGGAGCAACGACGTCTGGGTGCTGGACCTCGAACTCTGGGCGTGGTCCAAGCCAAACATCGCGGGACCCGGCCCCCACCCGCGAGGGGGGCAGTCCCAGGTGACGACCTGGATTGGGCACTGACTCACAGACCAAAGGGAGGGTCTCCCTGAACCCACCCTCCTCCTCCTGTGAGTTGGCTTTGCAAGGGCCTCCTCCCGGCTTCATTGGTGCTTCTCTCTCTCTCTGCTCCAGATTGTTATAGACGACGAAACCATCCTGGTCCTTGGGGGCTGCGGGGGCCCAAATGCGGTGAGTAGGCGCCAGGGGGCTTCTCTCTCTCTCTCTCTCTCTCTCTCTCTCTCTCTCTCTGGTGTATACAACCTGCTTGCTCTCTTCCTGCCTTGGCTTGAGAGAGCAGGTGAGAGGGCCCTTTCCTTTCCAAACTCTCTTGTGTTGCCCTTCAAGTCTTGTGTTGACATCCAGAGGCGGACATCTTCCTATCTTGGGTCTGCAAAGGTGTCCTCTCTTCACTCAGTGGTGGAAGGAGGGTTCGGGGGGGGGGGATTGTTGTACTCCAGGGGTCGGGGACCTATGGCTCGCGAGCCAGATGTGGCTCTTTTGATGAGTGCATCTGGCTCGGAGATAGGCTGGCAAACCTAGCGTACGCGCAATACCCTGGGGCAATGGCCCAAGTTCAAACGAGGGATACTCAGTGGTGGAAGGAGGGTTGTGGGGGAAGATTGTTGTACTCCAGGGGTCGTGGACCTATGGCTCGCGAGCCAGATGTGGCTCTTTTGATGAGTGCATCTGGCTCGCCGATAGGGGGGCAAACCTAGCGTACGCGCAATACGCTGGGGCAATGGCCCAAGTTCAAACGAGGGATACTCAGTGGTGGAAGGAGGGTTGGGGGGGGGATTGTTGTACTCCAGGGGTCGGGGACCTATGGCTCGCGAGCCAGATGTGGCTCTTTTGATGAGTGCATCTGGCTCGCCGATAGGGGGGCAAACCTAGCGTACGCGCAATACGCTGGGGCAATGGCCCAAGTTCAAACGAGGGATACTCAGTGGTGGAAGGAGGGTTGGGGGGGGATTGTTGTACTCCAGGGGTCGGGGACCTATGGCTCGCGAGCCAGATGTGGCTCTTTTGATGAGTGCATTTGGCTCGCAGATAGGGTGGCAATCCTAGCGCACGCGCAATACGCTGGGGCAATGGCCTAAGTTCAAATGAGGGATGCCGCAGCAGAGAGAGTGCCTGCTCTAGTATTCCTCCTTCAGTCAAATCAATGCGTCGCCTGGGAGCCTTCCCTGCCGCAGGCGCAGTGGCGTCGCTGGCTGAAGCCCACAGATTGTGAGGCTGGAGGCGGAGGAAGAAGGCGCTGACGAGGGGAGCCCGCTGCCTCAGAATCTACGTGCTTCAGCCAGTGATTCCACTGCGTCTGCGCGAGGGAAGGCTTCCAGGCGACGCCCCTCAGCGGTTTCTCTGCCCTCTCTTGCTCGCTCACCCATGCCGTGTCACCCTGGCCTTGCCGGAGCCTCTCGCCGCCGCCTCTTCCTTCCCACCTCCAAGAGCCCCGCACCCGTGGATGAGCGAGATAGATAGAACGAAGAGGAGAGAGAGAGCGCGCATACTCTAGTCTTCCTCCTTCAGTCAAGGAGACAGCACTAATGCGCATGCGTCATCTGGGAGCCTTCCCTGCCGCAGGCGCAGTGGCTGGAGGCGGAGGAAGAAAGCTGCCTCAGAATCCGTGCGTCAACCGGCGACGCCACTGTGCCTGCGCTAGGGAAAGCTCCCAGGCGACGCCCCTCAGCGGTTTCTCCCCTTCGCCCTCTCTCGCTCGCTCACCTGCGCCGTGTCACCCTGGCCTTGCCAAAGCCTCTCGCCGCCGCCTCTTCCTTCCCACCTCCAAGAGCCCCGCTGCCCTTGGCGGTGGGAAGGAAGAGGCGGCGGCGAGAGGCTTCAGCAAGGCCAGAGCGACACGGTGTGGTGGTGCCACCGAGCGCGGCCGCGGGTGAGCGAGAGAGACAGAACGAAGAGGAGAGAGAGAGCGCATGCTGTAGTCCTCCTCCTGCAGTCAAGGAGACAGCAGTAACGCGCATGTGTCATCTGGGAGCCTTCCCTGCCGCAGGCGCAGTGGCGTCGCCGGCTGAAGCGCATGGATTGTGAGGCTGGAGGTGGAGGAAGAAGGCAGCGACGAGGGGAGCCCGCTGCCTCAGAATCCGCGCACTTCGGCCGGCGACGCCACTGCGCATGCGCGAGGGAAGGCTCCCAGGTGACGCCCCTCAGTGGTTTCTCCCCTTCGCCCTCTCTCTCTCTCTCACCTTGCCGAAGCCTCTCTCCCAGGCCCGGATTAACAGCTTTTTGCGCCCTAGGCCACACTTTGGAATTACGCACCCTTTAAACCAACCTCTACCGCACCCCACCTCTCCCCGCCCCCTCCGCCTCGCGCCGCCGCATCCTCCCCGTCCTGTGGGAAGGAAGAGGCAGCGGCAAGAGGCTTCGGCAAGGCCAGAGCGACACAACGCGGTGCTGCCCCCGAGTGTGGCCGCAGGTGAGCGAGAGAGAGAAAACGAAGGGGAGAAACTGCTGAGGGGGCGGTTGAAGAGGGCGTTTTCAGTCTCTAAAATCTCTAGCTTCTCCTGCTGACTTTCCTGCAGACCCAGAATCCCCTGTGTCAACAGGCTAACTAACAGGCCCAGAAACCCCAGAGAGATCAGGTGCAGACACAATCCAAGGCAGGAATCTGAGGTGTTTTCCCACCCCGAGATCTTTCAGCGGGGCCTCACTCCCCTGCTCCTTCTTCCCAGCTCTTCAAGGACGCCTGGCTGCTGCACATGACGCCGGATGCCGCCTGGACCTGGCAACCTCTCAAGGTGGAGAACGAGGAGCAAGGGGCCCCGGAGCTGTGGTGCCACCCGGCCTGCAGGGTGAGCATGGAGGGGAGGGGCAAGAGTTAGGCAACCCACGCTCAGTTATATGGTTTGTTTAGATCTACGATTTGGTTTTGATGTAGGAGAGGCGTTGAATTTGGCCATTGTTTGTTTTTCAGTCCCCCCTGGGGTGGGAAAAGTGGTATACAACGTCTGGCGAGTGGGATTATTGGCAAGAGATCCTCACACTCTGAGGCCTTTCTCCCACAGTGAGGCCTACTACCACTGAGACCTATTCTCCCACTAAGGCTTCCTCTCACACAGAGAGGCTTCTCTCACAGATTAAGGCCTACCTCACACAGTGAGGCCTACTACCCCTGAGACCTGTTCTTCCACTGAGGCTTTCTCTCACACAGAGAGGCTTCTCTCACAGATTAAGGTCTACCTCACACAGTGAGGCCTACTACCCCTGAGACCCGTTCTTCCACTAAGGCTTTCTCTCACACAGAGAGGGTTCTTTCACAGACTAAGGCCTACCTCACACAGTGAGGCCTACTACCCCTGAGACCTGTTCTTCCACTGAGGCCTTCTCTCACACAGAGAGGCTTCTCTCACAGATTAAGGTCTACCAGTGATGCCTACCATGAGGCCTTTCTCCCACAGTGAGGCCTGCTGAGACCTGTTCTTCCAGAGGCTTTCTCTGAGACCTATTCTACCTCCACTGAGTCTTTCTCTCACACCTGTTCTTCCAGAGGCTTTCTCTCACAGACTAAGGCCTACCTCACACAGTGAGGCCTTTCTCCCAGAGTGAGGCCTACTATCACCGATACCTGTTCTCCCACTGAGGCTTCTCTCACAGACTAAGGGTACCTCACATAATGAGGCCTTTCTCCCACAGTGAGGCCTACTACCCCTGAGTCATGTTCTTCCACTGAGGCTATCTCTCACACAGAGAGGCTTCTCTCACAGACTAAGGCCCACCTCACACAGTGAGGCCTTTCTCCCACTGAGACCTTTTCTCCTGCTGAGGCTTTCTCTCACACAGAGAGGCTTCTCTCACAAACTAAGGCCCACCTCGCACCATGAGACCTTTCTCCCACAGTGAGGCCTACTACCACTGATACCTATCCTCCCACTAAGGCTTTCTCTCACACAGTGAGGCTTCTCTCACAGACTAAGGCCTTTCTCCCACAGTGAGGCCTACTACCACTTATACCTATTCTCCCACTGAGGCTTTCTCTCACAGACTAAGGCCTACCTCACACAGTGAGGCCTTTCTCCCACAGTGAGGCCTACTATCACCGATACCTGTTCTCCCACTGAGGCTTTCTCTCACACAGAGGCCTTTCTCTCACAGGCTTCTCTCACAGACCAAGGCCTTTCTCACACAGTGAGGCCTACTACCCACTTATACCTATTCTCCCACTGAGGCTTTCTGTCACAGACTAAGGCCTACCTCACACAGTGAGGCCTTTCTCCCACAGTGAGGCCTACTACCACTGAGACCTATTTTCCCACTGAGGGTTTCTCTCACACAGAGAGGCTTCTCTCACAGACTAAGGCCTTTCTCCCACAGTGAGGCCTACTACCACTTATACCTATTCTCCCACTGAGGCTTTCTGTCACAGACCAAGGCCTACCTCACACAGTGAGGCCTTTCTCCCACAGTGAGGCCTACTACCACTGAGACCTATTTTCCCACTGCGGGTTTCTCTCACACAGAGAGGCTTCTCTCACAGACTAAGGCCTTTCTCCCACAGTGATGCCTTTCTACCTAGTTATTTTTTAATATAAGGAATTGGGGGTGGTCCCTTTCCTTGGGTCAGTGTACTTCTGAGAAACCCATGAACCCCTTCTCTCTCTCTCTCTCTCTCTCTCTCTTTCCCTTTCTATATTTCCTGTTCTGCTTGCAGGTGGGGCAGTGCGTGGTGGTCTTCAGCCAGGCGCCAAGCGGCAGGGCCCCGCTCAGCCCCAGTCTCAACTCCCGCCCCTCCCCCATCAGTGCCACCCCTCCCCCACTGGGGCCCGAGGGCCGCGAGTTCCGCTCCCAGTCTCCGGTCCGGGCGGCAGCGGTGGCGGCGGATGAGGCGCCTTGCGTGAACGGCCGCTGGGGCACGCTCCGTCCCAGAGCGCAGCGGCAGACGCCTGCAGGGTCCCGGGAGGGCAGCCTCTCACCCGCCAGGGAAGACACCTCCCCGCCTTTGGCCAACGGCAGCGGGGGCCTCTCTCCTGGACCCCCTGCCCCGGGCGGTGGTGTTGGCGGAAGCAGGGACAGCCCTCTGCAGGTGCTTTCCCCATCTGCAGCGGATTCTAAGATGGTGGCGGCTGCGACAGGGGGCCTCTCCTTGCCGTCACCCCGGAGGGGCTCCCTCCCGGATCAGAAGGAGCTGCGGCTGGCAGTAGCCGACCTGGGCTGGGCGTTGCGGCCCTCGCAGGAGGAGGAGGAACAGCAGCAGCAGGAAGAGGAGCAGGGCAGGACGCTCGGAGCGCAGCAGAGCAACGGGACGCACACACCCACCACGGGGCCCGTCTCCCCGGGCAGCCTACGCCGCAGCCTGGAGGCCGTCAAGGCGTTGGCTGGCGGGGGCGCCCTGGGACCACCCCTGGGACCCCTCCCCTCTTCTTCCTCCTCCTCGCCGGGGTCTCCCCCTTCCGCCGCCGACCCTGGCCCCGCTCCCCGGCCCGGTTCGGCCCAAGGGGACGGCCACGCCTTGGCGCCCTTGGCCCGCCGGCTGGGCCACCACCCGCCCCAGTCACTAAACGTGGGCAAGGCGCTCTACCAGAGCCTGAACTGCAAGCCCATGCAGATGTACGTGCTGGACGTGCGGGGTGCCAAGGGCCAGGGCCGCGTCCAGTGGAAGGCCTTCAATGGCAATGGCGGCGGCGGCGGCACATCTTCATCCTCAGTGGTGGGCCCACCCGAGACCAGCCTCCACACCGTGGTCCAAGGCCGCGGGGAGGTCATCATATTCGGGGGCCTCATGGACAAGAAGCAAAACGTCAAGTACTACCCCAAGACCAACGCCTTGTACTTCGTCCGGGCCAAGAGATGATGGACGGGCGGATGGACGGACTGACAGACAGGCATACAAGGCCCGCCCCTTGCGCCCCACTCCTTCCCCCTTTCCCTTTAGTGCTCTGTGAAGCGGGCTGCGAATTCGGGGTGTCCCTCCACCCACCAATAAAGAGATATGAGCAAAGACCCCTCCTCTGCGCCGTGCCTTCCCTCCACTTCGGACCCCAACAGCACTGCATATGAGGAGACCCCAATGGCGTAATGGGTTAAACCCTTGCGTCGGCGGGAATGGTGACCGACAGGTCGGCTGTTCGAATCCGGGGAGAGGGTGGATGAGCTTCCCCTGAGAGCTCCGGCTTCCCGTGTGGGGACATGAGAGAAGCCTCCCGCAAGATTGGTCACACATCAATCATCTGGGCAACGTTTGTTGGGCAACATCATTGCAGACGGCCGTGGGCAGCGTGCCTGGGCAGCGTCTCTGCAGACGGCCGTGGGCAGCGTCCCTGCAGGCGGCCATTGGCAGTGTCCCTGGGTAGCGTCTCTGCAGGCGGATGTGGGCAGCGTCTCTCTTGATGGCCATGGGCAGCGTCTCTGTAGACGGCTGTTGGCAGTGTCCCTGGGCAGCGTCTCTGCAGGCGGCCATGGACAGCGTCCCAGGCGGCTGTTGGCAGTGTCTCTGGCAGCGTCTCTGCAGGCGGCCATGGACAGCGTCTCTGCCGATGGCCATGGGCAGCGTCCCTGCAGGCGGCCGTGGGCAGCGTCCCTGCAGGCGGCCGTTGGCAGTGTCCCTGGGCAGCGTCCCTGCAGGCGGCTGTTGGCAGTGTCCCTGGGCAGCGTCTCTGCAGGCGGATGTGGGCAGCGTCCCTGCAGGCGGCTGTGGGCAGTGTCCCTGGGTAGCGTCTCTGCAGGCGGATGTGGGCAGCGTCTCTGCTGATGGCCATGGGCAGCGTCTCTGTAGACGGCTGTTGGCAGTGTCCCTGGGCAGCGTCTCTGCAGGCGGCCATGGACAGCGTCTCTGCCGATGGCCGTGGGCAGCGTCCCTTGCAGGCGGCCGTGGGCAGTGTCCCTGGGCAGCGTCCCTGCGGCTGTTGGCAGTGTCCCTGGGCAGCGTCTCAGCAGGCGGAGGTGGGCAGCGTCTCTGCTGATGGCCATGGGCAGCGTTCCTGCAGGCGGCCGTGGGCAGCGTCCCTGGGCAGCGTCTCTGCAGGCGGCCGTGGGCAGCGTCCCAGGGCAGCGTCTCTGCGGACGGCCGTGGGCAGCGTTTCTGCTGATGGCCATGGGCAGCGTCTCTGCCGACGGCCATGGGCAGCGTCCCTGGGCAGCGTCTCTGCCGGCGGCCGTGGGGAGCGTCCCTGCAGGCGGCCGTAGGTAGTTTCCCTGCCGACGGCCGTGGGCAGCATCCCTGGGCAGCATCTCTGCAGACAGCAGTTGGCAGCGACTTTGCCGATGGCCGTGGGCAGCGTCCCTGGGTAGCGTCTCTGCAGATGGCCATGGGCAGCATCCCCCTGCCATGGGCAGCATCCCTGGGCGGCCATGGGCGTCCCTGCAGGCGGCCGTGGACAGCGTCTCTGCCGGCGGTTGTGGGCAGCGTCCCTGCAGGCGGCCGTGGACAGCGTCCCTACAGGCGGCCGTAGGCAGCGTCTCTGCAGACGGTTGTGCGTGGCGTCTCTGCAGACGGCCGTGCGCAGCGTCCCTGCAGACATCCGTGTGCAGTGTCTGCAGACGGCCATGGGCAGTGTCTCTGCAGACGGCTGTGGGCAGCGTCTCTGCGGACGGCCGGGGGCAGTGTGTCTGCCGGCGGCCATGGGCAGTGTGTCTGCCGCCGGCCGTGGGCAGCGTGTCTGCCGCCGGCCAATTCTCTCAATTCTGTTTCATATTGTTTTCCCGGGCTATATTTCCAGGCAATGTTTACGTTCTGAAGCACCGCCCTGTTCCCCTCCAGTCCACCAGGCGGTGCGTCTCCAGGAAGGGAGCGACTCCATGCTGTCTTCCCTTCATAGCTCTGTAGAGCCAAGGAGGCAGCACTTCCTGGGGGGAGTGGGTGGGGCCTCCTTAAAGGGGCAATGCCAGGAGAGAGGGGAGGAAAGCAACCATGATTGTGGTCCCTGGGTCTGTGGTGGTCCCCGACTGGCACCAGACCCAGGAGGGCAAGGAGTACCTGGGGACCCTCCTGCTCCGCAAACAGCGCCGGGCCTTTGGTGAGCAAGGAAGGAGGGCCCACCAGCCTTGTGATGGGAGTTGTAGTCCCAAGATCCTGGCTATAAGGATTGGCTGGAGAGGGAAGGAGGGGTCTCCCAACCTCTTACATGTGTGGGGGACCCTTAAAGAGGGCCAGCAAGCCCACCCCCCTTTCTGACAGGCAGGAAGTCACCATCCAAACCCTCCTGACAGATGGCCATCCACCAATTAGGTGGGTCCACCCTATACCTGGATGGCTGGTCCACTTAAAAGGGCAACGAATGAGTCCTAGAGTTGGGAGGGGCCCGCAAAGGTCATCCAGACTGACCCCTAAAAGGAGAGATAGGTAAACAAAGATAGGAAAATAGGTACTGCTCTCCACCTAATCTTTCCATCTCTCTATGGCCAACTTATGAGTCGTAGGGTTGGGAGGGGCGCCCAAAGGCCATCCATCCGGCCCTCACTCCTGGCCCTCCCAAAAGGCAGGCGCTCTGCACATGCTCAAGAGGCCCCCTTGCCCCGTCCTCTCCTCACAGGGCTGCTGGAGAGGCCGGCGCTCTCCCCGCAGGCGGCTGCGGACGTGGTGGGCTACAAGGTCTTCGTCTCGGGGCGCAGCGGCGTGGGCAAGACGGCCCTGGTGGCCCACTTGGCTGGAGCAGAGGTTCCCCCGACGCACCAGGAGACCCCAGGTGGGCTTGGAACTCTTCCTGGTGGGGGTGGGCTTATTAATAAAAGACCCTCCCCATAAAGGCACAGCAGAGTAACTTATGAGCAGCAGTGTGACCCTTTATGCTTCCTTCTTTGCTTCCTCGCAGGTGAGTAGCATCACTCTCACAGAGGCTCTTCTCACACCGAAGTGGCACAGCAGCTTTGCACATGAGGACTGCAACGTGGGGCTTCTCTCACTGAAGCTTCTCACACCAGGCCTTCTCACAGACTAAGACCTACCTCACACAGAGGCTTCTCTCACACACAAAGGCCCATGTCACAATGTGAGGCCTTCTCTCACAGACTAAGGCCTACCTTCTCACTGGACCTTCACACACGAGGCTTTCTCATGAGGCGTACCTCACACTCTGAGGCCTTTCTCCCACAGTCAGGCCTACTACCACTGAGACCTATTCTCCCACTGAGGCTTTCTCTCACACAGAGAGGCTTCTCTCACAGACTAAGGCCTACCTCACACAGTGATGCCTACTACCCCTGAGACCTGTTCTTCCACTGAGGCTTTCTCTCACACAGAGAGGCTTCTCTCACAGACTAAGGTCTACCTCACACAGTGAGGCCTACTACCACTGAGACCTATTCTCCCACTGAGGCTTTCTCTCACTCAGAGAGGCTTCTCTCACACACTAAGGCCTACCTCACTGTGAGGCCTCCTCACAGACCAACATCTATTCCCCCACTGAGGTGTTATCTGACAAAGAGAGTGATCTCTCACATACTACCTCACACTCTGAGGCCTTCTCACAGACAGACCTATTCTCCCACTGAGGCGTTCTCTCACACAGAGGCTTCTCTCACATACTACCTCACACAGAGGCTTCTCTCACAGACTAAGGCCTACCTCACACTCTGAGGCCTTCTCACAGACTGAGACCTATTCTCCCACTGAGGTGTTCTCTCACACAGAGAGGCTTCTCTCACATACTACCTCACACAGAGGCTTCTCTCACAGACTAAGGCCTACCTCACACTCTGAGGCCTACTCTCACACATTAAGGCCTACCTCACTGTGAGGCCTTCTCACAGACCAACATCTATTCCCCCACTAAGGTGTTATCTGACACAGAGACGGATCTCTCCCATACTATCTCACACAAACTAAGGCCTACCTCCCACTTTGAGGCCTTCTCACAGACTGAGACCTATTCTCCCACTGAGGTGTTCTCTCACACAGAGAGGCTTCTCTCACATACTACCTCACACAGAGGCTTCTCTCACAGACTAAGGCCTACCTTCTCGCTGGACCTTCACACACAAGGCTTTCTCATGAGGCGTACCTTTCTACCACAGTGAGGCCTACTATCACTGATACCTGTTCTCCCATTGAGGCGTTCCCTCATACAGAGAGGCTTCTCTCACCGACTAAGGCCTTACCTTACACACTGTGGCCTTCTCTCACACACTAAGGCCTACCTCACTGTGAGGCCTTCTCAGACCAACATCTATTCCCCGCTCAGGCATTTTCTCACACAGAGAGGCTTCTCTCACAGACTAAAGCCTACCTCACACTCTGAAGCCTACTCTCACACTAAGGCCCACCTCACCGCGAGGCCTTCTCACAGCCCAACATCTATTCTCCCACTGAAGTGTTCCCTCACACAGAGAGGCTTCTCTCACAGACTAAGGCCTTACCTCACATAGTGTGGCCTTCTCTCACAGACTAAAGCCTACCTCACACTCTGAGGCCTACTCTCACACACTAAAGCCTACCTCACTGTGAGGACTTCTCACAGAACAACTTCTATTCCCCACTGAGGCGTTCTCTCACACAGAGAGGCTTCTCTCACAGACTAAGGCCTTACCTCACACTCTGAGGCCTACTCTCACACACTAAAGCCTACCTCACTGTGAGGACTTCTCACAGAACAACTTCTATTCCCCACTGAGGCGTTCTCTCACACAGAGAGGCTTCTCTCACAGACTAAGGCCTTACCTCACATAGTGTGGCCTTCTCTCACAGACTAAAGCCTACCTCACACTCTGAGGCCTACTCTCACACACTAAAGCCTACCGCACTGTGAGGACTTCTCACAGAACAACTTCTATTCCCCACTGAGGCGTTCTCTCACACAGAGAGGCTTCTCTCACAGATTAAGGCCTTACCTCACACTGTGAGGCCTTCTCACACACTAAGGCCTACCTCACACAGAGACTTCTCTCACAGACCACACAGCCTACCTCACACTGTGAGGCTTTATCCCACTGAGGTTTGCCTCAGACTGATGGCTCCAGAGGCTTTTGCCGAGTCATTGCATTCAGTTCACCTTTTCACATTTTTGTAATTAAAAATACCCAATTAATTTTCAATAATTCTGACGTGTCCCTCTTATGGGCAGCTGACCCCTGGCCTCCTTCCTCCCATCCATATCTGCTGCAGGGATCCAGACGTCCACTGTCTTCTGGCCCGTGAAGCTGCGAGAGAGTGGCCGGGCCCTCTTTTTCCGCTTCTCCTTCTGGGATTGCGGGGAGGCCGCCCTCAAGAGGTTCGACCACATCTTGCCGGTGAGTGGGCAGGCTGGGCAGGCTGGGGGGCCGATGCAAAGCCCCCCTCCGGTCCCCTCCATCTTCTTCCTCTCTTCTCTCCCTCGCAGTCCTGCTTGGAGAAGGCCGACGCCGTGCTGCTCCTCTTCTCCTTCACTGACCGCGCTTCCTTCGAGGACCTCCCGCAACAGGCCTCCCGGGTGTCGGCGGCTGCACAGGGCTCCGGAAGGGCCCCACTCAAGATGGTGGTCGGCACCAAGTATCCTTTGCATATGGAGAGAGAAAGGAACCCTGGGATGTCCATTCTGGAGGAGTGTCGGTGGGCAGCCCCGTTTGTATATATCCTTCCTTGACCCTTCCTTCCCTCCTCCCGGTTTGACCAGTTTGCCCACTCGGACGTGACGGAGGCGGACCTGTCGGCCTCGGGCCACTCCTGGGGTCTGCCCGTCCTGCGGGTCAAGAGCCTCGCCGGGCGCCAGGCCAGACTCTCGGACGTAGCGCCTCTCCTCAACGGCTTGGCCGAGCATCTTTGGCGCCAGGACCAGGCCGACGCCGGACTCCTTTCTCCGGACACAGAGTGACCCAATGGACCAGGATCTCCAGCGGTTGACCGCTGGGCCGAGGCCTGCGTCCAGAGGCTCGGGGTGTGGCTTGGACTGCGAGGACATCCATACTATCCCCATATCGCCTTGACCCCTTTTTCTGTCCCTGGGAACCAATAAAGGCCTTGCATTCCGAGGTGGGCTTCCTGTGTGTACATGGCCTTGTTAAGGATTGTTATTGTTGTTGTTATTATTATTATTAGCTTGGGGACCCGGTGGTGCCCGGGTTATTTGAGAAACGTATTAGTTGGTCTGTAGCAATTATTTATGTGGCTCGCAGTGGTGTCAGGAAGTGAGTGAAGGCACTGCGAGTCCCATCGTCCATGGTGTACCCTCCTCCAAAGTGCAGTAGGATATAGAGTGGGTCATGGAGGCTCTGTCTGCCAAGTTTGGCCTTGATCCATCAGTATTGGGAGTTGCAGTGGTATCATGAAATTACTGAAGGTACTGCAAGTCCCATCATCCATGGTCCGCCCTCCTCCAAACTGCAGTAGGATGTAGAGTGGGTCACTGGGGCTCTGCATGCCAAATGTGGTCTTTCTCGGTGTTTGTTGGGGGCCGCAGTAGTCTGTGGGAACAGAGGGGTGCGAAAGTACAACAAATCCCATCATCCATTGTCACTCCTCCCCCGAACCTCACCAGGACGTGAAGGCAGTAATGGGGGTTATCTGTGCCAAGTTTGGTCTCGATCAGTAATCGGATGAGGGTCGCAGCGGACTTGGGAAGTGAGTAGAGGTAGTTCAAGTCCCATCATCCCTAGTCCGCCCTCCTCCAAACTGCACCAGGACGTAGAGTGGGTCATGGGGGCTGTGTGTGCCAAGTGTGGTCTGTATTGGTCCTTTTTGGTGGCCACAGTGCTCTGTGGGAACCAAAGTGTTTGAAAGTACTACAAATCCCATAATCCGTGGTCCACCTCCCCCAAACCGCACCTGGACGTAAAGGGGGTCAGGGGGGTTATGTGTACCAAGTTTGGTGCAGGTCCATCACCCGTGCTGGTCGCTGTGGCCTGTGGAAGTGGCAGCCAATCAGAACGCTGGCACATACATACATACATACCCACAAACATTCCCTTTTATTATATAGAGAGATTATTGAACTTTATTTATTTATATTTTAGTATTCATTATTATTATTATTACATTTTATTTAACCTCTATGCAGATACCCTCACTGATTGACTTTGCAGCTGCAAGGCAACGAGGTTTCTCAACTGTTAGACTGATATACCATTTACATGATACCACTGGGAGTGATCATCCGGAGTTTTGGAGTTCAATGACATGCGCATGCAGATGACATCCAACTCTATTACTCCTTTCCACCGAAAGTCAAGGATGCCGTCCTATGCAGAGACCCTCCCTGCTTGACTTTGCAGCTGCAAGGCCATTCAATGCTAATCAAGTTGGCCAATGGCAACATCCATACTTGCATCACACAGACAAGAGTCCTTTCTTCCACCCTGGACATCATTCCATACCGACAAATACACTCCACTTCCTTCACATACCCTC
This sequence comes from Anolis apletophallus, assembly GCA_030556195.1. Lineage (NCBI taxonomy): Eukaryota > Metazoa > Chordata > Lepidosauria > Squamata > Anolidae > Anolis > Anolis apletophallus. The sequence goes on along the minus strand of JARBWK010000017.1, from coordinate 15,352,341 downwards.
ACTGATTGACTTTGCAGCTGCAAGGTCACTCAATGCTAATCAAGCTGGCCAATGGCAACATTCACACTTGCCTCACACAGACAAGAGTCCTTTCTTCCACCCTGGACATCATTCCACACTAATATTCCACTTGCTTCACTACCTCTATGCAGAGACCCTCACTGATTGACTTTGCAGCTGCAAGGCCATTCACTGCTTATCAAGCTGGCCAATGGCAACATTCACACTTTCCTCCAACAGATAAAATAATTACACAGGGAGATATATAAAGCCCACTTGCCCGGTTTCAAATAGACCTCTATGCAAATACCCTCACTGATTGACTTTGCAGCTGCAAGGCCACTCAATGCTAATCAAGCTGGCCAATGGCAGCATCCATGCTTGCATCACACAGACAATAGTCATTTCTTCCACACTGACAAATACACTCCACTTCCTTCACATACCCTCACTGATTGACTTTGCAGCTGCAAGGCCACTCAAAGCTAATCAAGGTGGCCAATGCCAACATCCATACTTGCATCACACAGACAAGAGTCCTTTCTTCCACACTGACAAGTACACTCCACTTCCTTCACTACCGCTATGGAGAGACCCTCATTGATTGACTTTGCAGCTGCAAGGCCACTCAATGCTAATCAAGCTGGCCAATGGCAACATCCATGCTTGCATCACACAGACAAGAGTCCTTTCTTCCACCCTGGACATCATTCCATACCAACAAATACACTCCACTTCCTTCACATACCCTCACTGATTGACTTTGCAACTGCAAGGCTATTCAATGCTAATCCAGGTGGCCAATGCCAACATTCGCACTTGCATCACACAGGCAAGGGTACTTTCTTCCACCCTGGACATCATTCCACACTGATATACACACTCCACTTGCTTCACTACCGCTATGCAAATACCCTCACTTATTGACTTTGCAGCTGCAAGGCCATTCAGTGCTTATTAAGCTGGCCAAAGCCAACATCCATACTTGCATCACACAGACAAGAGTCCTTTCTTCCACCCTGGACATCATTCCACACTGATATGCACACTCCACTTGCTTCATTACCGCTATGCAAATACCCTCACTGGTTGACTTTGCAGCTGCAAGGCCACTCAATGCTAATCAAGCTGCCCAATGGCAACATGGCTAATGATAGTGATTCCGGCCATGAAATCCTTTGAGTGGTGGGTTCTCCTTTGTGTGGGTGGGTGGGGAGGAGTCTATGCAGAGACCCTCACTGATTGACTTTGCACCTGCAAGGCCATTCAATGCTAATCAATGACAACATGGCTAATGATAGTGATTCTGGCCATGGAATCCTTTGAGTGGTGGGTTCTCCTTTCTGGGAGTCTATGCAGAGACCCTCACTGATTGACTTTGCAGCTGCAAGGCCATTCAATGCTAATCAATGACAACATGGCTAATGATGGTGATTACGGCCATGAAATCCTTTGAGTGGTGGGCTCTCCTTTGGGTGGGTGGGTGGGGAGGAGTCTATGCAGAGACCCTCACTGATTGACTTTGCAGCTGCAAGGCCACTCAATGCCAATCAAGCTGCCCAATGGCAACATGGCTAATGATAGTGATTCTGGCCATGGAATCCTTTGAGTGGTGGGTTCTCCTTTCTAGGAGTCTATGCAGAGACCCTCACTGATTGACTTTGCAGCTGCAAGGCCACTCAATGCTAATCAATGACAACATGGCTAATGATGGTGATTCTGGCCATGAAATCCTTTGAGTGGTGGGTTCTCCTTTGGGTGCGTGGGTGGGGCGGAGTGTATGCAGAGACCCTCACTGATTGACTTTGCAGCTGCAAGGCCATTCAATGCTAATCAATGACAACATGGCTAAATGATAGTGATTCTGGCCATGAAATCCTTTGAGTGGTGGGTTCTCCTTTGGGTGCGTGGGTGGGGCGGAGTGTATGCAGAGACCCTCACTGATTGACTTTGCAGCTGCAAGGCCACTCAATGCTAATCAATGACAACATGGCTAATGATGGTGATTCTGGCCATGAAATCCTTTGAGTGGTGGGCTCTCCTTTGGGTGCGTGGGTGGGGGGGAGTCTATGCAGAGACCCTCACTGATTGACTTTGCAGCTGCAAGGCCACTCAATGCTAATCAATGACAACATGGCTAATGATAGTGATTCTGTACATGAAATCCTTTGAGTCGTGGGTTCTCCTTTCTGGGAGTCTATGCAGAGACCCTCACTGATTGACTTTGCAGCTGCAAGGCCACTCAATGCTAATCAATGACAACATGGCTAATGATGGTGATTCTGGCCATGAAATCCTTTGAGTGGTGGGTTCTCCTTTGGGTGCGTGGGTGGGGGGAGTGTATGCAGAGACCCTCACTGATTGACTTTGCAGCTGCAAGGCCACTCAATGCTAATCAATGACAACATGGCTAATGATGGTGATTCTGGCCATGAAATCCTTTGAGTGGTGGGCTCTCCTTTGGGTGCGTGGGTGGGGGAGTCTATGCAGAGACCCTCACTGTTTGACTTTGCAGCTGCAAGGCCACTCAATGCTAATCAATGACAACATGGCTAATGATAGTGATTCTGGCCATGAAATCCTTTGAGTCGTGGGTTCTCCTTTCTGGGAGTCTATGCAGAGACCCTCACTGATTGACTTTGCAGCTGCAAGGCCACTCAATGCTAATCAATGACAACATGGCTAATGATGGTGATTCTGGCCATGAAATCCTTTGAGTGGTGGGCTCTCCTTTGTGTGGGTGGGTGGGGAGGAGTCTATGCAGATACCCTCACTGATTGACTTTGCAGCTGCAAGGCCATTCAATGCTAATCAATGACAACATGGCTAATGATAGTGATTCTGGCCATGGAATCCTTTGAGTGGTGGGTTCTCCTTTCTGGGAGTCTATGCAGAGACCCTCACTGATTGACTTTGCAGCTGCAAGGCCATTCAATGCTAATCAATGACAACATGGCTAATGATGGTGATTACGGCCATGAAATCCTTTGAGTGGTGGGCTCTCCTTTGGGTGGGTGGGTGGGGGGGAGGGGAGGAGTCTATGCAGAGACCCTCACTGATTGACTTTGCAGCTGCAAGGCCACTCAATGCCAATCAAGCTGCCCAATGGCAACATGGCTAATGATAGTGATTCTGGCCATGGAATCCTTTGAGTGGTGGGTTCTCCTTTCTAGGAGTCTATGCAGAGACCCTCACTGATTGACTTTGCAGCTGCAAGGCCACTCAATGCTAATCAATGACAACATGGCTAATGATGGTGATTCTGGCCATGAAATCCTTTGAGTGGTGGGTTCTCCTTTGGGTGCGTGGGTGGGGCGGAGTGTATGCAGAGACCCTCACTGATTGACTTTGCAGCTGCAAGGCCACTCAATGCTAATCAATGACAACATGGCTAATGATGGTGATTCTGGCCATGAAATCCTTTGAGTGGTGGGTTCTCCTTTGGAGTGCGTGGGTGGGGGAGTGTATGCAGAGACCCTCACTGATTGACTTTGCAGCTGCAAGGCCACTCAATGCTAATCAATGACAACATGGCTAATGATGGTGATTCTGGCCATGAAATCCTTTGAGTGGTGGGCTCTCCTTTGGGTGCGTGGGTGGGGGAGTCTATGCAGAGACCCTCACTGATTGACTTTGCAGCTGCAAGGCCACTCAATGCTAATCAATGACAACATGGCTAATGATAGTGATTCTGGCCATGAAATCCTTTGAGTGGTGGGTTCTCCTTTGGGTGGGTAGGTGGGGGGGAGTCTATGCAGAGACCCTCACTGATTGACTTTGCAGCTGCAAGGCCATTCAATGCTTATCAATGACAACATGGCTAATGATGGTGATTCCGGCCATGAAATCCTTTGAATGGTGGGCTCTCCTTTGGGTTTGGGTGGGGAGGAGTCTATGCAGAGACCTTTACTGATTGACTTTGCAGCTGCAAGGCCATTCAGTGCTAATCAAAGTGGCCAATGGCAACATCCATACTTGCATCACACAGACAAGAGTCCTTTCTTCCACCCTGGACATAATTCTACACTGATATATACACTCCACTTGCTTCACTACCGCTGTGCAAATACCCTCACTGATTGACTTTGCAGCTGCAAGGCCATTCAATGCTAATCAATGACAACATGGCTAAATGATAGTGATTCTGGCCATGAAGTCCTTTGAGTGGTGGGTTCTCCTTTGGGTGGGTGGGTGGGTGGGAGTCTATGCAGAGACCCTCACTGATTGACTTTGCAACTGCAAAGCCACTCAATGCCAATCAAGCTGCCCAATGGCAACATGGCTAATGATAGTGATTCTGGCCATGGAATCCTTTGAGTGGTGGGTTCTCCTTTCTGGGAGTCTATGCAGAGACCCTCACTGATTGACTTTGCAGCTGCAAGGCCACTCAATGCTAATCAAAGTGGCCAATGCCAACATCCATACTTGCATCACACCGACAAGAGTCCTTTCTTCCACCCTGGACATCATTCCACACTGATGTACACACTCCACTTGCTTCATTACCGCTATGCAGAGACCCTCACTCATTGGCTTTGCAGCTGCAAGGCCACTCAATGCTAATCAAGCTGGCCAATGCCAACATCCATGCTTGCATCACACAGACAAGAGTCCTTTCTTCCACCCTGGACATCATTCCACACTGATATATACACTCCACTTGCTTCACTACCGCTATGCAAATACCCTCACTGATTGACTTTGCAGCTGCAAGGCCATTCAATGCTAATCAAGCTGGCCAATGCCAACATCCATGCTTGCACCACACAGACAAGTCCTTTCTTCCACCCTGGACATCATTCCACACTGATATACACACTCCACTTGCTTCACTACCTCTATGCAAATACCCTCACTGATTGACTTTGCAGCTGCAAGGCCATTCAATGCTAATCAAGCTGGCCAATGCCAACATCCATGCTTGCATCACACCGACAAGAGTCCTTTCTTCCACCCTGGACATCATTCCACACTGATATACAGACTCCACTTGCTTCATTACCGCTATGCAGAGACCCTCACTCATTGGCTTTGCAGCTGCAAGGCCATTCAATGCTAATCAATGACAACATGGCTAAATGATAGTGATTCTGGCCATGAAATCCTTTGAGTGGTGGGCTCTCCTTGTGGGTGGGTGGGTGGGTGGGAGGAGTCCAGGCCCCTCTTTCTCTCCCTCCATTGGGGTCTTGTGCCTTTGGCTCCTCCCCCTTCCTCTTCCTCCCCCTCCTCCCCTTCTTCCAGGCCTGCCTGCCTTCAGTGAGCATCCTTCCCTGGCCATGATGCGCAAGAAGGGACCCCCAGACTCTGGCTGGCTCCTCCTGGGCAGTGGGGCCCCCCAAGAGACCCCCTTAGAAGAGGAGGAAGAAGAGGAAGAGGAGGAGGAGGAAGAAGACCCCCTGAGCTTCCTGGGCAATGGGGCTCCAGGGGGGTCTCCTTTTGTAAGTGCAATGCAGGCAGGGTAGGAGGGAGGCAGGGATGTTAGTGTTATTGTTGTGATGGTTGTGATGATGTGCTTAGGTGGTGGGCGAGGAGGAAGAGGAGGATGACGAAGGCCACGAAGAAGAAGAAGAAGAGACGGACCCTTTCCCCCTGAGCCGTGGACCAGGACGGGGTCCGGGAACCAACTGCTTCAACGATGGAAGGACCCCCATTGGTGAGACCCCCACCATCCCCTTGAGATCCTCTGCATCAGCATCCATGCCATTGTATTGCATGCCCATCACAACATTGCACACATGCCAGTGCCTGGTCTTCGTCTCCGCATATCAGGCTATTACTATATTTACTATATTATAGATTATTATTATTTATTACGTGTGCATAACAACACAGCGCACATGCACATGAAGTCCGAATGCCTGGGATTCGTCTCTGTATATCGGGCTATTATTATTATATTTATTATATTTATTATTATTATTATTACTATATTTTTACAATATTTACTATATTATTATTTATTATTATTATTATTTATTACATGTGCATAACAACACGGCCCACATGCACATGAGGTCCGAATGCCTGGGATTCGTCTCTGTGTATCGGGCAATTATTATTATATTTATTATATTTATTATTATTATTATTACTATATTTTTACAATATTTACTATATTATTATTTATTATTATTATTATTTATTACATGTGCATAACAACACGGCCCACATGCACATGAGGTCCGAATGCCTGGGATTCGTCTCTGTATATCAGACTATTATTATATTTGTTATATTATTTATTATTATTATCACTATATTTTTACTATATTTACTATATTATATATCATTATTATTCATTACGTGTGCATGGCCAACACAGCACACATGCACATGAGGTCCGAATGCCTGGGATTCGTCTCTGTATATTGGGCTATTATTATATTATTTGCTATATTATTTATTATTATTATCACTATATTTTTACTATATTTACTATATTATATATCATTATTATTCATTACGTGTGCATGGCCAACACAGCACACATGCACATGAGGTCTGAATGCCTGGGATTCGTCTCTGTATATCGGGCTATTATTATATTATTTGTTATATTATTTATTATTATTATCACTATATTTTTACTATATTTACTATATTATATATTATTATTATTTATTAAATGCGCATAACAACACAGTGCACATGCACATGAGGTCCAAATGTCTGGGATTCGTCTCTGTATATCAGGCTATTATTATAATATTTATCATATTATTCATTATTATTATCACTATATTTTTACTATATTTACCATATTATATATTATTATTTATTACGTGTGCATAGACAACACAGCACACATGCACATTTGGTCCAAGTGTCTGGGATTCGTCTCTGAATATTGGTCTCTTCCCAAATGTCTGGGATTCATCTCTGTATATCGGGCTATTATTATAATATTATTATTATAATATTATATATTATTATTTATTATGTGTGCATAACAACACAGCACACATGCACATTTGGTCCAAGTGTCTGGGATTCGTCTCTGAATATTGGTCTCTTCCCAAGGGCCTGGGATATTAGAGATATTATATTATTGTTATATATTATATACACATTATATATATATATATATATACACACACACACACAAACACACACACACTTTACTTATTTTATTATTATGTATTATTATAATTATATTATTTACTTATATTATTATTTATTATATTATGTATTATATTATTATATATTATTATAATTATATTATTTACTTATATTATTATTTATTATATTTTGTATTATATTATTATTATATATTAT
>JARBWK010000017.1:15315695-15344966 GCA_030556195.1 Anolis apletophallus | reverse complement strand
AACCATCCATCTATAAACCCAACCATCCATCCATCTACCCAACCATCCATTCATCTACCCATCCATCCACCAACCCTATCTATCTATCTATTTATCTATCTATCCATCAATTATCTACCTATCCATCCATTAAATCAATCTATCTACCCATCCATCCATCTACCCAACCATCCATCTATCCATCCATCCATCTACCCAACCATCCATCTATCCATCCATCCATCCATCTATCCATCCATCCATCTATCCATCCATCCATCTATCCATCCATCTATCTACCCAACCATCCATCCATCCATCCATCCATCCATCTATCCATCCATCCATCCATCCATCCATCCATCCATCCATCCATCTACCCATCCATCCATCTATCCATCCATCCATCTATATACCCAACCATCCATCCATCTACCCAACCATCCATTCATCTACCCATCCATCCACCAACCCTATCTATCTATCTATTTATCTATCTATCCATCAATTATCTACCTATCCATCCATTAAATCAATCTATCTACCCATCCATCCATCCAGTGTACCCAACCATCCATCTATCCATCCATCCATCTACCCAACCATCCATCTGCCCATCCATCCATCCATCTACCCAACCATCCATCTACCCAACCATCCATCTATCCATCCATCCATCTGCCCATCCATCCATCTACCCATCCATCTACCCATCCATCCATCCATCTATTCATCCATCCATCTACCCAACCATCCATCCATCTATCCATCCATCCATCTATATACCCAACCATCCATCCATCTACCCAACCATCCATTCATCTACCCATCCATCCACCAACCCTATCTATCTATCTATTTATCTATCTATCCATCAATTATCTACCTATCCATCCATCCATCCATCATCTACCCATCCATCCATCCAGTGTACCCAACCATCCATCTATCCATCCATCCATCTACCCAACCATCCATCTATCCATCCATCCATCCATCCACCCAACCATCCATCTATCCATCCATCCATCTATCCATCCATCCATCTACCCATCCATCCATCTATCCATCCATCCATCCATCCATCCATCTATCCATCCATCCATCCATCCATCCAACCATCCATCTATCCATCCATCCATCTATATACCCAACCATCCATCCATCTACCCAACCATCCATTCATCTACCCATCCATCCACCAACCCTATCTATCTATCTATTTATCTATCTATCCATCAATTATCTACCTATCCATCCATTAAATCAATCTATCTACCCATCCATCCATCCAGTGTACCCAACCATCCATCTATCCATCCATCCATCTACCCAACCATCCATCTATCCATCCATCCATCCATCTACCCAACCATCCATCCATCCATCCATCCATCTGCCCATCCATCCATCTACCCAACCATCCATCTATCCATCCATCCATCCATCTACCCAACCATCCATCCATCTACCCATCCATCCATCCATCCATCTACCCAACCATCCATCCATCTATCCATCCACCATCCATCCATCTATCCATCCATCCATCCATCTACCCATCCATCCATCCATCCATCTACCCAACCATCCATCCATCTACCCAACCATCCATCCATCTATCCATCCATCCATCCATCCATCCATCCATCCATCCATCCATCCATCCATCCATCCATCCATCCATCCATCCATCTACCCAACCATCCATCCATCTATCCATCCATCCATCTACCCATCCATCCATCCATCCATTCACCTCCTTCCCACTCTTCTCTCCCCACGTTCCCAGGTGTATGAGATCTTGGCCCGGACGGTCTACGGGAAGCGGAAGCACGCCGAGATTGGCATCGACCGCCTGCTCAACGAAGGGGTCTACGCAGCCGCCTTCCCTTTGCATGAGGGCCCCTTTGAGCTCCCCGAGTACGAGGTTCCGGGGGAGGAGTTGAACCCGCGCCAGGTGTTGTACGGCTTCTGGGCCCAGTGGGGCTGCTGGTTCCGCTACCAGCCCCTCGACCACATCCGGGAGTACTTCGGGGAGAAGGTGGCCATCTACTTTGCATGGCTGGGTAAGAGGCGTCAGAAATATTAATTAGAGGGGAAGGAGGCCAAGGGACGGTATTAGTTTGCCTCAGAAAAAGAAAGGCTTCAGTGTGAGAGAGGCCTCAGTGTTACCAGGCCTCAGTTAGCAGGCTTCAGTGTGAGAGAGGCCTCAGTGTGAGGTAAACCTCAGTGTTATTAGGCTTCGGAGTTAGTAGGCTTCAGTGTGTGAAAGGCCTCAGTGTTACTAGGCCTCAGGAAGCAGGCTTCAGTGTGAGAGAGGCCTCAGTGTTACTAAGCCTCAGAGTTAGTAGGCTTCAGTGTGTGAGAGGCCTCCGTGTGAGGTAAACCTCAGTGTTACTAGGCCTCAGAGTTAGTAGGCTTCAGTGTGAAAGAGGCCTCAGTGTGAGGTAAACCGCAGTGTTACTAGGCCTCAGAGTTAGTAGGCTTCAGTGTGAAAGAGGCCTCCATGTGAGATAAACCTCAGTGTTATTAGGCCTCAGAGGTAGTAGGCCTCAGTGTGAGAGAGGCCTCAGTGTGAGGTAAACCTCAGTGTTACTAGGCCTCAGAGTTAGTAGGCTTCAGTGTGAGAGAGGCCTCAGTGTCAGGTAAACCTCAGTGTTATTAGGCCTCAGAGTTAGTAGGCTTCAGTGTGAGAGAGACCTCAGTGTGAGGTAAACCTCAGTGTTACTAGGCTTCAGTGTGAGAGAGGCCTCAGTGTGAGGTAAACCTCAGTGTTACTAGGCTTCAGTGTGAGAGAGGCCTCAGTGTTACTAAGCCTCAGAGTTAGTAGGCTTCAGTGTGTGAGAGGCCTCCGTGTGAGATAAACCTCAATGTTATTAGGCTTCGGAGTTAGTAGGCTTCAGTGTGTGAAAGGCCTCAGTGTTACTAGGCCTCAGGAAGCAGGCTTCAGTGTGAGAGAGGCCTCAGTGTGAGGTAAATCTCAGTGTTATTAGGCCTCAGAGTTAGTAGTCTTCAGTGTGAGAGAGGCCTCAGTGTAAGGTAAACCTTAGTGTTACGAAGCTCATGCTCAGAGGCAGCCTCCTTGTGTCTCCTCTTTGCAGGCTTCTACACGGCGTGGCTGCTCCCAGCTGCGGCCGTTGGGACCCTCGTCTTCCTGGCCGGACTCCTGACCATGGGGAGCAACACTCCGGCGTGAGTGGGCGAGGGGCGTTGGGCTGAGAGAAGGCTGTGGGGATGCCCTATGGGTCCATCCTTACTTCTTCCCTCCCTTCCTCCCTCACTTCCTTCTTTCAGGGAAGAGATCTGCAGCAGCGGGAAGCAGTTCCTCATGTGCCCCCTTTGTGACACCTGCGGCAACTGGCACATCTCCGACATCTGCCCCATGGCCAAGGTAACATTTAACATCCTTACTACTACTACTACTACTACTAATAATAATAGTTCACTTTGGAGCTTCACACACTGAGGCATTCTCATAATGAGGCCTACTAACACTGAGGCCACCTCACACCAAGGCCTACCTCATACTGAGACCTTCTCGCACAGAGGCCTACCTCAAACTGAGACCTTTTCACACCGAGGCCTACCTCACACGGAGGCCTCCTCACACCAAGGCCTACCTCATACTAAGACCTTCTCACATCGAGGCTTACCTCACACTGAGACCTTCTCACACCGAGGCCTACCTCACACTGAGACCTTCTCACACTGAGGCCACCTCACACTGAGACCTTCTCACACCGAGGCCTACCTCACACTGAGACCTTCTCACACTGAGGCCACCTCACACTGAGACCTTCTCACACCGAGGCCTACCTCACACTGAGAACTTCTCACAGCAAGGCCTACCTCACACTGAGACCTTCTCACACCGAGACCTACCACACACTGAGACCTTCTCACAGCAAGGCCTACCTCATACTGAGGCATCCTCACACAGAGGCCTACCTCACACCGAGACCTCACACACGGACCTACCACACACTGAGACCTTCTCACACAGAGGCCTACCTCATACTAAGGCATCCTCACACAGAGGCCTACCTTACACCGAGACGTTCTCACACGGAGGCCTACCTCACACTGAGACCTTCTCACACAGAGGCCTACCTCATACTAAGGCATCCTCACACCGAGGCCTACCTTACACCGAGACGTTCTCACACGGAGGCCTACCTCACACTGAGACCTTCTCACACAGAGGCGTACCTCATACTAAGGCATCCTCACACCGAGGCCTCACACCGAGACGTTCTCACACTGGAGGCCTACCTCACACTGAGGCCTCCTCCTCACACCGAGGCCTACCTCACACTGAGACCTTCTCACACCGAGGCCTACCTCACACTGAGACCTTCTCACACAGAGGCCTACCTCACACTGAGACCTTCTCACACCAAGGCCTAGATCATACTGAGACCTTCTCACATCGAGGCTTACCTCACACTGAGACCTTCTCACACCGAGGCCTACCTCACAGTGAGACCTTCTCACACTGAGGCCACCTCACACTGAGACCTTCTCACACCGAGACCTACCTCACATTGAGAACTTCTCACAGCAAGGCCTACCTCACACTGAGACCTTCTCACACTGAGGCCTACATACTGAGGCATCCTTCTCACACCGAGGCCTACCTCACACTGAGACCTTCTCACACTGAGGCCTACCTCACACTGAGAACTTCTCACACCGAGACCTACCTCACACTGAGACCTTCTCACACTGAGGCCTCCTCACACCGAGGCCTACCTCACACTGAGACCTTCTCACACCGAGACCTACCTCATATTGAGGCCTTCTCACCTCACACCTGAGACACTGAGACCTCACATCGAGGCCTACCTCACACTGAGACCCTCTCATATCGATTCCTACCTCACACTGAGACCTTCTCACACCGAGGCCTACCTCACACCGAGACCTTCTCACACCGAGGCCTACCTCACACTGAGACCTTCTCACACCGAGGCCTACCTCACACTGAGACCTTCTCACACAGAGGCCTACCTCACACTGAGGCCTTCTCACACCAAGGCCTACCTCACACTGAGGCCTTCTCACACCAAGGCCTACCTCACACTGAGACCTTCTCACACCGAGGCCTTCACACTGAGACCTCACACCGAGGCCTACCTCACACTGGCCTTCTCACACAGAGGCCTACCTCACACTGAGGCCTTCTCACCCAAGGCCTACCTCTCTGACACACCAAGGCCTACCTCACACTGGCCTACCTCATACTGAGGCATCCTCACACTGAGACCTTCTCACACCGAGGCCTACCTCACACTGAGACCTTCTCACACTGAGGCCTACCTCACACTGAGACCTTCTCACACCGAGGCCTACCTCACACTGAGACCTTCTCACACCGAGGCCTACCTCATACTGAGGCATCCTCACACTGAGACCTTCTCACACCGAGGCCTACCTCACACTGAGACCTTCTCACGCTGAGGCCTTCTCACATCGAGGCCTACCTCACACTGAGACCTTCTTACACTGAGGCCTACCTCACACTGAGGCCTTCTCACACCGAGGCCTACCTCACACTGAGGCCTCCTCACACCGAGGCCTACCTCACACCGAGACCTTCTCACACAGGGGCCTACCTCATACTCTCTTTGGAGGCTTTTATACACAGGCTGGATATTGTTGTTGTTATTGTGATTCTGCTTGTCAGGTGGGCTACCTCTTTGACCACCCGGGGACCGTCTTCTTCAGCATCTTCATGTCCTTCTGGGCCGTGACCTTCCTGGAGTATTGGAAGCGGAAGAACGCCACCCTGGCCCACCATTGGGACTGCATGGACTTCCAGGAGGAAGAGGTGAGGAAACCGGATCCACGTGCCCTTCTCCCTGTGCTTGGGAGCCAAGGAGGCCCACCTTCTTGGTCCCACCGGATGGGTGGCGCATAGGGTCCAATTCTGGGCAAAGCAAAGCCATTCAAAAGGGATATGGACTCTAAGATGGAACTCTTATTGTTATTATTATTATTGACGTTGAATGTACATCTGTCAGGGGTGCTTTGGTTGTGCCTTACGAGAGTTGGACTAGATGGCCCCTGGGCTTGCTTCTATTATTATTATTATTATTATTATTATTATTAGAAACACAACAAGATGAGTCCACAGCAGACACTCTGCTGGCTGTTGTATTGGCTCATACGTCAGACACTTCCCAAGTGTCTAGGACTGTGTGATGTGTTGTTGTTGTTGTTATTATTATTATTATTAGAAACACAACAAGATGAGTCCACAGCAGACACTCTGCCGGCTGTTGTATTGGCTCACACGTCGGACACTTCCCAAGTGTCTAGGACTGTGTGATGTATTATTATTGTTGTTGTTATTATTATTATTATTATTAGGAACACAACCAGATGAGTCCACAGCAGACACTCTGCTGGCTGTTGTATTGGCTCACACGTCGGACACTTCCCAAGTGTCTAGGACTGTGTGATGTATTATTATTGTTGTTGTTATTATTATTATTATTATTAGAAACACAACAAGATGAGTCCACAGCAGACACTCTGCTGGCTGTTGTATTGGCTCACACGTCGGACACTTCCCAAGTGTCTAGGACTGTGTGATGTATTGGCTCATTTCCCATTGTTGTTGTTATTATTATTATTATTATTAGAAACACAACAAGATGAGTCCACAGCAGACACTCTGCTGGCTGTTGTATTGGCTCACACGTCGGACACTTCCCAAGTGTCTAGCACTGTGATGTGATGTGTGTGTATGTTATTATTATTATTATTATTAGAAACACAACAAGATGAGTCCACAGCAGACACTCTGCTGGCTGTTGTATTGGCTCACACGTCGGACACTTCCCAAGTGTCTAGGACTGTGTGATGTATTATTATTATTGTTATTATTATTATTATTAGGAACACAACAAGATGAGTCCACAGCAGGCACTCTGCTGGCTGTTGTATTGGCTCACACGCTGTTGTAGGGCTCACGGACACTTCCCAAGTGTCTAGGACTGTGTGATGTTATTATTATTATTATTATTATTATTAGAACACAACAAGATGAGTCCACAGCAGGCACTCTGCTGGCTGTTGTATTGGCTCACACGTTGGACACTTCCCAAGTGTCTAGGACTGTGTGATGTATTATTATTGTTATTATTATTATTAGTCCACAGAGGAACACAACAAGATGAGTCCACAGCAGACACTCTGCTGGCTGTTGTATTGGCTCACACGTCGGACACTTCCCAAGTGTCTAGGACTGTGTGATGTATTATTATTATTATTATTATTATTATTATTATTATTATTATTATTAAACACAACAAGATGAGTCCACAGCAGACACTCTGCTGGCTGTTGTATTGGCTCACACGTTGGACACTTCCCAAGTGTCTAGGACTGTGTGATGTATTATTATTATTATTATTATTAGGAACACAACAAGATGAGTCCACAGCAGGCACTCTGCTGGCTGTTGTATTGGCTCACACGTTGGACACTTCCCAAGTGTCTAGGACTGTGTGATGTATTATTATTATTATTATTATTATTATTATTATTAGGAACACAACAAGATGAGTCCACAACAGACACTCTGCTGGCTGTTGTATTGGCTCACACGTCGGACACTTCCCAAGTGTCTAGGACTGTGTGATGTATTATTATTATTATTATTATTATTATTAGAAACACAACAAGATGAGTCCACAGCAGACACTCTGCTGGCTGTTGTATTGGCTCACACGTTGGACACTTCCCAAGTGTCTAGGACTGTGTGATGTATTATTATTATTATTATTATTATTATTAGGAACACAACAAGATGAGTCCACAGCAGACACTCTGCTGGCTGTTGTATTGGCTCACACGTCGGACATTTCCCAAGTGTCTAGGACTGTGTGATGTATTATTATTATTATTATTATTATTAGGAACACAACAAGATGAGTCCACAGCAGGCACTCTGCTGGCTGTTGTATTGGCTCACACGTTGGACACTTCCCAAGTGTCTAGGACTGTGTGATGTATTATTATTATTATTATTATTATTAGAAACACAACAAGATGAGTCCACAGCAGGCACTCTGCTGGCTGTTGTATTGGCTCACACGTTGGACACTTCCCAAGTGTCTAGGACTGTGTGATGTATTATTATTATTATTATTATTATTATTATTATTATTATTATTATTAGGAACACAACAAGATGAGTCCACAGCAGGCACTCTGCTGGCTGTTGTATTGGCTCACACGTCGGACACTTCCCAAGTGTCTAGGACTTTCTTCTCTCTTCCGCCGTTACCGAGCCGCTCGTTGAAGCAGAAACAAGTGCCTGAAGTCAGTTAATTGGATGGGAAGAAGCAAGTTGGCCAGCAAATGGCCTTGATATGGCTTCTTCTTCCTCCTCCCTCCAGGAGCGTCCGCGGCCAGAGTTTGCCGCCATGGCCCCGCAAATGGAGCAGAACCCGGTCACGGGGGTGAAGGAGCCCCACTTCCCCCAGAGGGACCGCATCTCCCGCATCCTGACAGGGTCCGTGGCCATCGCTACCATGGTGAGCGCGGGGAAGGGGGTCCCAGTCACCCCTTCTTCTCCCCCTCCGTCCGTCCGTCCATCCATCCTCAGCCCCCTTTTCCGCAGCTGTGCGTGGTGATGATCTTCCTGGTGTCGGTGATCATGTACCGGGGCATCGTCAGCACCATGATGTACCACACGGGGAACACGGTGCTCATGACGCAGGCCGGGAACATCGCCAACATCAGCAGCTCTATGGTGAACCTGGTGCTCATCCTCCTCATGAGCCAGGTCTACACTTCCTTGGCGGAGAAGCTGACGCGATGGGGTGAGCGTGGGGGGGCACGCTGGGCTCTTCTCCTGTGAGCATGGAGAGGTACAAGATGTGGTCTCCTGATAGACAGACAGACAGACAGACAGACAGATATAGAAGAGTCTCGCCTATCTGACCTTCGCTTATCCGACATTCTGTCTTTTGCAACTGCTGTGCGCCGGGGGCCAGAGCGGTGGGCTCCGTGGGCCCCCGTACCGCTTCAGGTGCTGACCGCGTTGCCTTTCCAGAGATGCACCGGACGCAGACGCAGCACGAGGACGCCTTCACCTTCAAGGTCTTCATCTTCCAGTTTGTCAATTTCTACTCTTCCCCGTTCTATGTGGCGTTCTTCAAAGGCAGGTGCGGACACAGCAGGGGCCGGGTGGCCGGGGGGGGGGGGGGGTAAGAACCACCCCAAGGTCCGACCCCATCTGTTTGAACTCAACCCAGATGAGTTAGTTGTCAGGGAAAAGGGCTTCTCCTATTGGCCCCTCTGCCTGCCTGTCACTCTGTTCTCTCCTCCTCCTATTATTATTATTATTTAATAATATTTAATTTAATTATTGTATTATTATTTATTTTTATTTTTAATAATATTTAATTTATTATTATTTATTTATTTTATTATTAATATTATTTATTTTATTAATATTATTTAATTTAATTTATTTTATTTATTAGATTATTTATTATTATTTAATAATATTTATATATTTTATTTATTATTTATTATTAGATTATTATTAATTATTATTTAATAATATTTTATTTATTTTATTTATTTTATTATTATTACTTAATTTATTTAATTTATTTTTATTTTTATTATTTAATAATATTTTATTTATTATTATTATTATTTAATAATATTTTATTTATTTTATTTATTATTATTGTTTATTTATTATTATTATTTATTATCTAATCATTTTTATTTATTTTATTATTATTATTTATCTTATTAGAATAATATTTAATCATATTTTATTTATTATTATTATTATTATTTATTTTATTAATATTATTGTTATTTATTTATTTTATTATTTATTTTATCAATATTATTTAATCATACTTTATTTTATTATTATTATTTATTTTATTATTATTTAATAATATTTTATTTATTATTTATTGTTATTATTTATTGTTATTATTTATTTTATTATTATTACTTAATTTATTTTATTTATTTTTATTTTTATTATTTAATAATATTTGATTTATTATTATTGTTGTTTATTTATTATTATTATTTAATAATATTTTATTTATTTAATTTATTATTATTATTTATTAGATTACTATTAATTATTATTTAATCATATTTTATTTATTTTATTATTATTATTTATCTTATTATTAATAATAATTATTTAATCATATTTTATTTATTATTATTATTTATTTTATTAATATTATTATGTTATTTATTTTATTATTATTTATTTTATCAATATTATTTAATCATATTTTATTTATTATATTATTATTATTAATTTTATTATTATTTAATCATATTTTATTTATTATTATTTATTTATTTTTATTTAATCATATTTCATTTATTTCATTTATTTATTATTATTATTAATTATTATTCTTCTTATTATTATCCCCTTCCTTGTTGTGTGCTTTGGGGGGACCAGTCGTGAGATAGCCAGTCCCTAACTTTCCTATCTGCTCTACTGCTGGCACTAGAAGCTTCTGGACTGCTAAACTGCTGCTGTTGTTGCCATTTTGCATTTTGAAGTGCTTTCTCGAAATGGCCGGTGTGGGATCATTCGAGGTGTTTCCCTTGCCTTTGGCAGGTTCGTGGGGTATCCCGGGCAGTACGGGACACTCCTGGGCATGAGGAACGAGGACGTAAGTGGAACGGAGATGGGGGTGAGGGCCTGCCGTTCCTTCTACCCTCTCCTTCCTTGATTCACTCTCTCGTTGCTCTCCTTTGCTTTGCAGTGCGGTCCCGGCGGGTGCCTGATCGAACTGGCCCAGCAGCTCTTCATCATCATGGTGGGGAAGCAGATCGTCAGCAACATCCAGGAGTTCCTCCTTCCGTGAGTGGATTTTTGTGGCCGTTTCTGATGCGCGAACAGTGCTTGTTAATGCGTGTTCTTAGAGACCTCCCCGTTTGTCCCACGTAGAGGTCCCCACAGGGACAGGTGATGATGTAAATTGCGTGGGTGCTTGCGCATACAGCCTCTCCCCGCTCTGCAGGAAGTGGACATCTAATGAGGTTCTGTGTCCCTCATCTCCTCTCCAGGAAGCTGAAGGCCTGGCGCCAGAAGAGGCAGCTGGCCCGAGTGCGAGGCTCCCAGATCTGCCAGGAGCCCAAACAATGGGAGGAAGACTTTGAGCTGATCGAATGCGAAGGACTCTTTGAGGAATACCTGGAGATGGGTAGGTCCGGCATGTGGAGGCTTGGAATACGTCAACAAAGAATCACGAGCAGAACAATAATAATAATAATATAGAGTAAAGCAGGGGTGCCCACACTTTTTCATCATGCGAGCTAGTTTGAAAAAAATCAAGTCAAAAAGATCGACCTACCTTCCGCACGGGCACTTTCCATGCGCGCACTGCTCCTCCCATGCGCCACTCCCGCGGGGCATTGCGGGAACGAGGGAACGCGAGGCAGGGCTTTCAAAGACACCCCCTCCTCGCGCTCCGTCGTTCCCGCTGCCGGCTTCTCCCGCGGGGCATTGCGGAACGAGGGAACGCGAGGCGGGACTTCTGAAGGCCCCACCTCGCGCTCCCTTGTTCCCACTGCCGGCTCCTCTCGCAGGGCATTGCGGGAATGAGGGAACACGAGACGGGGCTTCCGAAGGCCCCGCCTTTCGCTCCCTCAGTCCCGCTGCTGGCTCCTCTCACGGGGCATTGTGGGAACGGGGGAATGCGAGGCTGGTCTTCCGAAGCCCCCGCCTCGCGCTCCCTCGGTTTCGCTGCTGGCTCCTCTCGCGGGGCATTGCGGGAACGAGGGAACACGAGACGGGGCTTCTGAAGGCCCTGCCTCTCGCTCCCTCTGTCCCGCTGCCGGCTCCTCTCGCGGGGCATTGCGGGAACGAGGGAATGCGAGACGGGGCTTCTGAAGGCCCTGCCTCACGCTCCCTCAGTCCCGCTGCTGGCTCCTCTCACGGGGCATTGTGGGAACGAGGGAACACGAGGCAGGGCTTTCGAAGACACCCCCTCCTCGCGCTCCCGCGGTCCCGCTGCCGGCTCCTCCCGCAGGGAATTGCGGGAACGAGGGAATGCGAGGCGGGACTTCTGAAGGCCCCGCCTCGCGCTTCCTCGTTCCCGCTGCCGGCTCCTCTCGCAGGGCATTGCGGGAACGAGGGAACGCGAGACGGGGCCTCCGGGGGCCCACCTTCCCTTGTTCCCACTGGCCCTCTCGCCATTGTGGGAACGCTCGAGGCGGGACTTTGAAGGCCCCACTGCGCTCCCTTGGCTCCTCTCGCAGGGCATTGCGGGAGCGAGGGGGGCGCGTGGCGGGCTTCGGCCCCACCCTCGTGGCGCTGGCCGCATGCCTACCAGTGGCCCGGGCGCGGCCCTTCCTCCTCCTCCCGTGTCTGGAAAACGGTTGCAAGGAGGAGGAGGAAGGGAAGCCGCGCCCCAGGGCCACTGGTGGGCATGCGCGTCAGCGGCCACGAGGGTGGAGCTTCGGAAGCCCCGCCTCGCGTTCCTTCGTTCCCGCAATGCCCTGCGAGAGGAGCCGGCAGCGGGGCGGAGCCTTCAGAAGGTGGCAGGTGGAAGGGAAGCTGCGCCCCAGGGCTGCTGGCGGGCATGCGCATCAGTGGCCACGAGGGTGGGGCTTCCGTCCACCGCCGCCTCCTCCTCCTCCCGTGTCCAAAAATCGGTCGCGGAGAGGAGGAGGCGGCAGATGGAAGGGAAGCCACGCTCCTCCTCCTCTTGCGGCTCGCGCCCTCCTTCCAGCGGCCCTGAGACGCGGCTTCTCTTCTCCTCCTCTTGCGGCTTGCGCCCGCCTTCCTTTATAAGGGGCGGGGGCAATGGCGAGGGGGGGTGCCATTCCCTCCACCCCTGCCCCCTCGCAGCGCTCTCCCCCTGCCCTCCCCAGAGAGAGAGAGAGGGAGAGACCCAAAAAAAATTCAATCAAAACCGCGACGGCCTAGTGTGGCCTTATGGGTAATCCGGGCCTGCCTCCGACTCCCTTTTCTCTCTCCCGTGCAAACAGTTCTCCAGTTTGGCTTCATCACCATCTTCGTGGCCGCCTTCCCGCTGGCCCCGCTCTTTGCGCTCCTCAACAACTGGGTGGAGATCCGCCTGGACGCCCAGAAGTTCGTCTGCGAGTACCGGCGCCCGGTGGCCGAACGGGCCCAGGACATCGGAGTCTGGTTCTTCCTCCTGGACGTCCTGGCCCAGCTCTCCGTCATCGTCAACGTGAGTCCCGCCTCCCTGCTCCCATTGGGTCGTTTCGTCCACCTCCCTGAAGACACCTTGCCCAGGGGCGGTCCTACCGGTAGGCCAAGGGCGCCGCTGCGTGGGCGCCATCTGGGTAAGGGCGCATTCCCCGCCCGCCAGACAGCATCCGCTCTTTGCCCTCATGTTCTGCTTTTCCGGGAACGCCGCGCCAGAGCAAACCTCCATGCGTGCCAAATAGGGAGTGCTGTGTTTACAGGCTTCTGTGCCTGCGCTGGGAGCTTCTGGGCATGCGCGAGGGGCGCACCAAAATAATGTTTTTTGGGCGCCAAAATAATGTTTTTGGGCGTGCCAAAGTAATGTTTTTTTAAAGGGTGCCAAAATAATGTTTTTTTTGGGGGCAAAATAATATTTTTTGGGGGCGCCAAAATAATGTTTTTGGGGGCGTGCCAAAAATGTTTTTTAGGGGTGCCAAAATAATGTTTTTGGGTGCCAAAATAATGTTTTTGGGGCGCCAAAATAATGTTTTTTTGGGGGCGTGCCAAAATAATGTTTTTTGGGGAGGCGCCAAAATAATGTTTTTTAGGCGTGCCAAAATAATGTTTTTGGGCGCCAAAATAATGTTTTTGGGAGCGTGCCAAAATAATGTTTTTTGGGGCGCCAAAATAATGTTTTTTTAGGGCGCCAAAATAATGTTTTTTAGGGCGCCAAAATAATGTTTTGGGGCGCGCCAAAAATAAAAAAATAATGTTTTTGGGGTGCCAAAATAATGTTTTTGGGGCGTGCGAAAATAATGTTTTGGGGGCGCGCAAAAATAATGTTTTTTGGGGGCGCCAAAATAATGTTTTTGGGGCGCCAAAATAATGTTTTTTGGGCGCGCCAAAATAATGTTTTAGGGGCGCCAAAATAATGTTTTTTGGGGCGCCAAAATAATGTTTTTGGGGGCGCCAAAATAATGTTTTTGGGCGTGCAAAATAATGTTTTTAATGTTACAGGCGCCAAAATAATGTTTTGGGGGTGCCAAAATAATGTTTTTTGGGGCGCCAAAATAATGTTTTTAGGGGCCCCAAAATAATGTTTTTTTGGGGGCGCCAAAATAATGTTTTTTGGGGGGCGCCAAAATAATGTTTTTTGGGGGGGTGCCAAAATAATTTTTTTGGGGCGCCAAAATAATGTTTTTGGGGCGCCAAAATAATGTTTTTTGGGGCGCCAAAATAATGTTTTTTTTTTTGGGGCGCCAAAATAATGTTTTTTGGGGGCGCCAAAATAATGTTTTTTGAGTGCCAAAATAATGTTTTTTGGGCGTCGAAAATAATGTTTTGGGGCGCGCCAAAATAATGTTTTTTGGGGGTGCCAAAATAATGTTTTTGGGGCGCCAAAATAATGTTTTTTTAGGCGCGCAAAAATAATGTTTTAGGGCGCCAAAATAATGTTTTTGGGCGCCAAAATAATGTTTTTTGAGGCGCCAAAATAATGTTTTTGGGCGTGCCAAAATAATGTTTTTGAGGCGCCAAAATAATGTTTTTTTGGGTGCCAAAATAATGTTTTTTGGGCGCCAAAATAATGTTTTTTAAAGGCACCAAAATAATGTTTTTTGGGGGCGCCAAAATAATGTTTTTTTGGGGCGTGCCAAAATAATGTTTTTGAGGCGCCAAAATAATGTTTTTTGGGGGCGCCAAAATAATGTTTTTTGGGGGGCGTGCCAAAATAATAATTTTTGGGCGCCAAAATAATGTTTTTAGAGGGTGCCAAATAATGTTTTAGAGGCGCCAAAATAATGTTTTTTTTTAGGCGCCAAAATAATGTTTTTTGAGGCGCGCCAAAATAATGTTTTTAGGCGCCAAAATAATGTTTTTTGAGGCGCCAAAATAATGTTTTTGGGCGTGCCAAAATAATGTTTTTTTGGCGCCAAAATAATGTTTTGAAGGGTGCCAAAATAATGTTTTTGAGGCGCCAAAATAATGTTTTTTGGCGTGCCAAAATAATGTTTTTTTGGCGCCAAAATAATGTTTTTTGAGGGCGCCAAAATAATGTTTTTTTGAGGCGCCCAAATAATGTTTTTAGGCGCGCCAAAATAATGTTTTTTTGGGCGCGCCAAAATAATTTTTTTGGGCGCCAAAATAATGTTTTTGAGGCGTGCCAAAATAATGTTTTTGGGCGCGCGTAAAATAATGTTTTGGGGCGCCAAAATAATGTTTTTAGGCGTGCCAAAATAATGTTTTTGGGCGCCAAAATAATGTTTTTTGGGTGCCAAAATAATGGTTTTTTTAGGGCGCCAAACTAATGTTTTTTTTTGGGTGCCAAAATAATGTTTTTTGAGGCGTGCCAAAATAATGTTTTTTGAGGCGCCAAAATAATGTTTGGGCGCCAAAATAATGTTTTTTGGCGCGCCAAAATAATGTTTTTAAGGGGCCAAAATAATGTTTTTGAGGGCACCAAAATAATGTTTTTTTAGGGAGCGCCAAACTAATGTTTTTTGGGGCGCCAAAATAATGTTTTTTTGGGCGCCAAAATAATGTTTTTGGGTGCCAAAATAATGTTCGCTTACCATTTAAAATTACCTTAGATCGCCCCTGACCTTGCCCCTCTCCTCGTTCGCAGGCTTTTCTCATCGCTTTCACCTCCGACTTCCTCCCGCGCCTCCTCTACCAGTACCAGCAGGACAGCCAGCTCCGTGGATACGTCAACTTCACCCTGGCCTACTCCCCGCCTGGCTACACGGCCGCCAACCACACGCTCTGCCGGTGAGTCAAAGGGGGGGGGGGCTGGCTGACCAGCTGCCCAACTGACCGGCGGCCGGACTGAGCCCTGTCCTCCCTTGCCAGGTACAAGGCCTTCCGTGACACCCACGGCAACTACACCCTCTTCTACTGGAAGCTGCTGGCCATCCGCCTGGGCTTCATCATCGCCTTCGAGGTGAGTGAGAAGAGAGAGGGTAGAGCAGCCCTTGGGAAGCCTCCTCCCATCTCTCCTCTCTTTCCCCCTCCTCCTCCTCCTCTTCTTCTTCCCCCTCTTTCTCTTCTCCCATCTCTTCTTCTTCTTCTTCTCCTCTTCCTTCTTCTTCTTCTCCTCTTCCTTCTTCTTCTTCTCCTCTTCCTTCTTCTCTTACCTTCTTTCTCTTCTCCTCTTCTTCTTCTTCTTCTTCCTCTTCTTCTTCTCCCATTTCCTCCTTTCTTCTTCTTCTTCTCTTCTCTTCTCCTTCCTCTTCTTTCTCTTCTTCTTCCTCCTCTTTCCTCCTTCTCTTCTTTTCTATTCTTCTTTCTCTTCTCCCACCTCTTCTTCTTCCTCCTCCTCTCTTCTCTCCTTCTCTTCCTTCACCCTCTTCTTCTTCTCTCCTTCCTTCTTCCTCTTCCTCTTTCTTCCTCCTCTTCTTCCTTCTCTTCCTTCTCTCCTTCTCTTCTTCTCTCTCCTCTTCTTTCTCTTCTTCCCTTTTTCTTCTTCTTCTCCTCCTCCTTCTCTTCCTCCTGTTCTTCTTTGTCCTCCTTCTTCCCCCTACTCTTCCTTCCTCTTTTCTCTTCTCCCTCTTCTTCTTCTCTTTCTTCTCTCTTTCTCTTCTTCTTCTTTCTCTTCTTCTTCCCTTCCTCTTCTTCTTCTTCTTCCTCCTCCTCCTTTCTCTTCTTTCTTCTTTCCCTCTTTCTTCTTTTCCTCTCTTCTTCCCTATCTTCCTCTTCTTCTTTCTTCCTCCTCTTTCTTCTCTTTCCTCCTCTTCCTTCTTCCTCCTTCTTTCTCTTCTTTTCCTTCTCTTCTTCTTTCTTCTTTTCCCTTCTCTTCTCTCTTCTTCCTCCCTTTCTCTTCTTCCCCACTTCTTCCTCCTCTGTTCTTCTTTGTCCTTTCTTCTTCCCCCTACTTTTCTTCTTCTCTTCTTCTTCCTCCTCCTCCACCATCCCTTCATCTTTCCCTCCTCC
This sequence comes from Anolis apletophallus, assembly GCA_030556195.1. Lineage (NCBI taxonomy): Eukaryota > Metazoa > Chordata > Lepidosauria > Squamata > Anolidae > Anolis > Anolis apletophallus. The sequence goes on along the minus strand of JARBWK010000017.1, from coordinate 15,327,886 downwards.
TCTTCTTCCTTCCTCTCTCCCCTACTCTTCCTTCTCTTCTTCTTCCTCCTCTTTCTCTTCTCCCACCTCTTCCTCCTCCTGTTCTTCTTTGTCCTTTCTTCTTCCCCTACTCTTCCTTCTCTTCTTCTTCCTCCTCTTTCTCTTCTCCCACCTCTTCCTCCTCCTTCTTCTTTTCTTCTTCTCCTCTTCTCTTTTCCCTCCTCTTTCCTCTCCTCTTCTTCCCTTTTTTCTCCCTCTCTTCTCTTCTCCCTTTCTTCTCCCACCTCTTCTTCTTCCTTCCTTTCTTCTTCCCCTACTCTTCCTTCTCTTCTTCTTCCTCCTCTTTCTCTTCTCCCACCTCTCCTTCTTCCTCCTTCTCCTCCTGTTCTTCTTTGTCCTTTCTTCCTTCCTCCGCCTCTCTTCTTCTTCCTCCTCTTTCCCTTCTCCCTCCTTCTCCTCCTGTTCTTCTTTGTCCTTTCTTCTTCCCCTACTCTTCCTTCTCTTCTTCTTCCTCCTCTTTCCCTTCTCCCTCCTTCTCCTCCTGTTCTTCTTTGTCCTTTCTTCTTCCCCTACTCTTCCTTCTCTTCTTCTTCCTCCTCTTTCTCTTCTCCCTTCTCTCTCTGTGTTCTTCTTTGTCCTTTCTTCTTCCCCTTCTTCCTTCTCTTCTTCTTTCCTTCTCCCACTTCTTCCCCTACTCTTCCTTCTCTTCTTCTTACTCCTCCTCTCCTTTCTCTTCTCCCACCTCTTCCTCCTCCTGTTCTTCTTTGTCCTTTCTTCTTCCCCTACTCTTCCTTCTCTTCTTCTTCCTCCTCTTTCTCTTCTCCCACCTCTCCTTCTTCCTCTGTTCTTCCCCTTCTTCCTTCTCTTCTTCCCTTCTCTTCTCCCACTCTTCCTTCTCTTCTTCTTCCTCTTTCTCTTCTCCCACCTCTCCTTCTTCCTCCTTCTCCTCCTGTTCTTCTTTGTCCTTTCTTCTTCCCCTACTCTTCCTTCTCTTCTTCTTCCTCTTTCTCTTCTCCCACCTCTTCCTCCTCCTGTTCTTCTTTGTCCTTTCTTCTTCCCCTACTCTTCCTTCTCTTCTTCTTCCTCCTCTTTCTCTTCTCCCACCTCTTCCTCCTCCTGTTCTTCTTTGTCCTTTCTTCTTTTGTTTGTTTATATTTATGCCATGTATTTTGTTTGTTTGTTTATATTTATGTCATGTATTTTGTTTGTTTGTTTATATTTATGTCATGTATTTTGTTTCTTTCTTTGTTTATTTGTGTATATTTCTGTCATTTTGTTTGTTTGTTTGTTTGTTTATATTTCCGTCATGTATTTTGTTTGTTTGTTTGGATGCCCAATGCCGCCCAACCCTTCCTCCGAAAGGACTCAAGCTCGCGCCTCTCTCGCTCTCGCGCGCAACACTCCCGCTGCTGCTGCTATTGCCGTATCTTCTCCGCTGTTGGTTAATAAAAGCCTAATTGCGGCATCCGATGGCCTTGTGTTGTGTTGTGTTGTGTTGTGACAAAACCAATGCAGTGGTCTCTGGAAGTGAGGGAAGGAACTGGAAGTCCCGTCATCCATGGTCCCCCGTTCTCCAAACTGCACCAGGATGTAGAGTGGGTCATGGGGGCTCTGTGTGCCAAGTGTGGCCTTGATCAGTCATTGGATGAGGGTCGCAGCGGTCTCAGAAAGTGAGTGAAGGTACTTCAAGTCCCATCATCCGTGGTCTGTCCCACTCAAAACTGCACCAGGATGTTGAGTGGGTCATGGGTACTCTCTGTGCCAAGTTTGGGCCTGGTCTCTGATTTGTAGGGGCTTCAATGTTCTGTGGGGAAATGAATTGGGTGAAGGTACTGCAAATCCCATCATTTGTGGGCCATCCTGCCGTAAACCGCACCAGGTGTGTAAAGTGGGCCATTGGGCCTCTGTGTGCCAAGTTTGGTCCTGATTCGTCATTGGTGTGAGCCACGGTGCTCTAAGGAAGTGAATTAAAGTACTGCAAGTCCCATCATCCATGGTCCATCCTCCCTCAAACTGCACCAGGATGTAGGGTGCATCTTGGGGGGGTCTGTGTCCCAGGTTTGGTCTTGTTCTGTCATTGTTGGGGGCCTAGTCAGGAAAATCAAGTTGAGGAAGCCTAACAGTATCCCAGAAGCTGAGGCCTAGTCAGAAAAATCAAGTTAAGGAAGCCTTGCTGTTAATTTTTGGGCCTGGTCTGTGATGTATAGGGGCTACAGTGTTGTTTGGGAAGTGAATGAGGTGAAGGTACTGTAAATCCCATCGTTCGTGGCCCCTCCTGCCCTAAACCACACCAGGTTGTGAAGTGGGCCATTGGGCCCCTGTGTGCCAAGTTTGGTCCTGATCCGTCATTGCTGTGGGCCGCAGTGGCTGACTGCCTGAGGCCTTTCCTTTTCCCTCTTGAGTCGCCTTAGAATGTTGGAATGAGGATGGCCAATCGGAGTCCTTTATGCAAATACCATTTCAGTGGCAACCAATCCCCTCTGTCTGGGGCTGTAGAATGTTGGCGTTCTGAGGCTGGCTAATCATTGTCCATTATGCAAATAATCCCACAGTGGCAACCAATCGCACAGTGGTAACAATTCCACTCAGTCTGTAAACATGGTCATACATTCAGACAATAGCCAATCTCAGCCTATTCTGGGAAGGCTTGGTTCCACATCCAGGTCTTCACAAAGGATTCCCCCAGGCAGGAAGCAGCCAGGCTTTGAGGCTGCATGGCTATTCAATGCTAACCAAGGTGACCAATTGCAACACTCCCCCTTGCCTCCAACAGAAGGGAAGCCCTGCTTCTGGCCACCAGGGGGCAGCATGGACCCATCCCTGGAGGCCCCTTCCTCAGCACTGCAAGCAATTCACTGGACCCAATTGGGCACAAATACCCCCCATACACCCCAAATGTGAATACTGGCGGGGTTGGGAGTTGTAGTTGCTGGGATTTATAGTTCACCTACAATCTGAATTCCGATGAAGATGAAACTGAACCAGACTTGGCATACGAAACTCCTTCCAACCATCAGAAAATACCAGAAGGGTTTGGTGTGCATTGCCCTTGGGTTTGGGAGTTGTAGTTCACCTACATCCAAAGCGGACGGTGGACTCAAACAATGATCAATCTGGGCCAAACCTGGCACGCGTACTCAATATGCCCAAATGTAAACACTGGTGGAGTTTGGGAGAAATAGACTTGGACATTTCAGAGTTGTGGTTGCTGGGATTTATAGTTCGCCTACAATGAAAGAGCACCCTGAACCCCACCAAAGATAGAATAGCAAAAGCGAGATAGCAATTAGTCTTATAATTAGTCTAGGAAAAATATGACACCAAATTGGAGGTGATCCGTTCACCCATGGATACAAAGGCCAAATGGGTTTCCGTATCCGCGGTTCAGAGGAACGCAGTTTTGGCCTATTTATTTGTGATTAAAAACTGGTTATTCCTGGACTGTAGGTGCCCAAAGAGCAAAAGCGAGATAGCAGTTAGTCTTATAATTAGTCTAGGAAAAATATGACATCAAAATGGAGGCGATTCGTTGGTCCGTGGATATGGGGGCCCAATTGGGTTTCCGTATCCGCGGTTCAGAGGAACACAGTTTTGGCCTATTTATTGGTGATCAAAAACAGGTTATTCCTGGGGTGTAGGGGCCCAAAGAGCAAAAGCGAGATAGCAGTAAGTCTCATAATTAATCTAGGAAAAATATGACACCAAAATGGAGGCAATCCGTTGACCCGTGGATACGGGGGCCCAATGGGTTTCTGTATCCGCGGTTCAGAGGAACACAGTTTTGGCCTATTTATTAGTGATCAAAAAAAGAATATTTCTGGGGTGTAGGGGCCCAAAGAGCAAAAGCGAGATAGCAGTAAGTCTTATAATTAGTCTAGGAAAAATATGACATCAAAATGGAGGCAATGATTGATGGATGGATACAGGGACCCAATGGGTTTCTGTATCCACGGTTCAGAGGAACACAGTTTTGGCCTATTTATTTCTGATCAAAAACAGGTTATTTCTGGGGTGTAGGGGCCCAAAGAGCATAAGCGAGAGCAATAAGTTATAATTAGTCTAGGAAAAATATGACACCAAAATGGAGGCGATCTGTTGACCCACGGATACGGGGGCCCAATGGGTTTCCGTATCTGCAGTTCAGAGGAACACAGTTTTGGCCTCTCTGGGACGCTGTAAGAGCATCCCGGGCGAGCCGGCAGTGATCTGTGGCGCGGGAAAGGAAAAGTTCATGCTTTGAGAGGGTTGGAGACAGTAAAGAGATAGAGAGAAGGAGGGATGATGGATGGATAGATAGATAGATAGGGATAGAGAGAAGGAGGGAAAGATAGATAATGGATGGATGGATGCATGGATGGTTGGATAGATAGATGATAGATAGAGACGGAGGGAAGATAGGGGATGGATGGATGTCTTATAATTATCCTAGGAAAAATATGGCACCAAAATGGAGACAATCTGTTGACCCGTGGATACGGGGTCCCGATGGGTTTCTGTATCCGCGGTTCAGAGGAACACAATTTCGGCCTCCCTGGCATGCTGTAGGACCATCCAGGGTGACCCGGCAGTAATCTGCGGCTCCGGAAAGGAAGGATTGATTGCTTGATAGATAGGGATATATTAAAAAGTGTACGGATGGATAGATAGGGGTAGAGAGAAGGAAAGAAGATAGGATCGATCGATCAATAAATAGATAGATATAGACAGGAGGGAAGATAGAGGATTGATGGAAGGTTGGATAGATGATTGATAGACATAGAGAAGAAGGATGATAGAGGATGGATGGATAGGTAGATAGAAAGATAGGGATAGAGAGGAGGGAAAGATAGATATTGGATGGATAGACGGTTGGATAGATAGATAGATAGATAGATAGATAAGGAGGGAAGATGGATTGTGATTTAAAAAGGTTATTCCCGGGGCGTAGGGCTCCAAAGAGCAAAAGCGAGATAGCAGTAAGTCTTATAATTAGTCTAGGAAAAATATGGCACCAAAATGGAGGTGATTTGTTGACCCGTGGATACGGGGGGCCCAATGGGTTTCTGTATCAGCGGTTCAGAGGAACACAGTTTCGGCCTCCCCGGGACACTGTAAGAGCATCCTGGGCGAGCTGGGCAGTGATCCGTGGTGCGGGAAAGGAAAAGTTCATGCTTTGAGAGGGTTGGAGACAGCAAAGAGTTAGAGAGAAGGAGGGATGATGGATGGATGGCTAGATAGATAGGGATAGAGAGAAGGAGGGAAAGGTAGATAATGGATGCATGGATGGTTGGATAGATAGATAGATAGAGACAGAAGGAGGGAAGATAGAGGATGGATGGATGGATGTCTTATAATTAACCTAGGAAAAAGATGGCACCAAAATGGAGACGATCTGTTAACCCGCGGATACGGGGGCCTGCTGGGTTTCCATATCCGCGGTTCAGAGGAGCACAGTTTCGGCCTCCCTGGGACTCTGTAAGAGCATCCCGGGCAAGCCGGTAGTGATCTGCGGCGCAGGAAAATAAAAGTTCATGCTTTGAGAGGGTTGGAGAGAAGGAGGGATGATGGATGGATGGATAGATAGGGATAGAGAGAAGGAGGGAAAGATAGATAATGGATGGATGGTTGGATAGATAGATAGATAGAGACAGAAGGAGGGAAGATAGAGGATGGATGGATGTCTTATAATTAACCTAGGAAAAATATGGCACCAAAATGGAGACATCTGTTGACCCGCGGATATGGGGGCCCAATGGGTTTCCGTATCCGCAGTTCAGAGGAACACAGTTTCGACCTCCCTGGGACACTAAGAGCATCCCGGGGAGGCCGACAGTGATCTGCGGCACGGGAAAGGAAAAGTTCATGCTTTGAGAGGGTTGGAGACAGTAAAGGACACAATGCATCACTACGGAGAGGGAAAAGTTACAATCAAATGATACTTTATTGGGGGATTAGTTACAATGTTAGGGTCGGGGAAACAAAACCAAGTAAAGAAAGACTGCTTGTTGAAGCTGCACACTCCCATTGATGCTGGCCCAATAGATAGATAAATATAATTATCCTAGGAAAAATATGGCACCAAACTGGAGGCGATGTGTTGGCCTGCGGATAGGGGGCCTCAATGGGTTTCTGTATCCGCGGTTCAGAGGAACGCAGTTTCGGCTTCCCTGGGACACTGTAAGAGCATCCCAGGTGAGCCAGCAGTGAGGTCCGCTATCACGATCGCACTGGAGAAGGGCAGGACAGGCGGAGAGATCTTCAAAGGGGTCCGTCGGGAATATATGTTACGCGACCCCTCCGAAATGCCCATCCGAACCCTCCTGGAGTCGCGACCCCCAGGTTGAGAGATGTGTTCCTCTGAACCGCGGATACAGAAACCCATTGGGCCCCCGTATCCGCGGGTCAACGGATCGCCTCCATTTTGGTGCCATATTTTTCCTAGGTGCAAGAGGGCCTAGGCCTGGGCAAGGCCTTGCAGCCATATTGATAACGCTTTGGGTGGCACCCCCCCCCCCCAAAAGTGGTTGGCTCGTTCACTTTAAAGGGGGGGGGGTCTCTTGCATGCAGGTAAGCCCGCAACAAAGGCAGGAAGGAAGGCAGGAAGCAAGGCAGCTGCAGTAATCCCTCCTGATCCCTCTCCAAAGGCAGCGGCAGCGGGCAAGGGTGGGTGCCGGGCTTAGCGGCGGGCACCTGCTCCTCTGGCAGGAATTCCCCGGCCCTGGGGGGCCCACACCTGGCAACCCTGTCGCGCAAACTCCCCCCGGCGCATGCACCCACACGCCCTCTGCACACGCTCAGGGGCACCTCGGAAAATAGAGACGGATGATTTTATTTATTTATTTATTTATTTATTTATTTATTTGCGACCTTCTTTTCTCCTTCCATTCTTCGTTCCACTCTTCCTCCTTCTCTTCCTTTCTTCCTTCCCTCCTTCTTTCCTTCTGTTCTTTCTTTCTTCCGTCACTCTTTCCTTCTTCCCCTTTTCCTTCTCTCCTTCCTTCCTTCCCTCTCTTCCTCTCTTTCTCCCTCTTTCTTTCTCTCTTTTTTCCCATTCTTCCTTCTTTCCTCTATCTTTCCTTCACTTCTTCCTTTCTCCTTCCATTCTTCGTTCCACTCTTCCTCCTTCTCTTCCTTTCTTCCTTCCCTCCTTCTTTCCTTCCGTTCTTTCTTCCGTCACTCTTTCCTTCTTCCCCTTTTCCTTCTCTCCTTCCTTCCTTCCCTCTCTTCCTCTCTTTCTTCTCTTTCTCCCTTTTTCTTTCTTTCTTCCCATTCTTCCTTCTTTTCTCTATCTTTCCTTCTCTCCTTCCTTTCTTCCCCTCCTTCCATCCTTCGTTCCACTCTTCCTCCCTCTCTTCCCTCCTTCTTTCCTTCTGTTCTTCCTTCCGTCACTTTCCTTCTTCCCCTTTTCCTTCTCTCCTTCCTTCCTTCCCTCTCTTCCTCTTTCTTCTCTTTCTCCCTCTTTCTTTCTTTCTTCCTTCCCATTCTTCCTTCTTTCCTCTATCTTTCCTTCACTCCTTCCTTTCTCCTTCCATCCTTCGTTCCACTCTTCCTCCCTCTCTTCCTTTCTTCCTTCCCTCCTTCTTTCCTTCCGTTCTTTCTTTCTTCCATCACTCTTTCCTTCTTCCCCTTTTCCTTCTCTCCTTCCTTCCTTCCCTCTCTTCCTCTCTTTCTTCTCTTTCACCCTCTTTCTTTCTTTCTTCCCATTCTTCCTTCTTTTCTCTATCTTTCCTTCACTTCTTCCTTTCTCCTTTCATTCTTTGTTCCACTCTTCCTCCCTCTCTTCCTTTATTCCTTCCCTCCTTCTTTCCTTCCGTTCTTTCTTTCTTCCGTCACTCTTTCCTTCTTCCCCTTTTCCTTCTCTCCTTCCTTCCTTCCCTCTCTTCCTCTCTTCCTTCTCTTTCTCCCTCTTTCTTTCTTTCTTCCCATTCTTCCTTCTTTTCTCTATCTTTCCTTCACTCCTTCCTTTCTCCTTCCATCCTTCGTTCCACTCTTCCTCCTTCTCTTCCTTCCCTCCTTCTTTCCTTCCGTTCTTTCTTTCTTCCGTCACTCTTTCCTTCTTCCCCTTTTCCTTCTCTCCTTCCTTCCTTCCCTCTCTTCCTCTCTTCCTTCTCTTTCTCCCTCTTTCTTTCTTTCTTTCTTCCCATTCTTCCTTCTTTTCTCTATCTTTCCTTCACTCCTTCCTTTCTCCTACCATCCTTCGTTCCACTCTTCCTCCTTCTCTTCCTTCCCTCCTTCTTTCCTTCCGTTCTTTCTTCCTTCCGTCACTTTCCTTCTTCCCCTTTTCCTTCTCTCCTTCCTTCCTTCCCTCTCTTCCTCTTTCTTCTCTTTCTCCCTCTTTCTTTCTTTCTTCCTTCCTTCCCATTCTTCCTTCTTTTCTCTATCTTTCCTTCACTCCTTCCTTTCTCCTTCCATCCTTCGTTCCACTCTTCCTCCCTCTCTTCCTTTCTTCCTTCCCTCCTTCCCTCCTTCTTTCCTTCCGTTCTTTCTTTCTTCCGTCACTCTTTCCTTCTTCCCCTTTTCCTTCTCTCCTTCCTTCCTTCCCTCTCTTCCTCTCTTCCTTCTCTTTCTTTCTTTCTTTCTTTCTTCCCATTCTTCCTTCCTTTCTCTATCTTTCCTTCACTCCTTCCTTTCTCCTTCCATCCTTTGTTCCACTCTTCCTCCCTCTCTTCCTTCCCTCCCTCTTTCCTTCCGTTCTTTCTTTCTTCCGTCACTCTTTCCTTCTTCCCCCTTTCCTTCTCTCCTTCCTTCCTTCCTTCCCTCTCTTCCTCCCTTACTTCCCTCTCTCCCTCTTTCTTTCTGTCTTTCTTTCTTCCCATTCTTCCTTCTTTCCTCTATCTTTCCTTCATTCCTTCCTTTCTCCCTCCTTTCAACTTTTCCTCCCTCTCTTCTTTCCTTTTTTCTTCCATCACTCACTCCTTCCTTCTTTCTTTTCCTCAATCCTTCCTTTCCTTCTTTCCTTCTCTCCTTTCTTCCTTCTTTCCTCTGTCCTTCCTCCCTCCCTTCACTCATCTTTCTCTCCTTCCTTTGCCACCTCCATTCTTCTTCCCTCCTTCTTTCCTTCCATTCTTCCCTTCTTCTATCACTCCTTCCTCTTCATTTCCTTCTCTCCTTCCTTTCTTCCCTCCCTCCCTTTCTTCCCCCTCTCCCTCTTTCTTTCTTTCTTTCTTCCCTCTTTCCTCCCATTCTTTCTTCTCTTCTTCCTTCTTTCCTCTATCTTTCCTTCATCCCTTCCTTCCCTCCTTCTTTCCTTCCGTTCTTTCTTCAATCACTCCTTCCTTCCTTCTTCCTTTTCCTCATTTCTTCCTTTCCTTCTCTCCGTCCTTTCTTCCTTCTTTCCTCCATCTATCTTTCCTCCCTCCCCTCCTTCCTCCACTCATCTTTCTCTCCTTCCTTTGCTTCTTCCTTTTTTCTTCTTCCCTCTCTCCCTCTTTCTTTCTTTCTTCCCTCTTTCCTCCCATCCTTCTCTTCTTCCTTCTTTCCTCTATCTTTCCTCCCTCCCTTCTTTCTTCTATCACTCTTTCCTTCCCTCTTCCTTCTCTTCTTCCTTCTTTCCTCTATCTTTCTAGATCCCTTCCATTCTTCACTCCTTTCATCTTCCTCTCCTTCCTTTGCCCCTTCGTTTCTCCCTCCCTTCCGCTCTTCCTCCCTCTCTTCCTTCCTTCCATTCCTCCTCTCTTCCTTCCTTCCTGTTTTCCTTTCGTCTCTCCTTCCCTCCTTCCCTTCTCTCCTTTCATCTTTCTCTCCTTCCTTTGCTCCTTCCTTTCTCCTTCTATCCTTCCACTCCCCCTCTCTTCCTTCCAGTTTTCCTTCCTTTCCTTCACTCTGCCCTCCCTCACTTCTTTCTCTCCTTCCCTCCTCCTCTCCTTTCGTCTTTCTCTCCTTCTTTTGCTCCTTCCTTTCTCCTTCCATCCTTCCTTCCATTCTTCCTTCCCCCTTCCTTTCTTCCTCCCTCCCTTCCACTCTTCCTTCATCCCTTCCTGTTTTCCTTTCCTTCACTCTGCCCTCCCTCACTTTTTTCTCTCCTTCCTTCCCTCCCTCCCTTCTCTCCTTTCATCTTTCTCTCCTTCTTTTGCTCCTTCTTTTCTCCTTCCATCCTTCCTGTTTTCCTTCCTTCACTCCTTCCTTCCTTTCCTTCACTCCGCCCTCCCTCCCTTCTTTCTCTCCTTCCTTCCTCCCTCCCTCCCTTCTTTCTCTCCTCCCTCCCTTCCTTCCTTCCTTCTTCCTGCCACCTTCATCAAGGCCTTCCTCTCTTTTGGCCTGGGAGCCCCTGAACTTCCTGTTTGTGTTGCCAAGGCAAGAGGAAGTGCCGGCTCATCAGGTCCAGGGGTGGCCAGGGGTGGGGAAGGGTGGGTGATGGGGGAATGGCCCTCCTCCTCCTCCTCCTCCATCCAGGCCTAAAGCTCCCCTGGCTTTGAAGCCTTTGTCCGGGGGACAAAGACCAGGAAGGGGGGGGGTGCTGCTGGCCACAAAAGGCCCTCTGGCCCTCCTCGCTTCCTCCCTCCCTTCCATCCTTCCCAGGGGGGCCTATTGATCACAAATAGGCCAAAACTGTGTTCCTCTGAACCGCGGATACGGAAACCCATTGGGCGCCCATATCCACGGGTCAACGGATCGCCTCCATTTTGGAATCATATTTTTCCTAGACTGATTATAAGACTTACTGCTATCTCGCTTTTGCTCTTTGGGCCCCTACACCCCAGAAATAATCTTTTTTTTGATCACAAATAAATAGGCCAAAACTGTGTTCCTCTGAACTGTGGATACGGAAACCCATTGGGCCCCCGTATCCACGGGTCAACAGATTGCCTCCATTTGGGTGTTATATTTTTCCTAGACTAATTATAAAACTTACTGCTATCTCGCTTTTGCTCTTTAGGCCACTACACCCCAGGAATAACCTGTTTTTGATCACAAATAGGCCAAAACTGTGTTACTTTGAACCGCGGATACGGAAACCCATTTGGCCTTTGTATCCACGGGTGAACGGATCACCTCCATTGTGGTGTCATTTTTTCCTAGACTAATTATAGGACTAACTGCTATCTCGCTTTTGCTCTTTGGGCCCCTACACCCCAGGAATAACCTGTTTTTGATCACCAATAAATAGGCCAAAACTGCGTTCCTCTGAACCGCGGATACGGAAACCCATTTGGCCTTTGTATCCATGGGTGAACGGATCACCTCCATTTTGGTGTTATATTTTTCTTAGACTAATTATAAGACTAACTGCTATCTCGCTTTTGCTCTTTGGGCCCCTACACCCCAGGAATAACCTGTTTTTGATCACCAATAAATAGGCCAAAACTGCGTTCCTCTGAACCGCGGATACGGAAACCCATTGGGCCCCCGTATCCACGGGTCAACAGATTGCCTCCATTTTGGTGTTATATTTTTCCTAGACTAATTATAAGACTTACTGCTATCTCGCTTTTGCTCTTTAGGCCACTACACCCCAGGAATAACCTGTTTTTGATCACAAATAGGCCAAAACTGCGTTCCTCTGAACCGCGGATACAGAAACCCATTTGGCCTTTGAATCCATGGGTGAACGGATCACCTCCAATTTGGTGTCATATTTTTGCTAGACTAATTATAAGACTTACTGCGATCTCGCTTTTGCTATTCTATCTTTGGTGGGGTTCAGGGTGCTCTTTCATTGTAGGCGAACTATAAATCCCAGCAACCACAACTCCCAAATGTCCAAGTCCATTTCTCCCAAACTCCACCAGTGTTTACATTTGGGCATATTGAGTATGCGTGCCAGGTTTGGCCCAGATTGATCATTGTTTTGAGTCCACCGTCCGCTTTGGATGTAGGTGAACTACAACTCCCAAACCCACGGGCAATGCACACCAAACTCTTCTTGTATTTTCTGATGGCCGGAAGGAGTTTTGTACGCCAAGTCTGGTTCAGTTTCATCGTCATTGGAATTCGGAATGCTCTCTGATTGTAGGTGAACTATAAATTATTTGTCCAGCACCCACCCTGAATCTGGGTTATATGGCAATGCGGACTCCCATATCCCAGTTCAAAGCGGATATGATGGCCCACTCTGCACTTTGACCCCAAGCTTTATTTGGGGAGATGGCGGCAGGGTATCAATAAAGATTATTATTATTGTTATTACTATTGTTGTTGTTATTATTATTGATATTTCTGGGTGATCCGCCTGCACTGTGAGTCCCCAGTTGTGCTCTGCTCTGGTGAAGAAAGAAGGAAGGAAGGGGAAAAGA
>JARBWK010000017.1:15278012-15315595 GCA_030556195.1 Anolis apletophallus | reverse complement strand
TATGCCGATGATAACGTAGGCTGTGCGCATTCAGAAGACTTGCAATGTCTGTTATAGAACGCCAATATGCCGATGATAACGCAGTCCATGCACTTTCAGAACAAGACCTACAACGTCTGTTATAGAACTCCAATATGCTGATGATAGCGAGTGTGTGTGTGTGTGTATGTGTGTGTGTCAAAGTGCTCTCACTTCACTAATGGCTGAAAAAGAGCGATCTTGTTTGCTGTCAACTCATCTTGTTTAGCTAATAATAATGATGATGATAGACATGCACAGGCACGCCTTCCTTGCTCAACGAGAAAGGGGCCCAATGTGGAGGCCCCCCGTTTGCCCCATTTGCGAACCCAGAGAGCCCTTCCTTGCTGCCTGGGCCGCTTCTGAGCCCCAGTGGCCACCTGCCACGCGGGCTGGGCTTCCTCCCATTAGGAGCCAGTTGCTGCCTTTGCCGACCAGTTCCATCCAGCGTGTGGCTGTCTGCTTGCTCTCAAGGGCGTCTTGGCAGGCCCACAGACTCCTGGGCACGGTTGGAGGTCACAGAGGAGAGCACAGGTGTGTGTGCATTACCTGGCCAAAAACACAGGTGCCGAAAGGAGGAGGAACCGCCCGACGACATCGTGAGCTCTTCTCGTTGCCCTTGGGAAGGTAAGTCAGGTTGCCGGGAGAAGAGCAGGAAGGGCGCAAGGAGACCCCGGAGGGGTTCGTTGTGGGGCACGGAGGACCATTTCCACCTGAGGAAAATCCCAAAGTCCAGGTAAGAGGAGAAAGCCAGGTAAACAAATGACATTCCTTTGACTTGCAAGCTGGGGGCAAGGCAGGGCCCGAATGCAAAAAGCGAGAGAGCAGATATGGTGAGAATTAATGTAGGAAAAATATGACACCAAAATGGAGACGATCCGTTGACTCGCAGATATGGGGTTCCCAAGGGGGTTTCCGTATCCACGTTTCAGCGGAACGCAGCTCCGGCCTCCCCGGGACGCTAGAAAGAATCCAGGAAAGGGAAAGTTTATGGTTTGGGTTAGTTTGAGACAGTAAAGGACGCAACGTAACACTATGGAGAATCGTTGACTTGCGGATATGGGAGCCCAAGGGGATTTCTGTATCCACGTTTCCGCAGAACGCAGCTCCGGTCTCCCCGGGATGCTAGAAAAGCATCCAGGAAAGGGGAAAGTTTATCGTTTAGGTTGGTTTGAGACAGTAAAGGACACAACGTAACACTATGGAGAAGCGTTGACTTGCCGATATGGGGGCCCAAGGGATTTCCGTATCCACGTTTCCACGAACGCAGCTCCGGTCTCCTCGGGATGCTAGAAAAGCATCCAGGAAAGGGGAAAGTTTATGGTTTAGGTTAGTTTGAGACAGTAAAGGACACAACGTAACACTATGGAGAAGCGTTGACTTGCCGATATGGGGGCCCAAGGGGGTTTCTGTATCCATGTTTCAGCGGAACACAGCTCCGGCCTCCCCGGGACGCTAGAAAAGCATCCAGGAAAGGGGAAAGTTTATGGTTTAGGTTAGTTTGAGACAGTAAAGGACACAACGTAACACTATGGAGAAGCGTTGACTTGCGGATATGGGGGCCCCAGGGGATTTCCGTATCCACGTTTCCACGGAACGCAGCTCCGGTCTCCTCGGGATGCTAGAAAAGCATCCAGGAAAGGGGAAAGTTTATGGTTTTGGTTAGTTTGAGACAGTAAAGGACACAACGTAACACTATGGAGAAGCGTTGACTTGCGGATATGGGGGCCCAAGGGGATTTCCGTATCCACGTTTCCACGGAACGCAGCTCCGGTCTCCTCGGGATGCTAGAAAAGCATCCAGGAAAAGGGAAAGTTTATGGTTTAGGTTGGTTTGAGACAGTAAAGGACACAACGTAACACTATGGAGAAGCGTTGACTTGCGGATATGGGGGCCCAAGGGGATTTCTGTATCCGCGTTTCAGCGGAACGCAGCTTCGGACTCCCCGGGATGCTACGAAAGCATCCAGGCAGGCCTGCGGTGCCCCACGGCCCGGAAAGCGAAAGTTTATGGTTTGGGACAGTAAAGGACACAACGTAACACTATGGAGAAGGAAAGTTGTAATTTAGATACTTTTGGGGCTTCCATGTGCATCTTGGGGTGGTTGAGTGCTAAGCCCCCTTGCTTGCTCTCCTGGGGCAGCTGAGCATCGCCGTAGGCCCAAAACAGAGGTGGATCTCCCGCTGTCCCTCCAGGCCCAGAAGACCAGGCGCCATGGCCACCGATGACCCACCAAAGGGCCGCCAAGGAAGAGGAGGGTCCGAGGACGAGGAGGCCACCAAGGTCCTGATTCTGGAGAAGGACTGGCAGCCCTTCCCCAAAACCCGGAGGAAGGTCAGAGGTACGAGGGAGGCTTCTGGTGGGAGGACCGGGCTTCCCTTCCAGACCGGGAGATGTTCTCTTGGGGTCGTCCGTGGGTCAGCTACAGGCCCATTTCCTGCACCTCTTCCTCCACTTCTTCCTGCTCTTCCTACTCATCTTCCTCCTCCTCCTCTTCTTCCTCTTTCTCTTCCTCCTCTTCATCCTCCTCTTCTTCTTCCTCCTCCTCCTCCTCTTCTTCTCCTCTTCCTCCTCCTCTTCCTCCTCCTCCTCCTCCTCCTCCTCCTCCTCCTCCTCCTCTCCCTCTTCCTCCTCCTCTTTGTCGTCCTCTTCTTCTTCCTCCCCTTCCTCCTCCTCCTCCTCTTCTTCCTTCTCCTCTTCCTCCTCTTCCTCCTTCTCTTCCTCCTCCTCCTCTTCTTCCTCTCTCTTCCTCCTCTTCTTCCTCTCTCTTTCCTCCTCCTCTTCGTCCTCTTCTTCTTCCTCCCCCTCTTCTTCCTTCTCCTCTTCCTCCTCCTCCTTCTCTTTCTCTTCCTCCTCTTCCTTCTCTTCTTCCTCCTCCTCTTTTTCCTCCTCTTCCTCTCCTCCTCCTCTTCCTCTTCCTCCTCCTCTTCTTCCTCCTCCTCCTCCTCTTCTTCCTCCTCCTCTTCTTCCTCCTCCTTCCTCTTCCTCCTCCTCCTCTTCTTCCTCCTCTTCCTCCTCCTCCTCTTCCTCCTCCTCCTCTTCTTCCTCCTCCTCTTCTTCCTCCTCCTCCTCTTCCTCTTCTTCCTCCTCCTCTTCCTCCTCCTCCTCCCTCTTCCTCCTCCTCCTCTTCCTCCTCCTCTTCATCCTCCTCTTCTTCCTCTTCCTTCTCTCTTCCTCCTCCTCTTCTTCTTCCTCCTCTTCCTCCGCAGGTTGCCTGGCCTGCGTCAAGCGGCTGCTCTTCCGCGTGGGGGACGACTGGTACTTCCTCTTCGCCCTGGGCGTCCTCATGGCCCTGGTCAGCTTCGCCATGGACTTCACGGTGGCCAAAGTGGCCAATGGTAACGACTTCCCCGACCGGCTGGCCCCCCCTTCCCCGTCGTCAGGCCCTTCCCTTTCGGCTTCGCCAAGGGTATTTCCCCGACCTCCTCTGAAAATAAGACCTAGCGCATCATTGGGAGCCAAAAATAAGGCACTGTCCTATTTTCGGGGAAATTGGTATTCTCCCCTTCAGAGAGGAAACGGGGCCAAAACAAAAGAAACAAACAGAAACAGATAGTGCTAAGTTGGCAGGAGCTGGGGCTAACAGCGGGAGCTCACCCTGTCCCTCGGATTTATACTGCTGACCCGCTTCTTCCGCCTCCGCAGCCCACGCCTGGCTCTACCAAGAGGTGGGCCACTCCCCGCTCCTGAAGTTCCTCTCCTGGACCATGTACCCCGTCGCCCTCTCGGCCTTCTCCACGGGCTTCGCCCAGAGCATCACTCCTCATTCCGGAGGTGGGTCTGGGTCTGCCTGGTGGGTTGGGCCAGTGTTTCCCAACCAGTGTGCCATGGCAAACTAGTGTGCCGTGAGCGATCATCAGGTGTGCCGTTGGACATTGGAACCTCCAATACCCTTTCTCCCCCCCCCCTCTGCCCACAGTGCTCTCTGGGTGTAGGTGAACTACAACTTCCAAACTCAAGGTCAATTCCCAAGCAAACCCTTTCAGTACTTTCTGTTGGGAATGAGAGTTCAATATGCCAAGTTTGGTCCTGATCCATTGTTGCAAGAGTTCAGGATGCTCTTTGTTTGTGTGTTAACTATAAACCTCAAACTGTAACTCCCAAATGTCAAGGTCTATTTTCCCCAAACTCCATCTGTGTTCACATTTGGGCATATTGAGTATTCATGCCAAGTTTGGTCCTGATCCAACATTGTTTGAGTCCACAGTGCCCTCTGGATATAGGTGAACTACAACTCCAAAACCCAAGGTCAATGCCCACCAAACTCTTATAGCATTTTCTCTTGGTTGTGGGAGTTCTGTCTGGGAAGTGTGTGTCTTTCTGCCATTCCTGCCAGGATATCTGTGTTGTGTTCATCGAAACAGGCCCAGGCTTCACACTGAGTGTATAAATACATTCAAAAACATATTAACTATATGTATGACTGTGTTAGAGTGCCGTTTTGTATACAGAGTGTATAAATACATTCAAAAACATATTAACTATATGTATAACTGTGTTAGAGTGTCGTTTTGTGTCGTTTTGGTTGGTGGTTTGCCCCAGGATTTGGTCAATGTAAAAAATGTGCCGTGGCCCAAAAACAGTTGAAAAACACTGGGTTGGGGGCTCCACGAAGTCCCGAGTCCACCCATCAACCCTTGGTTCCCTCCCCGCCAGGCTCCGGCATCCCTGAGCTGAAGACCATCCTCTCCGGGGTGATGCTGGAGGAGTACCTGGCCATCGAGAACTTTGGCGCCAAGGTGGTGGGACTCACCTGCACCCTGGCCTGCGGGAGCACCGTCTTCCTCGGCAAAGTCGTAAGTGCGCCCAAAAGGCCGCCTCGCTATATATATATACTAGCTTGGGGACCCGGCCCTGCCCAGGTTATTTGAGAAAGGCCTTGTGTGCCAAGGTTGGTCCTTATCAGATGTTTACGTGGCTTGCAGTGGTCTCAGAAAGTTAGTGAAAGTACTTCAAGTCCCATCATCCATGGTCTGTCCTCCTTCAAACTGCACCAGGATGTAGAGTGGGTCATGAGGGCTCTGTGTGCCAAGTTTGGTCTGGATCAGTCATGGGATGAGGGATGCAGCAGTCTCGGGAAGTGAGTGGAGGTACTTCAAGTCCCATCATCCATGGTGTGCCCTCCTCCAATAGCACCAGGCCATAGAGTGGGTGATGGGGGCATTTTGTGCCAAGTTTGGTCTGGATCAGTCATTGGATGAGGGTTGCAGTGGTCTCGGGAAGTGAGTGGAGTACTTCAAGTCCCATCATCCATGGTGTGCCCTCCTCCAATAGCACCAGGCCATAGAGTGGGTGATGGGGCATTTTGTGCCAAGTTTGGTCTGGATCAGTCATTGGATGAGGGTTGCAGTGGTCTCGGGAAGTGAGTGGAGGTACTTCAAGTCCCATCATCCATGGTGTGCCCTCCTCCAATAGCACCAGGCCACAGAGTGGGTGATGGGGGCATTTTGTGCCAAGTTTGGTCTGGATCAGTCATTGGATGAGGGTTGCAGTGGTCTCGGGAAGTGAGTGGAGGTACTTCAAGTCCCATCATCCATGGTGTGCCCTCCTCCAATAGCACCAGGCCACAGAGTGGGTGATGGGGGCATTTTGTGCCAAGTTTGGTCTGGATCAGTCATTGGATGAGGGTCGCAGCAGACTCAGGAAATTTGTAAAGGTACTTCAAGTCCCATCATCCATGGTCCATCCTCCTCCAAAGTGCACCAGGTTGTAGAGTGGGTCATGCGGGTTCTGTGTGCCAAATTTGGTCTTGATCACTTATTGGATGAGGTTCGCAGCAGTCTTGGGAAGTGAGTGGAGGTACCTTAGGTCCCATCATCCGCAGTCCATCCTCCTCCAAACTGCACCAGGATGTAGAGTGGGTCATGAGGGCTCGGTGTGCCAAGTTTGGTCTTGATCAGTCATTGGATGAGAGTCGCAGCAGTCTCGGGAAGTTTGTAAAGGTACTTCAAGTCCCATAATCCGTGGTCCACCCTGCTCGAAACTAAAACAGGATGTAAAGTGGGTCATGGGGGCTTTGTGTGCCAAGTTGGTTCTTGATCAGTCACTCGGTGAGGGTCACAGCGGGCTTGGGGAGTGTAGGCACTTCACGTCCCATCATCCATGGTCTGCCGTCCTTCAAACTGCAATAGGATGTAGAGTTGGTCATGGGGGCTCTGTGTGGTAAGTTTGGTCTTTATCAGTGTTTGTTGGGGGCCACAGAGGTCTGTGGGAACCGAAGGGTACTACAAATCTCATGATCTGTTGCCTGTCCTCCTCCAAACCTCACCAGGACAGAAAGGGGGTCATAGCGGTTATGTGTGCCAAGTGTAGAATGTTGGAGTGCTGAGGCTGGCCAATCAGAGTCCTTTATGCAAATAATCCCACAGTGGCAACCAAACAGAAAGCTGCCACATACATACAAACAAACATACAAACATTCTCTTTTATTATATACATAGATAGAGATAGAGATAGAGATAGATATATAGATAGAAGAAGATAGATAGAAGAAGATAGAATCTCTCTCTCTCTCTCTCTCTCTCCCTGCGGAGTGATGTCCAGGGTGGGAGAAGGAACTCTTGTCTGCTTGAGGCAAGTGTGAATGTTGTCATTGGCCAATTGAATAGCCTTGCAGCTGCAAAGTCAATCAGGGAGGGTCTCTGCATAGAGGTCTGTTGGAAACGAGGCAAGTGGGGTTGATATACATCCTTGTGGAATGGTGTCCAGGGTGGGAGAAAGAACTATTCTCTGTTGGAGCCAAGTGTGAATGTTGTCATTGGCCAATTGAATAGCCTTGCAGCTGCAAAGTCAATCAGGGAGGGTCTGCATAGAGGTCTGTTGGAAACGAGGCAAGTGGAGTGTATATATCCCCGTGGAGTGATGTCCAGGGTGGGAGAAACAAGTCTTTTCTGCTTGAGGCAAGTGTGAATGTTGTCATTGGCCAATTGAATAGCCTTGCAGCTGCAAAGTCAATCAGGGAGGGTCGCTGCATAGAGGTCTGTTGGAAACGAGGCAAGTGAGGTTGATATACAATATATCCCTGTGGAATGGTGTCCAGGGTGAGAGAAAGAACTCTTGTCTGCTTGAGGCAAGTGTGAATGTTGCTATTGGCCAATTGAATAGCCTTGCAGTTGCAAAGTCAATCAGGGAGGGCCTCTGCATAGAGGTCTGTTGGAAATGAGGCAAGTGGGGTTGATATATATATATATCCCTGTGGAGTGATGTCCAGGGTGGGAGAAAGAACTCTTATCTGTTGGAGCCAAGTGTGAATGTTGTAATTGGCCAATTGAATAGCCTTGCAGCTGCAAAGTCAATTAATGAGGGTCCCTACATAGAGGTCTGTTGGAAATGAGGCAAGTGGGGTTGATATACAGTATATCCCTGTGGAATGGTGTCCAGGGTGGGAGAAGGAACTCTTCTCTGTTGGAGCCAAGTGTGAATGTTGTCATTGGCCAATTGAATAGCCTTGCAGCTGCAAAGTCAATCAGTGAGGGTCCCTACATAGAGGTCTGTTGGAAATGAGGCAAGTGGGGTTGATATATATCCCTGTGGAATGATGTCCAGGGTGGGAGAAGGAACTCTTGTCTGCTTGAGGCAAGTGTGAATGTTGCCATTGGCCAATTGAATAGCCTTGCAGCTGCAAAGTCAATCAGGAGGGTCTCTACATAGAGGTCTGTTGGAAATGAGGCAAGTGGGGTTGATATATATCCCTGTGGAATGATGTCCAGGGTGGGAGAAAGAACTCTTGTCTCTGTTGGAGCCAAGTGAATGTTGTCATTGGCCAATTGAATAGCCTTGCAGCTGCAAAGTCAATCAGGGAGGGTCTCTGCATAGAGGTCTGTTGGAAATGAGGCAAGTGGGGTTGATATATATCCCTGTGTAGTGATGTCCAGGGTGGGAGAAAGAACTGTTGTCTGCTTGAGGCAAGTGTGAATGTTGCCATTGGCCAATTGTATAGCCTTGCAGCTGCAAAGTCAATCAGGGAGGGTCTCTGCATAGAGGTCTGTTGGAAATGAGGCAAGTGGGGTTGATATATATCCCTGTGGAATGATGTCCAGGGTGGGAGAAGGAACTCTTGTCTGTTTGGGGCAAGTGTGAATGTTGCCATTGGCCAATTGAATAGCCTTGCAGCTGCAAAGTCAATCAGGGAGGGTCTCTACATAGAGGTCTGTTGGAAATGAGGCAAGTGGGGTTGATATATATCCCTGTGGAATGATGTCCAGGGTGGGAGAAAGAACTCTTGTCTGTTGGAGCCAAGAGTGAATGTTGTCATTGGCCAATTGAATAGCCTTGCAGCTGCAAAGTCAATCAGGGAGGGTCTCTGCATAGAGGTCTGTTGGAAATGAGGCAAGTGGGGTTGATATATATCCCTGTGGAGTGATGTCCAGGGTGGGAGAAGGAACTCTTGTCTGCTTGAGGCAAGTGTGAATGTTGTCATTGGCCAATTGAATAGCCTTGCAGCTGCAAAGTCAATCAGGGAGGGTCTCTGCATAGAGGTCTGTTGGAAACGAGGCAAGTGGGGTTGATATATATCCCTGTGGAATGGTGTCCAGGGTGGGAGAAGGAACTCTTGTCTGCTTGAGGCAAGTGTGAATGTTGTCATTGGCCAATTGAATAGCCTTGCAGCTGCAAAGTCAATCAGGGAGGGTCTCTGCATAGAGGTCTGTTGGAAATGAGGCAAGTGGGGTTGATATATATCCCTGTGGAATGATGTCCAGGGTGGGAGAAGGAACTTTTCTCTGTTGGAGCCAAACGTGAATGTTGCCATTGGCCAATTGAATAGCCTTGCAGCTGCAAAGTCAATCAGGGAGGGTCTCTGCTTAGAGGTCTGTTGGAAACGAGGCAAGTGGGGTTGATATATATCCCTGTGGAATGGTGTCCAGGGTGGGAGAAGGAACTCTTGTCTGCTTGAGGCAAGTGTGAATGTTGCAAATGGCCAATTGAATAGCCTTGCAGCTGCAAAGTCAATCTGTGAGGGTCTTTGCAAAGAGGTCTGTTGGAAACGAGGCAAGTGGGATTGTTATATATCCCTGTGGAGTGATGTCCAGGGTGGGAGAAAGAACTATTGTGTGCTTGAGACAAGTGTGAATGTTGTCATTGGCCAATTGAATAGCCTTGCAGCTGCAAAGTCAATCAGGGAGGGTCTCTGCATAGAGGTCTGTTGGAAACGAGGCAAGTGGGGTTGATATATATCCCTGTGGAGTGATGTCCAGGGTGGGAGAAAGAACTGTTGTCTGCTTGAGGCAAGTGTGAATGTTGCCATTGGCCAATTGAATAGCCTTGCAGCTGCAAAGTCAATCAGTGAGGGTCTCTGCATAGAGGTCTGTTGGAAATGGGGCAAGTGGGGTTGATATACAGTATATCCCTGTGGAATGATGTCCAGGGTGGGAGAAAGAATTCTTCTCTGTTGGAGCCAGGAGTGAATGTTGTCATTGGCCAATTGAATAGCCTCGCAGCTGCAAAGTCAATCTGTGAGGGTCTCTGCAAAGAGGTCTGTTGGAAACGAGGCAAGTGGGGTTGTTATATATCCCTGTGGAATGGTGTCCAGGGTGGGAGAAGGAACTCTTGTCTGCTTGAGGCAACTGAATGTTGTCATTGGCCAATTGAATGGCCTTGCAGCTGCAAAGTCAATCAGGGAGGGTCGTTGCGTAGAGGTCTGTTGGAAAAGAGGCAAGTGGGGTTGATATATATCCCTGTGGAATAGCGTCCAGGGTGGGAGAAAGATCTCTTGCCTGCTTAAGGTAAGTGTGAATGTTGTCATTGGCCAATTGAATAGCCTTGCAGCTGCAAAGTCAATTAGTGAGGGCATCTGCATAGAGGTGTTTTTTTGTTTTTTTGTTTTAAAACTCTACGATCAGGACAGTAAAGAGAGAATGAGTATGAGTATGAGTTCTTTCCCAGCCCTCCCGTCCTCCCAGTGTCCACTCTCTTGCAGGGCCCCTTTGTCCACCTCTCCAGCATGTTGGCTGCTTACCTCGGGAAGGCCCGGACCAGCGTCTCCGGAGAATATGAGGTGAGGCCATCGAGGCAAGTCCAGCTGAAGCTCTGACCTGGGCATGGAGTGAATGCCGAGCAGGCCTTGCTCTTCCTTCTTTCCTTCCTTCCATCCAGGATAAGAGCAAGCAGAACGAGATGCTGGTGGCAGGGGCGGCCGTTGGCGTGGCCACCGTCTTCGGGGCGCCCATCAGTGGTAAGCAGGGCCAGTAAGAGCAAAGTCCTTTATACTTCCTTCTTTGCTTCTTTCTCACACAGATAGAGATAGCTTCGCTCCCACAGTGTCTCTTCTCACACTGGAGCTTCACATAGTGGCTTCACACAGGATGGCCTTCAACCTGGGGCTTCCTCTCACCGAAGTTCTCACACCAGGCTTTCACACACTGAGGCCTGCCTCACGCTGAGGACTAGAACACTGAGGCGTTCTCATACTGAGGCAAACTAATACTGGAATCTTCTCATACCGAGGTTTCTCTCATACTGAGGTAAACTAATATTGGAGCCTTCTCATACTGAGGCCTTCCCATACTGAGGCCTTCTCATACCGAGCCTTCTCTCATACTGAGGCAAACTAACACTGGAGCCTTCTCATACTGAGGCCTTCTCATATCGAGGTTTCTCTCATACTGAGGCAAACTAACATTAGAGCCTTCTCATACTGAGGCTTCTTTCATACTGAGGAAAACTAACACTGAGGCCTTCTCATACTGAGGCCTTCTCATACCAAGGCTTCTCTCATACTGAAGCAAACTAACACTGGAGCTTTCGCACACTGAGGCCTTCTCATACTGAGGCCTTCTCATACCAAGGCTTCTCTCATACTGAGGCAAACTAACACTGGAGCCTTCGCACACTGCCTTCTCATACTGAGGCCTTCTCATACTGAGGGCTTCTCTCATACTGAAGCAAACTAACACTGGAGCTTTCGCACACTGAGGCCTTCTCATACCGAGGCTTCTCTCATACTGAGGCAAACTAACACTGGAGCCTTCTCATACTGAGGCCTTCTCATACTGAGGTTTCTCTCATACTGAGGCCTTCTCATACCGAGGCCTTCTCATAGTGAGGCCTTCTCAAACGGAGGTCTTCTCATACTGAGGCTTCTCTCATACTGAGGCCTTCTCATACTAAGGCCTTCTCATACTGAGGCCTTCTCATACTGAGGCCTTCTCATACTGAGGCCTTCTCATACCGAGGCCTTCTCATACCGAGGCCTTCTCATAGTGAGGCCTTCTCAAACGGAGGTCTTCTCATACTGAGGCTTCTCTCATACTGAGGCCTTCTCATACTGAGGCCTTCTCATCAGGCCTTCTCACTGAGGCCTTCTCATACTGAGGCCTTCTCATCATCATACTGAGGCCTTCTCATACTGAGGCCTTCTCAAACTGAGGTCTTTTCATACTGAGGCCTTCTCATACTGAGGCCTTCTCATACCGAGGCCTTCTCATACTGAGGCCTTCTCATACTGAGGCCTTCTCATACTGAGGCCTTCTCATACGGGGGTCTTCTCATACTGAGGCCTTCTCATAGTGAGGCCTTCTCAAACAGAGGTCTTCTCATACTGAGGCTTCTCTCATACTGAGGCCTTCTCATACCGAGGCCTTCTCATACCGAGGCCTTCTCATACTGAGGCCTTCTCATACTGAGGCCTTCTCAAACGGAGGTCTTCTCATACTGAGGCCTTCTCATACCGAGGCCTTCTCATACCAAGCCTTCTCTCATACTGAGGCAAACTAACACTGAGGCCTACCTAGTGTCCTCTTTCCCGCTTTCCCAGGGGTCCTCTTCAGCATTGAGGTGGTTTCCTCCCACTTTGCCGTCCGCGACTACTGGAGGGGCTTCTTCTCGGCCACCTGCGGGGCCTTCATGTTCCGGCTGCTGGCCGTCTTCAACAGCGAGCAGGGTGAGTGAGAAGAGAGCGGGGAGGCCCCCTGGCTGCCCCCTCCTCTCTTTTGCCCAGATCAGCTCCACAGAAACCAAAGCGTAGTGGCGGTAACTGCCAACGTTTGGGACACTTTGGTTGGAGCTGCCCGAAGTGCTGGACCCTGCCTCCCCAAAAAAAGCCCAAGTTCCTGCAAAGCCGGCCAAGGTCTCGAGGGCCTTCACTGCCCCGAGAAGAGATTCCCCAGCTACTATTGGGACTTATGGGAGGGCCATGCAAGGGGGGTTCACCTGCCCCCCTTTTGCCACCGTTCCAGAGACCATCATGGCTATCTTCAAGACCAATTTCAAGATCGACCTGCCCTTCGACCTGCCCGAGACCTTCTTCTTCATGTTCCTGGGGTGAGGACCGTGTGTTGGGAGGGGAGGGAGGGGCTCGGCATAAGGCCCTCGGGGACCAAACCCCCCTTTCTCCCCTTTGTCCGCTTTGTAGGGCCGTCTGTGGGGTGGTCAGCTGCGCCTACCTCTTCTGCCAGCGCTGGCTCCTGGGCTACGTCCGGAGAAACAGGTTCACGTCCGCCCTCCTCGCGACAGAGTAAGCCTCTCCTGCTGTACGCATTGGAAGCCATCACGAGGAAGGTCTACTTCTGAGGCCTACCTCAGGGCTGTCCAACTTCTACCGGCCCAAGGGCCGGAATTCCAGTCACTAATCACCTAGGGGGGGCACTCCGCCCCGCCCCCAGCCACGCCCCGCCCCCTTCTCCTCCGGTTTCGCCCACTTCCGAGGCTGGCGTGACGCTTTGGGAGAGAGGGCGGAGCCAAGGGCGGCTCCCCATGGCTCCGCCCTCCCCAAAGCGTCACGCCAGCCTCGGAAGTGGGCGAAACCGCTTCCGAGGCTGGCGTGACGCTTGGGAGAGAGGGCGGAGCCACGGGCGGCTCCCCCATGGCTCCGCCCTCCCCCAAAGCATCACGCCAGCCTCGGAAGTGGGCGAAACCGCCGCTCGAGGCTGGCGTGGCGCTTTGGGAGAGAGGGCGGAGCCACGGGCGGCTCCCCATAGCTCCGCCCTCCCCCAAAAGCGTCACGCCAGCCTCGGAAGTGGACAAAACCGCCGCTTCCGAGGCTGGTGTGACGCTTTGGGAGAGCGGGCGGAGCCACGGGTGGCTCACCAAGGCTCCGCGCTCCCTCCCAATAGCGTCACGCCAGCCTCGGAAGTGGACAAACCGCCGCTTCGAGGCTGGCGTGACGCTTGGGAGAGCGGCGGAGCCACGGGCGGCTCCCATGGCTCCGCCCTCCCCCAAAGCGCCACGCCAGCCTCGGAAGTGGGCAAAACTGCCGCTTCCGAGGCTGGCGTGACGCTTTGGGAGAGCGGGCGGAGCCACGGGCGGCTCCCCATGGCTCCGCCCTCCCCCCAAAGCGTCACGCCAGCATCAGAAGTGGGCAAAACTGCCGCTTCTGAGGCTGGCGTGACGCTTTGGGAGAGCGGGCGGAGCCACGGGCGGCTCCCATGGCTCCGCCCTCCCCCAAAGCCACGCCAGCCTCGGAAGCTGGCAAAACTGCCGCTTCCGAGGCTGGCGTGGCGCTTGGGAGAGCGGGCGGAGCCACGGGCGCTCCCCATGGCTCGCCCCTCCCCCCCAAAGTGTCACGCCAGCCTCGGAAGCGGGCGAAAACGCCGCTTCCGAGGCTGGCGTGACGCTTTGGGAGAGGGGCGGAGCCACGGGCGGCTCCCCATGGCTCCACCCTCCCTCCCAAAGCGCCACGCTCAGCCTCGGAAGCCTGGGCACAAAACTGCCGCTTCGAGGCTGGCGTGACGCTTGGGGAGAGGGGCGGAGCCACGGGCGGCTCCCCCTGTCCCCGCCCTCCCCCCCAAGCGTCACGCCAGCCTCGGAAGTGGGCAAAACTACCGCTTCGAGGCTGGCGTGACGCTTGGGAGAGCGGCGAGCCACGGGTGGCTCCCCATGGCTCCGCCCTCCCCCCCAAAGCGTCACGCCAGCCTCGGAAGTGGGCGAAACCGCCGCTTCCGAGGCTGGCGTGACGCTTTGGGAGAGAGGGCGGAGCCACGGGCGGCTCCCCATGGCTCCGCCCTCCCTCCCAAAGCGTCACGCCAGCCTCAGAAGCAGGCAAAACCGCCGCTTCCGAGCCTGGCGTGACGCTTTGGGAGAGCGGGCGGAGCCACGGGCGGCTCCCCATGGCTCCGCCCTCCCCCCCCAAGCGTCACGCCAGCCTCGGAAGTGGGCGAAACTGCCGCTTCCGAGGCTGGCGTGACGCTGGGAGAGCGGGCGGAGCCATGGGCGGCTCCCATGGCTCCACCTCCCCAAAGCGTCACGCCAGCCTCGGAAGTGGGCAAACTGCCGCTCCGAGGCTGGCGTGAAGAGCGGGCGGAGCCACGGGCGGCTCCCCATGGCTCGCCCCCCCCCCAAGCGCCACGCCAGCCTCGAAGTGGGCAAAACTACCGCTTCCCAGCTGGCGTGGACGCTTTGGGAGAGCGGCGGAGCCACGGGCGCGGCTCCCCATGGCTCCGCCCTCCCCCAAAGCGTCACGCCAGCCTCGGAAGTGGGCAAAACTGCCGCTTCCGAGGCTGGCGTGACGCTTGGGAGAGAGGCGGAGCCACGGGCGGCTCCCCATGGCTCGCCCCCCCCCCAAGCGTCACGCCAGCCTCGGAAGTGGGCAAAACTGCCGCTTCGAGGCTGGCGTGACGCTTTGGGAGAGAGGGCGAGCCACGGGCGGCTCCCCATGGCTCCGCCTCCCCCAAAGCGTCACGCCAGCCTCGGAAGTGGGCAAAACTGCCGCTTCCGAGGCTGGCGTGACGCTTGGGAGAGAGCGGGCGAGCCACGGGCGGCTCCCATGGCTAATATTTTTGCAGGAGGGTAGGAGGGCCGCATCCAAGGGGCGGGCTGGCGGGCCGTGTGTGGCCCGCGGGGCCGCTTGCTGGACAGGCCCGGCCTACCTCACACTGAGGCCTACTAACACTGCCTTTCTGTTTTCCAGGAAGCCCCTTTACTCCGCGCTGGTGGCCCTTCTGCTTGCCTCCATCACCTGCCCTCTCAGCGTGGGGCAGTTCATGGCCTCCAGGGTAAAGATGGCCTCCTTGGGCCCATCCGGCCAAAAGAAGGGCATGTTGGTTACAGGGGGACACTCTCTGGCCAATGCTTGGGGTTGGGGGGTGGGACGGGATGGGATGGAATGGGACGGGACTGGATGGGATGGAACTGGAGGGGATGGAACAAGATGGAATGGGATGGAATGGGACAGATTGTGATGGGACAGGATGGATTGGGACGGGATGGAATGGGACAGGACCGGACGGAATGGGACGAGATGGAACGGGACGAGATGGAACAGGACGGGACAGGACAGGATGTGATGGAACGGGACGGGATGGAATGGGACAGGACAGGACGGATGGGACGGGACAGGAGGGAATGGAACGGGACGGGATGGAATGGGATGAGATGGAACGGACGGGTGGAATGGGACAGGACGCGATGGAATGGGATGGAACGGGATGGGACAGAACAGAAGGGGATGGAACGGGATGGGACAGAACAGAACGGGATGGAATGGGACGGGACAGGATAGGATGGAA
This sequence comes from Anolis apletophallus, assembly GCA_030556195.1. Taxonomy (NCBI): domain Eukaryota; kingdom Metazoa; phylum Chordata; class Lepidosauria; order Squamata; family Anolidae; genus Anolis; species Anolis apletophallus. The sequence goes on along the minus strand of JARBWK010000017.1, from coordinate 15,300,137 downwards.
TGGGACGGAATGGAACGGGATGGAACTGGAGTGGACGGAACGGGATGGAATGGGATGGGACAGAACAGAACGGGACAGAATGGGACAGGACAGGATGGGATGGGACAGGACAGAATGGAACGGGATGGAACTGGAGGGGATGGAACAGGACGGGGATGGAATGGGATGGGACAGAACAGAACGGGACTGAATGGGACGGGACGGGATGGAACTGGAGGGGACGGAACGGGATGGAATGGGATGGGACAGAACAGAACGGGACTGAATGGGACGGGACAGGATGGGATGGGACAGGACAGAATGGAACGGGACGATGGAACTGGAATGGAACAGAACGGGATGGAACGGGACGGGAAAACGATGGAATGGGACAGGACGGGATGGGGCAATGAGGTGGGGAGGTGCCACATAATAACCCATTCAGGAAAGCCAAAGCGGCTGAAGGAACATGCTTCTTCTCCCTCGCAGCTGAACATGAAGGAGCTCCTCACCTCCCTCCTGGACAACCACACCTGGGTGGTCCTTTCCCAGAATGCATCCCTGGCCAGGCCGCTCCGCGTCGACCCTTCCCACCTGTGGCTTGAGTGGTGGGACCCCAGCATCACCATCTTTGGCACTTTGGTGGTCTTCCTCGTGATGAAGGTACTCGTTGCGCTGAGCAAGGGGAGACTCCTCCACCTGTGTCACCACTGGAATGTGTTTGGCTTGGGGGGCAGAGTGAAGGTTGGGGTGGGATTCTCCCTCAACCTCCCCGATGCAAGCCATGCGCCCTCGTCTTCCTCTTACAGTTCTGGATGCTGACACTGGCCACCACCATGCCCATGCCCGCTGGGTATTTCATGCCTGTCTTCATTTACGGTAAGTGGAGCCCCCAGTGGCGCAATGGGTTAAGCCCGTGTGCTGGTAGGACTGGTCGACCGACAGAAAATGCCCGGTGGCCAAAAGGAAGGAGGAAGTCCTGACGGCTCTTTGCCATAAAGGATGAAGCAACAGCACCCCCTGTGGCTGGATTCAAGCACAACCTTCCAAAGGACCAAAAAACTGGATGTTGACGCAACATACCTCCTTTCTGTCCTGTCCGTCTCTGTCCCGTCTATCCAAAACGGCACCGAATGTTTGCCGTATACGTGTACTGCCCTATCTCCCCTTAGGGAGAATTATTATTATTTTACTGTAAATGAGTAAGTAACTTAACATGGGGGCAGGCCCGGATTACCCATAAGGCCACCCTAGGCCATGGCCTAGGGCGGCAGTCATTGGGGGCGGCTGGTCCATACCCCCCAAAATTAAAAACATTAAAAATACTTTTTTAAAAGTTCGATCTTTGGGCGCTTGCTTCTGCGCCTGCGCAGTGAAGGGAGGAGGGGTGGCACCAACACGAGCGAGGAGGAGGCGGAGGGAAGCGACATCAGACGCCCTAGGGGCGGGACTTCCCCCCGCCTGTCCGTCGCTCGCGCGGGCACTGCTCCTTCCTTCACAGAGCGGCTCGGCGCCCTCCGCCATGTTCCTGGGTGCTGCAGAGGCCGCCCGGGAGCTTACCTTCCTTCCTCTTCCTTCTCTGAAGGAAGGGAAACCCCCGGGCAGCCGCTGCAGCACCAAGGAACATGGCGGAGGGTGCGGCGCCGCCGCACCCTGCCGTGCATGCCCGCCCAGCGTCCCTGCGCGACCCCGCCCCTTTCGGGCGGGGCTGGGTGACGTCAGGCGCGGTGGCGAGGACGAGAGGAAGAGGCGAAGGGAAGTCGCGGCGCCTCTTCGCGAGCGCCGCGGCCTCTGCCTCCTCCGCCATGTTCCTGGGTGCCGCAGCGGCAGGAACATGGTGGAGGAGGCAGAAAGGATGCGGCGCCGCGGCTTCCCTACACCTCTTCCTCCTCGCTCTCGCCGCTGCCACCGCGCCTGACATCACCCAGCCCCGCTGAAAAGGGGCGGGCACCACGCAGGACGCCGGACATGCGCGGCAGGGTGCGAGCGCATGCCCGTAGCGTCCGCCCCTGCAAGCCCCTGCAAGTGGTGCGCCCCACAAGCGGCCCCGCCACCACAAGCGGCCCCCGCAAGTGGCCCCGCCCCCTGCAAGTGGCCTTGCCCCCTGCAAGTGGCCCTGCCCCCATAAGTGGCTCCGCCCCCACAAGTGGCCCCACCCCGCCCCAACGGCCCCACCCCTGCAAGCGCCCCCATAAGTGGCTCCGCCCCCACAAGTGGCCCCACCCCCACCCCTGGCCCCCCGCAGTGGCCCCACCCCCAAGCGGCGCTGCCCCCTGCCTGTGGCCCCGCCCCCGCAAGTGGCCCGGCCCCACCCTCAGGGGCGGGCCTTCCAGAGTGTGGCCTAGGGCGCCACAAAGTGTTAATCCGGGCCTGCATGGGGGACCCACTTTTCTCTCTCCCCCACCCCAAAATATAGGAGCTGCCATTGGGCGCCTGGTGGGGGAAGTGGTTGCCGTCCTCTTTCCACAAGGGATCGCCTCCGAAGGGCTGGTCAGCCCCGTTACGCCGGGGGCCTATGCCTTGGCCGGTGAGTCCGCAGGGCTGGGATGGGATGGGGGGAGAGGGTCAGCAGGAGCCCCATAGCGAGGACAGTGACTTCACAGCCGCTCGCCTTCCTCTTTCCCCCTTCTTGTCTCAGGGGCAGCGGCCTTCTCCGGGGCGGTCACCCACTCGCTCTCCACGGCTCTGCTGGCCTTTGAGATGACCGGGCAGATCTCCCACATCCTGCCGGTCATCCTGGCCGTGCTGGTGGCCAACGCCATCGCCCAGAAGTTCCAGCCCTCCTTCTACGACGGCACCATCATCGTCAAGAAGCTGCCCTACCTGCCCCGCATCCGCAGCCGCCACATCGGGTGAGGACGCCGGCCTGCTTCTCGTAAAGGCATGGGCCAACTTCGGCCCTCCTTCCAGGTGTTTTGGACTCCCGTAACATGGGTGTGCAGGTGACCCCTTGACCCGGAAGTGTCCAGAGAGCCATTCAGTCAGGGCCACTTTTCCCCCCTTGCCAGGTCCTACAAGGTCATCACGCAGGAGTTCATGAAGGTGGACTTCGTCACTCTGGCCAAGGATGCCACCTTCCAGGAGGTCCTCGGAGTGGTCACCTCGACCGACGACCCCGAGTACCCAGTGGTCGATGGCGCTGGTAAACCGGGAACTCTACGAAGAGGGGGAAGAGCTTGGTGAAGGCTCCTTCTGCTAGGCCTCGCGAGGCCCACGAGGGGCCACCAGCACAGCCCTTCTCCCTCTACTTTCCTCACAGAGACCTCAATGCTCCTGGGGGTCGTCCAGAGACCCGAACTCATCCACTTCCTCCAGACCCACGATGGTGCCGCTGAGCCCCACAAGGAAGAGGTGGGTCTGCCTAGCCACCTGGCTGTGGGGCATGCCCGGATTACCCATAAGGCCAACGAGGCCATGGCCTAGGGCAGTGTTTCTCAACCAGTGTGCCATGGCACAATAGTGTGCCGTGAGCGATCATCAGGTGTGCCGCGAGAAAGGCTCTCTGCCCCCTTTCCTTCCCCCCTCCTCCTGCCAAACTCCTGCTGCTTGGGGGGGCGGAGGAAGAAAGAAGAAGGGGCCGGGGCGCCGCCTCCTTCGGCCGTTTCCCCAGCTAGCCTCCAAAAACGCCATGACTCCCACCATGACTCTCGCCCCTCGCTCGCTGAAGCCGTGCGGAGGAGGAGCCCCGCCCACTGAAGCCCGTCCACCACTCATGCTCCTCCTCTGTGGGAGAACTGAAGCCGGGGGAGGGGGCGGGGCATGGCATGGCTCCTCCCCCTCCCCCAGCTTTCTCCCTCTTGCAGCAGCTTCTCCCTTGCAGGCCACCATCCCCAGCCGTTCTTACTGTGTGTTAGAGTCTCTGCTCCGTCCCCTCCCTCTCTCTCTTGCTTTCTCTTGCTAGCGCTCTCTCTTTCACATGCGCTCTCTCTCAGCGCTCTCTCGCGCTCTCTCATGCTCTCTCTCTCGCTCCCTCTCGCGCGCTCTCTCATGCTCTTGTTTCTCTCTCTCACGGCGCTCTCTCTTTTCTCTTTCTCTCAGCATTTCTCTCTCGCTCGCTCTCGCGTGTGTGCTCTCTCTCTCGCTCTCTGCACATGCGCTGTCTCTCTCTCACGCTCTCACGCCGTGTGCACTCTCTCGCTCTCTCATCGCGAGCACTCTCGCGCCTCTCTCTGCTCTCATTGCTCTCCACTCGCACTCTCGCTCTCTCTTCTCATTCGCTCTCTCGCCCTCATGCTCTCTCGTGCTCTCTCTCGTGCTCTCTTGCACATGCGCTGTTTCTCTCACGCGTGCGCTCTCTCTCTCTGTCTCGCACGCGCTCTCTCGTATGCTCACTCTCTCCTCGCACTCTCTCGCTCGCACTCTATCTCACGCTCTCTCCCTCTCGCGCATTCTCTCGCGCGCTCTCTCTCTTGCTTTCTCTCTCACGCACTCTCTCTTGCTTTCTCTCTCTATCACGCGCTCTCTCTCAATCGCACACACTCTCTCTCTCTCTCGCACGCTCTCTCTCTCTCGTGCATGCCTTTGGAGCGAGTTTGCACCCACTGCGCTCTCCCCAAGCCTCCCGACTCCCGAGGAGACCTTGAGAGCACAGCGGAGCTTTCCAGCCGGTGGGAATGCATGGGGACCTTGGAGGTGGCGGGAGGTTGGCTGAAAGGGGGCGTCATTCCAAACTTTGGCCTAAGGCGCAAAAAAGTGTTAATCCGGGCCTGCTGTGGGGTGCAGGTTGGAAGGACTTAAGGCCATCTTCTACCGGCCTATTTTTTTCAGCCAGGTTCTAGAGCGGGTGGTGGCCTCTCGACTCCAGGGATTCTTCGATGAAACTATCTTGATCCATCGCAGTCTGGCTTTAGGCCTGGTCACGGAATGGAGACCGCTTTGGTCACCTTGGTGGACAACCTCTCCAGAGAGCTAGACAGGGGGGACGTGTCCTTGTTGGTTCTCCTGGATATCTCCGAGGCTTTTGATACCACCAACCATGGTCTCCTTCTGGGTCGGCACGGGCAGGGGAGGCCCTTCTCTCAGTCCGACCACCGTCCCAAGTGTGGTTGGTGGGATCGAGCAAGAGGGCCTTCTCTGTGGTGGCCCCCCCAGCTCCCGAAATGGATTAGGTGAGCCCTCACCCTTGAATCCTTCCAGTCCTGCCTAAATATATGGCTTTCTAAGAAGGCTTTTGGCTCTCAAGTAGGGTGAAATGGGCCCACATGAGGTTGACACTCTAGCACTTTAGTTGTGAATTGATGGCAATGGTTGGTGAGAACGAGGAAGAGGGCCTTCTCTGTGGTGGCCCCCCAGCTCCCGAAATAGATTAGGTGAGCCCTCACCCTTGAATCCTTCCAGTCCTGCCTAAATATATGGATTTTAAGCAGTCTTTTGGCTCTCAAGTAGGGTGAAATGGGCCCACATGAGGTTGACACTCTAGCACTTTAGTTGTGAGTTGATGGCAGTGGTTGGTGGGAACGAGGAAGAGGGCCTTCTCTGTGGTGGCCCCCAGCTCCCGAAATAGATTAGGTGAGCCCTCACCCTTGAATCCTTCCAGTCCAGCCTAAAGATATGGCTTTCTAAGCAGGCTTTTGGCTCTCAAGTAGGGTGAAATGGGCCCACATGAGGTTGACACTCTAGCACTTCAGTTGTGAGTTGATGGCAGTGGTTGGTGGGAAGGAGCAAGAGGGCCTTCTCTGTGGTGCCCCCCCCCAGCTCCTGAAATAGATTAGGCGAGCCCTCACCCTTGAATCCTTCCAGTCCTGCCTAAATATATGGATTTTAAGCAGTCTTTTGGCTCTCAAGTAGGGTGAAATGGGCCCACATGAGGTTGACACTCTAGCACTTTAGTTGTGAATTGATGGCAGTGGTTGGTGGGAACGAGGAAGAGGACCTTCTGTGGTGGCCCCCCAGCTCCCGAAATAGATTAGGTGAGCCCTCACCCTTGAATCCTTCCAGTCCAGCCTAAAGATATGGCTTTCTAAGCAGGCTTTTGGCTCTCAAGTAGGGTGAAATGGGCCCACATGAGGTTGACACTCTAGCACTTTAGTTGTGAGTTGATGGCAATGGTTGGTGAGAACGAGGAAGAGGGCCTTCTCTGTGGTGGCCCCCCAGCTCCCGAAATAGATTAGGTGAGCCCTCACCCTTGAATCCTTCCAGTCCAGACTAAAGACATGGCTTTCTAAGCAGGCTTTTCGCTCTCAAGTAGGGTGAAATGGGCCCACATGAGGTTGACACTCTAGCACTTTAGTTGTGAATTGATGGCAGTGGTTGGTGGGAACGAGCAAGAGGGCCTTCTCTGTGGTGGCCCCCCAGCTCCCGAAATAGATTAGGTGAGCCCTCACCCTTGAATCCTTCCAGTCCAGCCTAAAGATATGGCTTTCTAAGCAGGCTTTTGGCTCTCAAGTAAGTGAAATGGGCCCACATGAGGCTTGACACTCTAGCCCTTTTGTTGTGAATTGATGGCAGTGGTTGGTGGGAACGAGGAAGAGGGCCTTCTCTGTGGTGGCCCCCCAGCTCCCGAAATAGATTAGGTGAGCCCTCACCCTTGAATCCTTCCAGTCCAGCCTAAAGATATGGCTTTCTAAGCAGGCTTTTGGCTCTCAAGTAGGGTGAAATGGGCCCACATGAGGTTGGCACTCTAGCACTTTAGTTGTGAATTGATGGCAGTGGTTGGTGGGAAGGAGCAAGAGGGCCTTCTCTGTGGTGCCCCCCCCCCAGCTCCTGAAATAGATAAGGCGAGCCCTCACCCTTGAATCCTTCCAGTCCTCCCTAAATATATGGATTTTAAGCAGTCTTTTGGCTCTCAAGTAGGGTGAAATGGGCCCACATGAGGGTTGACACTCTAGCACTTTAGTTGTGAATTGATGGCAGTGGTTGGTGGGAACGAGGAAGAGGGCCTTCTCTGTGATGGCCCCCAGCTCCCGAAATAGATTAGGTGAGCCCTCACCCTTGAATCCTTCCAGTCCAGCCTAAAGATATGGCTTTCTAAGCAGGCTTTTGGCTCTCAAGTAGGGGTGAAATGGGCCCACATGAGGTTGACACTCTAGCACTTTAGTTGTGAGTTGATGGCAATGGTTGGTGAGAACGAGGAAGAGGGCCTTCTCTGTGGTGGCCCCCAGCTCCCGAAATAGATTAGGTGAGCCCTCACCCTTGAATCCTTCCAGTCCAGACTAAAGACATGGCTTTCTAAGCAGGCTTTAGCACTAAAGTAGGGTGTAATGGGCCCAAATGAGGTTTACCAACTAGCACTGTAGTTGGGAATTTATGGCCGTGGTTGGTGGGAAGGAGCAAGAGGGCCTTCTCTGTGGTGGCCCCCCAGCTCCCGAAATAGATTAGGTGAGCCCTCACCCTTGAATCCTTCCAGTCCTGCCTAAATATATGGCTTTTAAGCAGCCTTTTGGCTCTCAAGTAGGGTGAAATGGGCCCACATGAGTTTGACACTCTAGCACTTTAGTTGTGAGTTGATGGCAGTGGTTAGTGGGAAGGAGCAAGAGGGCCTTCTCTGTGGTGCCCCCCCCCCCAGCTCCTGAAATAAATTAGGTGAGCCCTCACCCTTGAATCCTTCCAGTCCAGCCTAAAGATATGGCTTTCGGCTCTCAAGTAGGGTGAAATGGGCCCACATGAGGTTGACACTCTAGCACTTTAGTTGTGAATTGATGGCAGTGGTTGGTGAGAACGAGGAAGAGGGCCTTCTCTGTGGTGGCCCCCCCAGCTCCCGAAATAGATTAGGTGAGCCCTCACCCTTGAATCCTTCCAGTCCAGCCTAAAGATATGGCTTTCTAAGCAGGCTTTTGGCTCTCAAGTAGGGTGAAATGGGCCCACATGAGGTTGACACTCTAGCACTTTAGTTGTGAATTGATGGCAGCTAGTTTGAACTACAGGTGGTCTATATTATAAATGATGATGATGATGATGATTCCACCCATTTCACCCTCTCAGGCGCCATCTTGTCAGACGTTGGGTGAGGGATGTGCCTTCAGCCCAGTGACCCTGCAACTCTCTCCTTGGACATCCCTCCACCAGGTAAATGGGGCGGGGTCCGGGTGGGTGCCGACATCCCATCATCTCCTAGAACCACAGCTTAACGGAGCCTCCGCTCCGACCTCTATCTCTCCTTCCTCTTCCACTGCAGGCTCACAACCTCTTTGAGCTGCTCAGCCTCCAGTGGGCCTTCGTCACCCAACTGGGGAAAGTGGTGGGAGTGGTCACCAGGAACGAGGTAACTCTCTCTCTCTCTCACTGGATTTGGGGACGGAATAGAGGGAACCACGGGTGGAAGGAACATGGAAGTTGGTCTTGGACGTTGGTCTTGAGCACCTTAGACGTTGGTCTTGGGCACCTTGGAAGTTGTTCTTGGTCTTGAGCACCTTGGAAGTTGTTCTTGGTCTTGATTACCTTGGACGTTGGTCTTGAGCACCTTGGGCGTTGGTCTTGAGCACCTTGGGCGTTGGTCTTGAGCACCTTGGACGTTGGTCTTGAGCACCTTGGGTGTTGGTCTTGAGCACCTTGGGTGTTGGTCTTGAGCACCTTGGGCGTTGGTCTTGAGCACCTTGGGCGTTGGTCTTGAGCACCTTGGGTGTTGGTCTTGAGCACCTTGGGCGTTGGTCTTGAGCACCTTGGGCGTTGGTCTTGAGCACCTTGGGCGTTGGTCTTGAGCACCTTGGGCGTTGGTCTTGAGCACCTTGGGCGTTGGTCTTGAGCACCTTGGGCGTTGTTCTTGGTCTTGATTACCTTGGACGTTGGTCTTGAGCACCTTGGGCGTTGGTCTTGAGCACCTTGGACGTTGGTCTTGAGCACCTTGGAAGTTGTTCTTGGTCTTGATTACCTTGGACGTTGGTCTTGAGCACCTTGGACGTTGGTCTTGAGCACCTTAGACGTTGGTCTTGAGCACCTTGGACGTTGGTCTTGAGAACCTTGGAAGTTGTTCTTGGTCTTGAGCACCTTGGACGTTAGTCTTGAGCACCTTAGACGTTGGTCTTGAGCACCTTGGACGTTGGTCTTGAGCACCTTAAACGTTGGTCTTGAGCACCTTAGACGTTGGTCTTGAGCACCTTGGACGTTGGTCTTGAGCACCTTGGACGTTGCTCTTGAGCAGGACCAGGTTGGGCTTGCTTGCTTTCTCCTGTCTTTCTTCTCTTTCTAGCTCAGGAAAGCCATTGAAGACCTGGCCAATCCGAAACCCACAAAGTAGGGAAAGAGGTCAATGGACAGATGGATGGATGGACTGGCGAAGGAGGCCTCCTCGTGGACGCCGGAGAGCAGTGCCAAGCCCAGAGCAGCAAGGAGGACAGGGAGCGCCGCAGGCACCTAGCCCCCCGCTCCGTCTTGCACCCCGCTCCATTTCCCAGCCTGAAGCAAAGAGCCAGGCACCCTTTTTACATAACCGTGTATTGTTGTATAATTCTTTACTAAAGCACAACCCTGGGACACCCAAACACGTTCCCTCCTCTGTTTACTTTGCAAAGTTGCATCAATGCAGTTGGGAGCAGAGCAGGTGGCCATTTTCTTCTGCCCGCAAGCAGACATGATCACACAACCTTTACCTTTTATTTACAAATATACACACGAAAGGAGGCAGCCAACAGAGACCAGTGGTTCCCCACCTTTTTTGACCAAGGACCACTTGACCAGGGACCTCTTTGATGAGAGATCTCTTGACCTCTTTGACCAGAGACCAATTGACCTTGGACTTCTATGACTAGGGACCTCTTTGACCAGGGACCTCTTTGATGAGAGATCTCTTGACCGGGGACCTCTTTGACGGGGGATCACTTGACCAGGGACCCCTCTGACCAGGGACCACTTTGATGAGAGATCTCTTCACCAGGGACCTCTTTGACCAGGGACCACTGACTAGGGACCACTTTGATGGGAGATCTCTTGACCGGGGACCTCTTTGACGGGGGACCACTTGACCAGGGACCTCTGACTAGGGACCAGTTTGATGAGAGATCTCTTGATCAGGGACTACTTGAACCAGGGAGCACTGACTAGAGACCAGTTTGATGGGAGATCTCTTGATCAGGGACCACTTGACCAGGTACCTCTGACTAGGGACCAGTTTGATGAGAGATCTCTTGACCAGGGAGCTCTTTGGCCAGGGAACACTGACCAGGGACCAGTTTGATGAGAGATTTCTGGATCAGGGACCACTTGACCAGGGACCTCTGACTAGGGACCAGTTTGATGAGAGATCTCTTGATCAGGGACTACTTGAACCAGGGAGCACTGACTAGGGACCAGTTTGATGGGAGATCTCTTGATCAGGGACCACTTGACCAGGGACCTCTGACTAGGGACCAGTTTGATGAGAGATCTCTTGACCAGGGACCTCTTTGGCCAGGGAACACTGACCAGGGACCAGTTTGATGAGAGATTTCTGGATCAGGGACCACTCCAGGGACCACTTGACCAGGGACCTCTTGACCAGGGACTACTTGACCAGGACCACTTTGATGAGAGATCTCTTTGACTGGAGATCTTTGATGAGAGATCTCAGGGACCACTTGACCAGGGGACCCTTTGACTAGGGACCCCTTGATGAGAGATCTCTTGATCAGGGACTACTTTGACCAGGGATCACTGACTAGGGACCAGTTTGACCAGGGACCTCTTGACTAGGGACCACTTTGACCAGGGACCTCCTGACTAGGGACCAGTTTGATGAGGGACCACTGACCAGGGACCCTCTGACCAGGGACCTCTGACTAGGGACCACTTTGATGAGAGATCTCTTCACCAGGGACCCCTCTGACCAGGGACCTCTGACTAGGGACCACTTTGATGAGAGATCTCTTCACCAGGGACCTCTTTGACCAGGGACCACTGACTAGGGACCACTTTGATGGGAGATCTCTTGACCAGGGAGCTCTTTGGCCAGGGAACACTGACCAGGGACCAGTTTGATGAGAGATCTCTGGATCCGGGACCACTTGACCAGGGACCTCTGACTAGGGACCACTTTGATGAGAGATCTCTTGACTGGAGAGATCTCTTGACCGGGGACCTCTTTGACGGGGGACCATTTGACCAGGGACCCCTCTGACCAGGGACCTCTGGATAGGGACCACTTTGATGAGAGATCTCTTCACCAGGGACCTCTTTGACCAGGGACCTCTTCAACCACGGACTACTTGGACCTGGGACCCTTATGACCAGGGACCTTTGACTGGGGACCACTGATGAGAGATCTCTTGATCAGGGACCACTTGACCAAGGACCTCTTTGACTGGGGACAACTTGGACCAAGGACCTCATTGACCAGGGGCAACTTTGAGGGTTTCCCGAGACCAGCTGTTCCCGTTGCCATGTGGTGTCGAGGGAATGGCGCAGTCACGGTGAGGCCACAGGCCATATTTTCGTTCTTGCGGACTACCGCTGGTCCACAGACCACAGGCTGGGAACCACTGAGGTAGGTGAACATGAAGGAGCTCCTCACTTTCCTCCTGGTCATCCTTTCCCAGAATGCACCACTGGCGATCAAAGCCCCCTCCCGCCTGTCCCTGAGCCCCCTCCCCTAGTTGTAGAAGACCTCGTCCTCCGAGAGGGAGCTGCTGTCCACGTAGCGAAGGGAGGGGGTGCTGCGCTGGAGCCAGAGGGGCCCCGGGGCGCTCTCCCGGCCCCCCTCCAAGGGCAGCAGACCCAGCTCCAGTCCAGGCCCCCGAACAGGGCCCCCGAAGTCCCTCCAGGGGTTGGGCACCAAGGATCCGTTCGGGCCGAGGGACTCCCGCCTGGAGCGGGGAAAGGCCCGGAGGCTTCCGGCGAGGTGTGGGCTGCCCAGGGCCTGGGGGCCGAGGAGGAGGTGCTCCTGCAAGTAGAAGTTCTCCAGCTCTAGAGCAAGAAGAGGACAAAGAAAGCGGGGCTCAGCCTGGGCAAGGGGTGCGGTCGCTTTTGGAGAAACATCTAGAAGAGGAAGGAGGAAGGGGTCTCTGGCACTCAGAAATGAAGGGCCCAATTGCCAGGAAAGGACCAAAATGCCCCCAAACCACAACTAAGATGAAGGCCCAAGGGGGGCCTTGGCACCAGACCAGTGTTTCTCAACCTTCCTAATGCTGTGACCCCTTAATACAGTTCCTCATGTTGTGGTGACCCCTAACCATAACATTACTGTCATTGCCACATCATAACTGTATTTGTGTGTGTGTGTCGGGGGGTTGATTTTGTCATTTGGAAGTTGTACTTACTGGGATTTATAGTTCACCTACAATCAAAGTGCATTCTGAACTCACCCACAATGGAATTGAAACAAACTTGGCACTCAAAATTCCCATGACCAACAGCAAATACTGGAAGGTTTTGGTGGGCATTGACCTTGAGTTTGGGAGTTGTAGTTCACCTACATCCAGAGAGCACTGTGGACTCGAACAGTGACAGACCTGGACCAAACTTGGCCCAAATACTCCGACAGCGTCTTACTTTCTTTCCCCCCCAAAAAGTCCCCCTAGGTCTTACTTTCGGGGTACGTCTTATATAAACTAAGACGTACCCCATCGCCACGCCCACGCTGCCGCCATCACACCGTCGCCGCAACCGGGCCCATCGGCCGCGGCACAGCTTTGGGACGAAGGAAGGGAGGGAGAAAGAGCAAGAGGAGTGGCGAGCGCGGCGCGTCACTCTGGCGCAGCGCCGCTTGCCACGCCTCTGGGCTCTTCCCCTCCCTTCCTTGGAGGCCTGGCAGGAAGGTGCGCCGCGGAGGTGTGCCGCGGCCGATGGGCCGATTCTGCGGCGGCGGCGGCGAGGTACGGCTTACATTCAGGAATACGGCTTACATTAGTCGACCCCCTGACACCCCGATCGTCTTACAATCGGGGTGTCATACTTTTGGGGAAACACGGTAGATCTTGACATTTGGGAGTTGTAGTTGCTGGGATTTATAGTTCACCTACAATCAAAGAGCCCCTTGCACCCCACCAATGATAGAATTGGGTCAAACTGCATATACAGAACCCTCATGCCATGGTGGGATTAGCTGGTATGAGCCTCCATCCCACCTCTCACTCCCTCACCCACACATGCGCATCATGCTGCCATGCGCCAAGCACAGCTGCTCTCCCCTCCCGCTTGGAGTCTCAAAACAGCCCTCCCCTTGGCTGGGAGGCCTGCCAATCACAGCAAAGGAGAGCTTTAGGTGGGAGAATTCACAGTCTGTTTTCAAAAAGGAAGAGAAGGGCAAGCGGAGAGATCTCCAAAGGGCTTCCCAAGATGGTCTTTGGCGACCCCTCTGAAACCCTCTTGCGACCCCCCTGGGGGTCCCGACCCCCAGGTTGAGAAACACTGCACTAGACGGAGTGGGAACCAGGCCTGGATTACCCATAAGGCCATGGCCTAGGGGCGCAAGCCAGAGGGGGGCACAATTCACACGGACCCCCCAAAAAAACCCCACAACGCAACTCTCTCTCTCTCTCTCTCTCGGGGGAGAGCCTTGCGAGGGAGCGGAGGAGGAGGGAATGGCGTCCCCCCTTGTCAAGGAAGGAGGTGGCGCCCAGAAGAGGAGGTGGAGGGAAGCCCCGCCCCCAGGGCCGATGCCGGCACCGGGGGGGCGTGGTTTCCCTTCCTTCCTCCTCCTCGCGTACGCCCTCCTTCCCTGACTCAAGGAAGAAGGGTGCGCGGTGCCGCGAGGAGGAGGTGGGGGGGGCAGAGGTTGGTTTGGGGGCGTAATTGCAAAGTGTGGCCTAGGGCGCCAAAAGGGGTTAATCCGGGCCTGGTGGGAACGGAGCCCGTGGATCCTCCATGGTTCGGGTCGGGCTTCCAAACTCCTCCTATTTAATGGTGTCAGAAGCACTTGAGAATACAGTAGAGCCTTGCTTATCCGACGTTCCGCCGTATCCGACATTCTGCCGTATCCGACGTTCCGCCGTATCTGACGTTCCGCCGTATCCAATGTTCCGCCGTATCCGAAATTCCGCCATATCTGAAATTCCGCCGTATCTGAAATTCCGCCGTATCTGAAATTCCGCCGTATCTGACATTCCTCCCTATCAGACATTTCGCCGTATCCGAAATTCCGCCGTATCCGAAATTCCACCGTATCCGAAATTCCGCCGTATCTGACATTCCTCCCTATCAGACATTTCACCGTATCCGAAATTCTGCAGTATCCAACATTCCTCCAGATCCGAAATTCGCCAGATCTGACATTCCTCCTATCAGACATTTCACCGTATCCAAATTCTGCCGTATCAACATTCCTCCGTATCCGAAATTCCGCCAGATCTGACATTCCTCCTATCAGACATTTCACCGTATCCGAAATTCCGCTGTATCCGAAATTCGCCATATCTGACATTCCTCCTATCAGACATTCCGCCGTATCCAAATTCTGCGTATCCAACATTCCTCCATATCCGAAATTCCGCCGTATCTGACATTCCTCCCTATCAGACATTTCGCCGTATCCGAAATAATGCCGTATCCAACATTCCTCCGTATCCGAAATTCCGCCGTATCTGACATTCCTCCCTATCATACATTTTAAGCGTATCCGAAATTCCGCTGTATCGAAATTCCGCCATATCTGACATTCCTCTCTATGACATTTCGCCAGATCCGAGAAATTCTGCCGTATCCAACATTCCTCCGTATTATCCGAAATTCGCCGTATCTGACATTCCTCCCTATCAGACATTCCGCCAGATCCGAAATTCTGCCGTATCAACATTCCTCCGCATCCGAAATTCCGCCGTATCTGACATTCCTCCCTATCAGACATTTCGCCGTATCCGAAATTCCGCCGTATCCAAAATTCCTCCGTATCCGAAATTCCGCCGTATCTGACATTCCTCCCTATCAGACATTTCGCCGTATCCGAAATTCCGCTGTATCCGAAATTCCGCCATATCTGACATTCCTCCCTATCAGACATTCCGCCGTATCCGAAATTCTGCCGTATCCAACATTCCTCCGTATCCGAAATTCCGCCGTATCTGACATTCCTCCCTATCAGACATTTCGCCGTATCCGAAATTCTGCCGTATCCAACATTCCTCCGTATCCGAAATTCCGCCGTATCTGACATTCCTCCCTATCAGACATTTCGCCGTATCCGAAATTCCGCTGTATTCGAAATTCCGCCGTATCTGACATTCCTCCCTATCAGACATTCCGCCGTATCCGACATTCCGCCGTATCCAACATTCCCCCGTATCCGACATTCCGCCGTATACAACATTTCGCCGTATCCGACGTTCTGCCGGCCTGTTTATGTCGGATAAGCGAGACTCTACTGTATACTGCAAGCCACTCCTGGTATGAGAGAATTGGCCATCTGCAAGGACATTGCCCAGGGGACGCCCGGATGTGTTACCATCCTGTTGGAGGCTTCTCTCATGTCCCCACAAGGGAAGCTGGAGCTGACAGACGGGAGCTTACCCTGTCTCGGCAAATTAAGTCGGAACAAGGGTTTAACCCACTGCGCCACCAACTCCTGACACACAAGATCCCTCCCCACCTAGATCTCTCCTAGAGGTACGGCTCGCCACCACAGCTTGAAAGGATGGAGAGCCAGGGATGGAGAGAAGGCTGGGGGAGGCACCTGGGATGCGTAGGGCGTCCTGGGAGGCCCCCCAGTAACGCAACTCCTCTTCGTCCAGCGAGGACCAGGCGCTCAGCGTGGCTTCCGTGATGGCAAACTGCTCGGCCACCCCTGCGGACAGAGGAAGGGGGGTCAGGACAGAGTAGGAGGGGGTCTCGTGCAGGCCCGGATTATCCATTCGTCCAGCAAGGCCGTGGCCTATGGGCGTAAGCGAAGGGAGGCGCCAGATCAAGGCCAAAAAAATTGGTGATGACTCACGCCGCGTTGTCCCAGCGGCAGCTGCGCGGCGCCCTTCCACACGGCCCCCCATTCACGCCGCCGCCTTTGGGACAACTCGCTGTGGTCTCAGAAGGAGGGAGGGAGGAGTGCAGCCCGAGCGACATCACTCCCTCCGGGGGCGGGGCCCGAGCAACGTCACTCCCTTCGGGGGCGGGGCCAGAGCGACATCACTCCCTTCGGGGGCGGGGCCCGAGCAACGTCACTCCCTTCAGGGGCGGGGCCAGAGCGACATCACTCCCTTCGGGGGCGGGGCCAGAGCGACATCACTCCCGCCCGGGCGGGGCCAGGCGATATCACTCCCCTTCGGGCGGGGCCAGGCGACATCACTCCCTTCAGGGGCGGGGCCAGAGCGACATCACTCCCCCGGGGCGGGGCCAGAGCAACGTCACTCCCTCGAGGGCGGGGCCAGGCGATATCACTCCCTTGAGGGCGGGGCCAGAGCTACATCACTCCCTTTGGGGGCGGGGCCAGAGCGAATTCACTCCCTCACGGGGCGGGTCCAGAGCAACATCACTCCCTTCGGGCGGGGCCAGAGCAACATCACTCCCTTGGGGCGGGGCCAGGCGACATCACTCCCTTCGGGTGGGGCCGAGCAACGTCACTCCCGCCGGGCGGGGCCAGAGCGACATCACTCCCTTCGGGGGCGGGGCCAGAGCGACATCACTCCCTTCGGGGGCGGGGCCAGAGCGACATCACTCCCTTCGGGGGCGGGGCGCGAGCAACGTCACTCCCTTCGGGGGCGTGGCCAGAGAGACATCACTCCCGCGGGGGTGGGGCCGAGCAACGTCACTCCCTTCGGGCGTGGCCAGGTGACATCACTCCCTTCGGGCGGGGCCAGAGCGACATCACTCCCGTCGGGGGCGGGGCCAGAGCGACATCACTCCCTTCGGGGGCGGGGCCCGAGCCACTTCACTCCCTTCGGGGGCGGGGCCAGAGCAACATCACTCCCTTCGGGGGCGGGGCCAGAGCAATATCACTCCCTTCGGGGGCGGGGCCCGAGCAACGTCACTCCCTCTGGGGGCGTGGCCTGAGCGACATCACTCTCTCAGGCGGGGCCTGAGTGACGTCACTCCCTTCGGGGACGGGGCCTGAGCAACGTCACCCTTTCCGAGGGCCGGGCCCGAGTGACGTCACTCCCTTCGGGGGCGGGGCCTGAGTAACGTCACTCCTTCCGGAGGTGGGGCCTGAGCAACGTCACTCCCTCTGGGGGTGGGGCCCGAGCGACATAACTCCTTCCGGAGGTGGGGCCCGAGCGACGTCACTCCCTCTGGGGCGGGGCCCGAGCAATGTCACTTCCTCCGGAGGTGGGGCCCGAGCGACGTCACTCCCTCTGGAGGTGGGGCCCGAGCGACGTCACTCCCTCTGGGGGCGGGGCCTGAGTAACGTCACTCCTTCCGGAGGTGGGGCCCGAGCGACGTCACTCCTTCCGGGCGGGGCCCGGCGGCGTCACTCCCTCTGGGGCGGGGCCCGGCGATGTCACTCCCTCCGGAGGTGGGGCCCGGCGACGTCACTCCTTCCGGAGGTGGGGCCCGGCGGCGTCACTATCTCTGGGGCGGGGCCCGGCGGCGTCACTCCCTCTGGGGCGGGGCCCAGCGGCGTCACTCCCTCCGGGCGGTGCCCGGCGTGTCACTCCCTCCGGGCGGGGCCCGAGTGATGTCACTCCCTCCGTGGGCGGGGCCGAGCGACGTCACTCCCTCAGGGGCGGGGCCCGGCGGCGTCACTCCCTCCAGGGGCGGGGCCCGAGTGATGTCACTCCCTCCGGGGGCGGGGCTTTCCCAGACTCACCGGCAGCGAAGCGGGCCTCCTTGAGCTCATCGCTCAGGTCTGCGTATTGCTCCTCCTCCGTCAGGGGGGCCGCCCGTCCAACTTGCGGGGCGCTCCAACCCTTCCACTCAATGAGGTGGGCCACGCGGCCCTGTGCCATGGCAGTGGGCTTGGTAATGTGGTCCTTGAGAGTCTGGACGAGGCCTGGGAATGGGGGGGCAGATTGATTATTTATTTATTTATTGACAGCGTTTATATTCCGCCTCGAGTCCCCAAGGGGAGATGGTTGGCGGGGTATAAAATATTATTATCATTATTATTATTATTATTATTATTATTATTATTCACACTCAGGGTGGATCACAGAACACATACACAGTAAACCATCAATGCCGTTAAACAGATAGGACACACAACAGATATGTCCGTATTTCCCCAATTTTGGCGTCCTGGAGGTTGTGCTCGATTCTGGCCACAAGGGGGTGCTGTTGTTTCATCTTCTAGGACAAGGGTGGGCAATTATTTTTTTTACCAAGGGGCCACGCAAGAGCCAAAAAATATTATGGAGGGCCGCACCTAAAGGCAGAACTACATTCTAATCTACATTATTTATTTAGTTACCATATATTACACATCATTAATATTAACATATTAAAATATCAAGAAATATTCATATATTATTGGTATTAATACCATAATTATTATATTATAGTATGTATGTATATATATATAGACATGATAATATATTGAAATTATATTATAATATAACATTATATTATATTATTTATTATATTATTATTATTATAAAATTATTATAAAATAATAATAAAAACCACTAAAATAAAATAAAATAAAATTCAAGAAGACAAGGTGCGAAACAAGATGGAGGCTGACGTCCTCAAGAGAGGAAGGATCCCAAGATGGAATGGCCCAATGGACCCGGCCCAGAGGGTGGCAAAGCGGACCCAGCCGCCGCAGCAGGTGATCGGAGGCAGGGGCGGTCTGAGATAATTTCGCATGGTAGGCGAAAATTATTTCAGCGCCCCCGCCAACATAACTTTTGGGCCCCTTACCTTGCGTTTCCTCCCATGCGCCCGCCCTCTGCAACGCCCGTGCGTGGGGCCGGCAGCGGGCACCAGGAAGCGCTAGGAGGAGGCCTTATCTCCCGCGCGCATGCACTGTGCCTACGGAGCTCCGTTGGCACAGCGCATGCGCGCGAGGCTGACGCCGTCCATGCTGCTGCTCGTCGCCCGCCCGCACGCATGCGCTGTCCCTATGGAGCTCTAGAGAGCTCCGTAGGCACAGCGCATGCGTGCGGGGGGGTCTGCGCCACAGAGCAGCTGTCCCTACGGGCTCTCTTGAGCTCCGTGGGCAGCGCACTGTAGCGTCGCCCTCCGCGCATGCGCTGTGCCTCTGGAATTCAAGAGAGCTCCATAGGGACAGCGCATGCGCGTGGAGGGCGACGCGCATGCTCTGTGCCTACGGAGCTCAAGAGAGCTCCGTAGGGATAGCGCTGTGGCGTGTCCCCATCCCACGTGCATGCGCTGTGCCTCTACGGAGCTCTCTTGAGGTCCGTAGGCACTCTGCGCTGCTGCCGAGGGGCGGCGCGCGTGCGCTGTGCCTACGGACCTCAAGAGAGCTCCGTAACAGCGTACGCTCGTGTCCCCCTCCCGCGCGCATGCGCAGTGCCTACGGACCCCAGGAGAGGTCCGGAGGCACAGCGCAAGTGCGTGGAGATTCTGCGTGCATGCATGCGCAGTGCCTACGGACCTCTCTTGCGGTCCGTAGGCACTGCGCATGCTTGTCCACGCAGCGCAGCGCAGTGCAGCGGCAAGCGGGCGCCGCCGTGGCGCCGCGCCTCACAATGGCGCCCCACCCCACAGCGTCAAGATGGCGCTCTGCGCGACCACGTAGGCCGCGTAATGGCAAAGACCGCCCCTGATCGGAGGCTGCAGGCCCCGCCCGCTCTCGTCTGCAGCCGTTCCCAGCTGATGCCCTGCGGGGCCAAGAGGAAGGGTGCCGCTGCCGCCATCCCATCGCGGGCTCTGTGGGGCCTGCCACCCCGAATAGCGGCGGCCCGGAGCGCCTGCCATACCTGGAGGCGATCCAGGCCTGCAGGGGGGAAGCAGTCGGCAATCGGAGGCAGCTGAATGCCCTGGCGACCTGGAAGACGGTCAAGTCTTCCGGGTCGCCACGGCGATCGGCCCCAGCAGGTCTCCGGGTGCTCCCCCTGCGGGCCTGGATCGCCTCCAGGGATGGCGGGCGCTCCGGGGCCGCTGCTACTCTGGGGTGGCAGGCCCCACAGAGCCCGCGATGGGATGGCGGCAGCGGCACCCTTCCTCTCCCCCTACGGCCTTCTCCCCGGGCCGGACAGAATCGGCTGCCGGGCCGCATCTGGCCCGCAGGCCGTAGGCTGCCCAGGCCTGGTCTATGTAATCTGCATCATTCACTTTTCGGGTCGATTGTGTGGGGCCTGGCGGGCCAGCGGCCGAGGGTTGAGTAAGTAGTGCCTGCAAAGCCTGCAACCCCCACCCCACCCCCAATAATGGGACGAAAGAAAATGGATCTTTCTGCGCAGAAAACAAAAAACGAAAATCCGACCTCCTGATGAAAATAGATCGGGGCCCCCACTGAAATCCGGGACACGAAACGGATAAGTCCCGAGTGCACACGACTAGTACCTACCCACCAGGGAGGGGCGTGGCCAGGGCCGTCACATTATATCCGCGGCCCGAAGAGGAGGATGCAGAGGAGGCCGGGTCGGGGCCAGAGAGGGTGCCGCTGCTGCCGGTGCCCCCCAAGGCCTGGAGGCAAGCAAATGGGGAGGGGGCTCGAGAGTTCTCGGTGTTCTCGACTTCTGGGCAAGGAAAGGGGTGCGCTACTTGCCCCCCACCTACCAAGAGACAGGGGCCTGGCTACACCCGCCCTTCCGCCCGCGCCACGTCCACCCAACATCCCTTTCTCACCTCCTGGGGGACTGAAGAAGCAGGGTCCGGCTGTGGGGCGCCGGAGGGATGTTCCTTGTGGGTGTTTGTGAAGAGGTCTACGAGAAGGGGAGAAGAGCGGAGGGAGAGAGGCGCAAGCCTCAGTCGCTTTGGGCATGCACCGGACCCACCCGCCAAGCACCCCGGCTGCCATGCCCGGATTAGCCAGAAGGCCAACGAGGCCATGGCCTAAAACTGGTCTGCGCCCCTCTTTCCCCCTTTCTCATGACCCTCCTCTCTCCTTCTCCCGGCAAAGTCTCTGCTCCGTCCCCCCGTCTCTCTCTCGCTCTCTCTCTCTCGTCGTGTGCTCTCTCTTGCGCTCTCTCTCTCACACACACGCTTTCTCTCTCTCTCGCACTCTTTCTCTCTCACGCACACTCTCTCTTGCTTTCTCTCTCGCGCGCACACTCTCTCTCGCGCACTCTCTTGCTCTCTCTCTCGCGTGCACTCTCTCACACACACACACGTTCTCTCTCTCTCGCGCGCTCTCTCTCCCTCGCACGCACTCTCTCTTGCTCTCTCTCTCTTGCGCTCTCTCACACACACGCTCTCTTGCGCACGCGATCTCACTCTCTCTCACGCTCTTTCTCTCCCTCGCGCGCACTCTCTCTCGCGCACACTTTCTCTTGCTCTCTCTCGCACGTGCACACTCTCTCTTGCTCTCTCTCACACACACGCTCTCTTGCGCGCGCGCTCTCTGTCGCGCTCTTACTCTCTCTCCCTTGCACGCACTCTCTCTTGCTCTCTCTTGCGTGCTCTCTCTCTCTCGCTCTCTCTCACACACACACGCTCTCTTGCGCACGCGCTCTCTCTCCCTCGCGCGCACTCTCTCTCGCGCGCATGCTCTCTCACTCACGCTCTCACACACTCTCTCTCTTGCTCTCTCTCTCGCGTGCACTCTCTCTCACACACACACGTTCTCTCTCTCTCGCACACTCTCTCTCGCTCTCTTTTCCTCGCGTTCTCTCACGTGTTCTCTCCCTCTCTCACACACACACACACGTTCTCCCTCTCTCGCACACTCTCTCTCTCGCTCTCTTTTCCTCGCGTTCTCTCACGTGTTCTCTCCCTCTCTCTCACACACACGCTCTCTTGTACACGCACACTCTCGTGTGCGCGCTCTTTCTCTCTCTCATGCTCTCTCTCTCACGCATGCGCACACTCTCTTGTGTGCGCGTGCTCTCTCTCACTCTCTCTTGCGTGTGCGCTCTCTCGCTCACTGTCTTTCTCGTGTGCGCGCTCTCTTGTTCTCTCTTGCTCTTTCTCGTGTGTGCTCTCTCTCTCGCTCTCTCTCCCTCTCAATCTCCCTCCCTCTCGTGCGCGCCTTTGGAGTGAGTTTGCACCCGCTGCGCTCTCCCCAAGCCCCCCGACTCCCGAGGAGACCTTCAGAGCCCAGCAGAGCTTTCCGGCTGGTGGGAATGCCTGGTGACCTTGGAGGTGGCGGGAGGTTGGCCTCAAGGGGGCGTCATTCCAAAGTGTGGCCTAGGGCGCAAAAAAGTGTGAATCCGGGCCTGCCTGCTGCGAAGCTCTCCCCGCGATGCTCTCGTAGCCTATTCCCACGCTTGTATCCTCCTACGCAAGAGCCGTGAAGGTGGCGGAGATGATGAT
>JARBWK010000017.1:15199556-15277912 GCA_030556195.1 Anolis apletophallus | reverse complement strand
ACTGCGCCACCAACTCCTGACACACAAGATCCCTCCCCACCCAGATCTCTCCTAGAGGTACGGCTCACCGCCACCTGCTTCACCACAGGATGGAGAGCCAGGAATGGAAAGAGGGCTGAGGGAGGCACCTGGGATGCGTAGGGCGTCCTGGGAGGCCCCCCAGTAACGCAACTCCTCTTCGTCCAGCGAGGACCAGGCGCTCAGCGTGGCTTCCGTGATGGCAAACTGCTCGGCCACCCCTGCGGACAGAGGACGGGGGGTCAGGACAGAGGAGGAGGGGGTCTCGTGCAGGCCCGGATTATCCATTCGTCCAGCAAGGCCGTGGCCTATGGGCGTAAGCCAAGGGAGGTGCCAGATCAAGGCCAAAAAAATTGGCGATGACTCACGCCGCGTTGTCCCAGCGGCAGCTGCGCGGCGCCCTTCCACGCGGCCCCCCATTCACGCCGCTGCCTTTGGGACAACTCGCTGTGGTCTCAGAAGGAGGGAGGGAGGAGTGCAGCCCGAGCGACATCACTCCCTCTGGGGGCAGGGCCCGAGCAACGTCACTCCCCTTGGGGGCGGGGCCCGGGTGACGACACTCCCTCCGGGGGCGGGGCCTGAGCGACATCACTCCCTCCAGGGGTGGGGCATGAGCGACATCACTCCCTCCGGGGCGGGGCCTGAGCGACATCACTCCCTCTGGGGGTGGAGCTCGGCGACATCACCCCCCCGGGTGGGGCCTGAGCGACATCACTCCTCCGGGCAGGACCTGAGCGACGCGTCACTCCCTCTGGGGGGGCCGGAGCGACATCACTCCCTCTGGGGCGGGGCCAAAGTGACATCACTCCCTCCGGGCGGGGCCCAAGTGACATCACTCCCTCTGGGGCGGGGCCTGAGCGACATCACTCCCTCCGGGGCAGGGCCTGAACGACGTCACTCCTCCGGGGCGGGGCCCAGTGACATCACTCCCTGGGGCGGGGCCTGAGCGACATCACTCCCTCCGGGCGGGGCCTGAGCGACATCACTCCTCTGGGGCGCGGGCCTGAGCGACGTCACTCCCTCCGGGGTCGGGGCCTGAGCGACGTCACTCCCTCCGGGGGCAGGACCTGAGCGACGTCACTCCCTCTGGGGGCGGGGCCCGAGCGACATCACTCCCTCTGGGGGCGGGGCCAAAGTGACATCACTCCCTCCGGGGGGCGGGGCCCAAGTGACATCACTCCTCTGGGGGGCGGGGCCCGAGCGACCTCACGCTCCCTCCGGGGGCGGGGCCTGAGCGACGTCACTCCCTCCGGGGGCGGGGCCCAAGTGACATCACTCCCTCTGGGGGCGGGGCCTGAGCGACGTCACTCCCTCCGGGGGCGGGGCCCGAGCGACATCACTCCTCTGGGGGCGGGGCCTGAGCGACGTCACTCCCTCCGGGGGGCGGGGCGGCGACATCACTTCTCTGGGGCGGGGCCTGCGCGACGTCACTCCCTCTGGGGGCGGGGCCTCAGTGACATCACTCCCTCTGGGGGCGGGGCCCAAGTGACATCACCCCCTCCGGGGCGGGGCCCAAGTGACATCACTCCCTCTGGGGGCGGGGCCTGAGCGACATCACTCCCTCCGGGGGCGGGGCCCAAGTGACGTCACTCCTCTCCGGGGGGGCCTGAGTGACATCACTCCCTCTGGGGGTGGGGCCTGAGTGACGTCACTCCCTCCGGGGGCGGGGCCCAAGTGACATCACTCCCTCTGGGGGCGGGGCCTGAGCGACATCACTCCCTCCGGGGGCGGGGCCTGAGCGACATCACTCCCTCCGGGGCGGGGCCTGAGCGACGTCACTCCCTCCGGGGGCGGGGCCCAAGTGACATCACTCCCTCTGTGGGCGGGGCCTGGCGACATCACTCCCTCCGGGCGGGGCCTGAGCGACATCACTCCTCTGGGGGCGGGGCCTGAGCGCGTCACTCCCTCCGGGCGGGGCCCAAGTGACATCACTCCCTCCGGGGGGCGGGGCCTGAGCGACGTCATTCCTTCCGGGGTGGGGCCCGAGCGATGTCACTCCCTCCGGTGGGGGCCTGAGCGACATCACTCCCTCCGGGGGGCAGGGCCCGAGCGACATCACTCCCTCCGAGGCGGGGCCCGGCGATGTCACTCCCTCCGGGGCAGGGCCCCGGCGACATCACTCCCTCCGGGCGGGGCCCGAGCGACATCACTCCCTCCGGGGGTGGGGCCCGAGCGATGTCACTCCCTCCGGGGGGCAGGGCCCGAGCGACATCACTCCCTCCGGGGGCGGGGCCCAAGCGACGTCACTCCCTCCAGGGGCGGGGCCCAAGCGACGTCACTCCCTCCGGGGGCGGGGCCCGAGCGACATCACTCCCTCCGTGGGCGGGGCCCGAGCGACGTCACTCTCTCCGGGGGCGGGGCCCGAGTGACGTCACTCTCTCCGGGGGCGGGGCCCGAGCGACATCACTTCCTCCGGGGGCAGGGCTTTCCCAGACTCACCAGCAGCGAAGCGGGCCTCCTTGAGCTCATCGCTCAGGTCTGCGTATTGCTCCTCCTCCGTCAGAGGGGCCGCGTGTCCAACTTGCGGGGCGCTCCAACCCTTCCACTCAATGAGGTGGGCCACGCGGCCCTGTGCCATGGCGGTGGGCTTGGTGATGTGGTCCTTGATAGTCTGGACAAGGCCTGGGAATGGGGGGGGGGGGAGCGGGGCGAAGCAGATTGATTATTTATTTATTTATTGACAGCGTTTATATTCCGCCTCAAGTCCCCAAGAGGAGATGGTTGGCGGGGTATAAATTATTATTATTATTATTATTATTATTATTATTCTCACTCAGGGTGGATTACAGAACACATACACAGCAAACCATCAATGCTGTTAAACAGATAGGACACACAACAGATATGTCGGTATTTCCCCCAATTTTGGCATCCTGGAGGTTGTGCTCGATTCTGGCCACAAGGGGGTGCTGTTGTTCCATCCTCTATGATCACAGACTTCCTCCTTCCTTTGATAGCCAGTAACCACCAACCAAAATGACACAAAATGACACTCTAACACAGTAATACCTATAGTTAATATGTTTTTAAATGTATTTGTACACTCACTTAGTGTGAAACCTGGGCCTGTTTCCATGAACACAACATTTTTTCCGTTATTTCCTTTTATGGTGCCGCAAAATACAGTAGAGTCTCGCTTATCCGAACTTTGCTTATCCGACATTCCGTCTTCTCCGACGCTCTTATCCGACACCCCATTTTTCTCCTTCAATTAAAGGAGCGCGTTCACCCCAACTCTCTCTCCATTTGCAATAAGTGGAAAAGACATGACAAGGAAGAGGAAGCGGGAAGAAAGAGGGGACTGGAAGCGGAAGCGCCCTCCCTCCTTCCCTTCTGGGATTTCCACGCTCCTTCCCTTTGCACCTGGGCACTTCCTGCTGGGTCCCTCTAGCCCCTAGGCCCAGGCCCGGATTACCCACGAGGCCAGACGAGGCCATGGCCTCGGGCGGCGGGTTTTGGGGGGCAGCGGCTTCGGTCCCCGAAATTTAAAAAAAACCCAAAAACCACCCCCTCACACCGCTTTTCCCCCGCCCTCTCCTGAGTCAGTAGAGGGGGGGGAGAGCGCTGCGAGGGGGCGGGAGAGGGAATGGCGCCCCCCCTCGCCTGGGCCGCCCCTTGCAAAGGAAGGAGGCGGCGAGGAGGAGGGGGAAGCCCGCCCGCCAGCAGGCTTCCCTCCTCCTCCTGGCCGCCTCCTTCCTTTGCAAGGGGCGGCCCAGGCAGCGAGTGGGAGGCGGGACTTCCTTCTTCCTCCTCGCGCCTTCCTTTCAGTCGCGGGAGGAGCCAGGAGGAGGTGGACGGAAGGCGCGCGGCACCGTGGGGCTTCCGTCCGCGCCTCCTCCACCTCCGCGACCGAAAGGAAGGCACGAGGAGAAGTCCCGCCCTCCTCTTCGCGCCCTCCTTTTGGTCGCAGGGGTGGAGGAGGCGGCAGACGGAAGCCCCACGGTGCCGCACGCCTTCCGTCCTCCTCCGCGACCGAAAGGAAGGCGCGAGGTAGACGGAAGCCGTGGGGCCAGTGCCGCGTGGCTTCCGTCCACCTCGTGCCTTCCTTTCGGTCGCAGGAGGAGGCGGCGGCATGGAAGCCACACGCCCGGGGCTGCTGCCGCACATGCGCAGCAGCGCCCTGGGGGCGTGGGTTTCCGCACCCGGGGGGGGTGGGTTACCCTGGGGACGTGGCTTTCCGTGCCCTGGGGGCGTGGCTTTCCGTGCCCTGGGGGCGTGGCTTTCCGTGCCCTTGGGGCATGGCTTTCTGCACCCGGGGCGGCGTGGGCGTCTTGGCCTCGGGCGGCCGAAGACCTTAATCCGGGCCTGCCTAGGCCACAGACCAGCACGCTAAGAGGCAGCGTTCTGTGACTCCCTCCAGGCCCGCACGCCATTTGCTCCCGCACGCCATTCGGAGGGAGCGAGCGAGCGAATGGCGTGCAGGCCTGGAGGGAGACACAGAACGCTGCCTCTTAGCGCGCTGATCCCTGCTCCTGGATGGGGGGCGTGGCCTCGCGCGCCGGCTCCCTGCCGAATCCGAGGAGTGCAGCGGCAGGGAATACGGTCCCGATGGAGAGGGAGGGCCCGGAGTGACTTCTGGAGCTTCTTGAAGAGGTGAGTCCTGGATAGCGCCTCCGAATCCGGGTGCCTCCAAAGCTCCCTCTTGCTCTGGTATCGGAGTGGGCGGACCCACAGGCCTCGCCCCTTAAGCCCTCCGTGACGGATGGGAGAGAAGCTACTCCTCCCTCCGCAAAGGAGGCCATGTCCGGGGAGGGAGGAGAAGAGGGCCAGGTCCTCGGATTGGACCCGGGGACAGAGCCAGGCACCCCCACAACCAACACACCCAACTCCCCCTTGGCATTCGCAAGCTCTGAGAGTTGGGAGAGACCCCAGGGGCCGGACACGGCGTTTTTTTTTTGTTTATTTATTTTTTGTTTATTTAATATTTTATTTATTTATTTTTTGTTTATTTATTATTTTATTTATTTATTTTTTGTTTATTTATTTTTTGTGTATTTAATATTTTATTTATTTATTTTTTGTTTATTTAATATTTTATTTATTTATTTATTGTTTATTTAATATTTTATTTATTTATTTATTGTTTATTTATTGTTTATTTATTTTTTGTTTATTTATTATTTTATTTATTTATTTTTTGTTTATTTTTGTTTATTTATTTTTGTTTATTTATTATTTTGTTTATTTTTTGTTTATTTATTATTTTGTTTGTTTGTTTTTTGTTTGTTTATTTTTTTATTTATTTTTTGATCCGTGATCTGCGCCCCCCTCGGCTTGCGCCCCTAGGCCATGGCCTATGTTGGCCTTATGGGTAATCCGGGCCTGCCCGAGGCCTTGCCTTGCCTTAACTCTTTCAGCCAAAGACGAAACCTTGGGTGCGTTACCACTGCAAGCAAGCACAACAAAGCTAGGATCAAGTCAAAGAATAATAAATAACACCATAAGTTCGCAACCACAATGGAAGTTAATGTATTTGGAAAGTGTTAAATCACACAATTAATTCACAGAATGCAAAATACGTTATATTCAATATCAAACAAGATAATCCGCGTTAAGTAGAGATATAATCCGCATTGGTCTATGTCAGGGCTGGGCAATTGTTTTTTCCAAGAGAGCCAAAAAATATGATGGAGGGCCGCTCCTAAAGGCGGAACTACATTCTAATCTACATAACTTATTTATTTACTATATTTCCTATATATTACACATCATTAATATTGACATATTAATATATCAAGAAATATTCATATATTATTAGTATTAATGTCATAATTATTATATTATAGTATATATATAGACATTATAATATATTGAAATTGTAATATAATATAACATTATATTATTTATTATATTATTATATTATACTATTATTATAAAATAATAATAAAAACCACTAAAATTAAATTAAATTCAAGAAGACAAGGTGCGAACCAAGATGGAATGGCCCAATGGACCCAGCCCAGAGGATGGCAAAGCGGACCCAGCCGCCGCGCAACAGAGGAGAGCAGAGCAGCAGACGATCGGAGGCTGCAGGCCTCTGCTCGCTCTCGCCCCGTCCGCTTCCCAGCTGATCGCCCTGCAGGGCCAAGAGGAAGGGGTGCCACTGCCGCCATCCCATCACAGGCTCTGTGGGGCCTGCCACCCCGTAGTAGCGGCGGCCCCGGAGCGCCCGCCATCCCTGGAGGCGATCCAGGCCTGCAGGGGGAAGCAGTCGGCAATCTGAGGCAGCTGAATGCCTTGGTGACCCGGAAGACGATTGAGTCTTCTGGGTCACCACGGCGATCGGCCCCCGCAGGTCGCCGGGTGCTCCCCCTGCGGGCCTGGATCTCCTCCAGGGATGCCGGGCGCTCCGGGGCCGCCGCTACTCTGGGATGGCAGGCCCCACAGAGCCCGTGAATGTAGATGGCCAATCAGAGTCCTTTATGCAAATACTCCTTCAGTGGCAACCAATCCCCTCTGTCTGGTGCCTTAGAATGTTGGAGTTCTGAGGCTGGCCAATCAGAGTCCTTTATGCAAATACTCCTTCAGTGGCAACCAATCCCCTCTGTCTGGTGCCTTAGAATGTTGGAGTTCTGAGGCTGGCCAATCAGAGTCCTTTATACAAATACTCCTTCAGTGGCAACCAATCCCCTCTGTCTGGTGCCTTAGAATGTTGGAGTTCTGAGGCTGGCCAATCAGAGTCCTTTATGCAAATACTCCTTCTGTGGCAACCAATCCCCTCTGTCTGGTGCCTTAGAATGTTGGAGTTCTGAGGCTGGCCAATCAGAGTCCTTTATGCAAATACTCCCACAGTGGCAACCAATCCCTCTGTCTGGTGCCTTAGAATGTTGGAGTTCTGAGGCTGGCCAATCAGAGTCCTTTATGCAAATACTCCTTCTGTGGCAGCCAATCCCCTCTGTCTGGTGCCTTAGAATGTTGGAGTTCTGAGGCTGGCCAGTCAGAGTCCTTTATGCAAAGACTCCTTCTGTGGCAACCAATCCCCTCTGTCTGGTGCCTTAGAATGTTGGAGTTCTGAGGCTGGCCAGTCAGAGTCCTTTATGCAAATACTCCTTCTGTGGCAACCAATCCCCTCTGTCTGGTGCCTTAGAATGTTGGAGTTCTGAGGCTGGCCAATCAGAGTCCTTTATGCAAATACTCCTTCTGTGGCAACCAATCCCCTCTGTCTGGTGCCTTAGAATGTTGGAGTTCTGAGGCTGGCCAATCAGAGTCCTTTATGCAAATACTCCTTCTGTGGCAACCAATCCCCTCTGTCTGGTGCCTTAGAATGTTGGAGTTCTGAGGCTGGCCAATCAGAGTCCTTTATGCAAATACTCCTTCTGTGGCAACCAATCCCCTCTGTCTGGTGCCTTAGAATGTTGGAGTTCTGAGGCTGGCCAATCAGAGTCCTTTATGCAAATACTCCTTCTGTGGCAACCAATCCCCTCTGTCTGGTGCCTTAGAATGTTGGAGTTCTGAGGCTGGCCAATCAGAGTCCTTTATGCAAATAATCCCACAGTGGAAACCAATCGAAACGCTGCCACATATTCCTCCGCACCTCCCGCCGCAAACACTGACTTTTATTATATACATAGATAAGTGAGACTCTACTGTACCTCCCCGCTTAAGTGGTGCCTAATGTCTCTACTCACAGCTTTTTTCAAACTGCTTAGGTGGACAGTAAGCTGTACCGAAGGTCAGGTGCTCACCCCATCCCGGGCTTCGAACTGCCCACTTTTCGATTGGTAAGATTTATTGGGTCTGATATTTGCCCCGTTTGTTTCGTTCGTGTTTTCGTTTCGTGTCGTCTGAAACGGAAAGGCCTCTCCCGAAACGAAAATGCAATCGATCCGAAAGGCAGGTGGACCTACTTTTCGGATCGATTGTGTGCGGCCTGGCGGGCCAGCGGCCGAGGGCTGAGTAAGTGGCGCCCGCAAAGCCTGCACCCATAGGCGTGGGTACTTTTGACCTATGGGTGAAGCCCCCCCCCCCAAATAATGGGACGAAAGAAAACGGATCTTTCGGCCCCGAAAACAAAAAACGAAAATCCGAACTCCCGAAAATTGATCGGGGGGGCCCCACTGAAATCCGGGACACGAAACGGATAAGTCCCGAGTGCACACGACTAGTACCTACCCACCAGGGAGGACGTCGCCAGGGCCGTCACATTATATCCGCGGCCCGAAGAGGAGGATGCAGAGGAGGCCGGGTCGGGGCCGGAGAGGGTGCCGCTGCTGCCGGCGCCCCCCAAGGCCTGGAGGCGTTTCTGAGGGAAGCAAATGGGGAGGGGGCTCAAGAGTTCTCGGTGTTCTCGGCTTCTGGGCAAGAAAGGGGGTGCGCTACTTGCCCCCCACCTACCGAGAGACAGGGTCCCGGCAACACCCGCCCTTCCGCCCGCGCCACACCCACCCAACGTCCCCTTCTCACCTCCTGGGGGGCTGAAGAAGCGGGGTCCGGCTGTGGGGCGCCGGAGGGATGTTCCTTGTGGGTGTTTGTGAAGAGGTCTACGAGAAGGGGAGAAGAGCCGAGGGAGAGAAGAGCAAGCCTCAGTCGCTTTGGACATGCACCGGATCCACCCGCCAAGCACCCCGGCTGCCATGCCCGGATTAGCCAGAAGGCCAACGAGGCCATGGCCTAGGGGCGCAAGCCGGGGGGGGGGGGCGCAGATCACGGACCAAAAAAACCCCAAACTGGTCTGCGCCCCCCTTTCTCATGCCCCTCCTCGCTCCTTCTCCCGGTAAAGTCTCTGCTCCGTCCCCTCCGGCTCTCTCGCTCTCCCTTGCGCGCGCGCTGTCTCTCTCACACACACTCTCTCTTGCGCACGCGTGCACTCTTCCTCGCGCGCACTCTCTCTTGCTCTCTCTCTCATGCGCGCTCTCTCACACACACATGTTCTCTTGCGCGTGCGCTCTCTGTCGCGCTCTTACTCTCTCTCCCTCGCACTCTCCCTCGCGCACACTCTCTTGCTCTCTCTTGCGTGCTCTCTCTCTCTCACACACACGCTCTCTCGTGCGCTCTCTCTCTCTCTTACTCTCTCCCTAGTGCACACTCTCTCTTGCTCTCTCTCTCACACTTTCCCTAGTGCTCTCTCTTGTTCTCTCTCTTGCTCTCTCTCGCGTGTGCGCTCTCGCTCTACCGTGCTCTCTCTCTCTCTCTTTCTCGTGTGCACGCTCTCTTGTTCTCTCTCTCTCTCTCTCTCTCAATCTCTCTCTCTTTCGTGCGTGCCTTTGGAGCGAGTTTGCACCCGCTGCGCTCTCCCCAAGCCCCCCGACTCCCGAGGAGGAGACCTTCAGAGCCCAGCGGAGCTTTCCAGCCGGTGGGAGTGCCTGGGGACCTTGGAGGTGGCGGGAGGTTGGCCTAAAGGGGGCGTCATTCCAAAGTGTGGCCTAGGGCGCCAAAAAGGTGTGAATCCGGGCCTGCCTGCTGCGACGCTCTCCCCGCGATGCTCTCGTAGCCTATTCCCACACTTGCATCCTCCTACCCAAGAGCCGTGAAGGTGGCGGAGGTGATGATGACGCAGCTGGCAGCAGGTGGAACACCAGGCGAGACGTCTGGGCCACCTGCTGCCGGGTGCGTCGTCGTCATCGTCGTCGTCGTTGTCACCCTCACAGCCCTTTGGCGGGATGCGATGTGAGTGTGAGTCAGGAGAGGCTGGCTCCCCGCTGCCTGCCGTCTCCCTTCCGTCCTGCTTCCTTGGAGGAAGGACAAGAAGGGGGTCCATGTCGCAGCCTCCCTTGGGGGCCCACCTTCCTCCCTCCCTCCCTCCCCGTGGACATCTCCTTGGACCCCGGTCCTCTCTCCACCTGGTCTGCCTGCCTTCTTCCTCCCTCCTTCTCCTCTTCTCCCCCCTGGGCTCAAGGTCACCCTCTGGGTGGCACAGAGCCCCTTCCCCAGCACTCTCAGGGCCCCTTCCTCTTCCTCTTCCACCCCAAAGGAAGGAGGCTCCAGCACAGGGCACGTGGGCCTCTTCCCCACTTCGGAGGCAGGAAGGAAGGAAGGAAAGGAAAGAAGGAAGGAAGGAAGGAAGGAAGGAAGGGGAAGAAGGGAAGGAAAGGAAGGACAGAAGTTAAGGTAAAGGAAGAATGGAAAGGAAGGAAAGAGAAGATAAAGAGGAAAAACAGAAGGGGAAGAAGGGGAAGGAAGGAAGGAAGGAAGGAAGGGGAAGAAGAGAAGGAAAGGAAAGATAGGACAGAAGGGAAAGAAGGAAAGAAAGAAAGAAAGAAAGAAAAGAAGTTAAGGTAAAAGAAGAAAGGAAAGGAAGGAAAGAGAAGATAAGGGGAAGAAGGGGAAAAGGAAGGAAGGGGAAGCAGGGAAGGAAGGAAGGGGAAGGGTGGGAGAGAGGAAAAACAGAAGGGGAAGAAGGGAAAGGAAGGAAGGAAGGAAGGTGGGCACCAGGGGCACGGGTCAAGGCCTCCAAAGGAAGGAAGGAAGGAAGGAAGGAAGGAAGGAAGGAAGGAAGGAAGGAAGGAAGGAAGAAGGGGAAGAAGGGAAGGAAAGGAAAGGAAAGGTAGGACAGAAGGGGAAGGAAGGTAAGGAAGGAAAGAAAGAAAGAACAGAAATTAAGGTAAAGGAAGAAAGGAAAGGATGGAAAGAGAAGGTAAGGGGAAGAAGGGAAGGAAGGGGAAGCAGGGAAGGAAGGAAGGGGAAGAAGGGAACGAAGGAAGGGGAAGGGTAGGAGAGAGGAAAAACAGAAAGGGAAGAAGGGGAAGGAAGGAAGGGGAAGAAGGGGAGGAAGGAAGGAAAGAAACAGAAGATAAGGGGAAGAAGGGAAGGAAGGAAGGAAGGAAGGGGAAGCAGGGAAGGAAGGAAAGAAAGAAACAGAAGATAAGCTAAAGGAAGAAAGGAAAGGAATCAAAGACAGAAGATAAGAGGAAGAAGGGAAGGAAGGAAGGGAATGGATGGGAGGAAGGGAGAAAAAACAGAGGGGAAAAGAACGAAAGGAAAGGTAGGAAAGAAGGGATGGAAAGGATAGAAAAGGTAAAGGAAGAAAAAGTGGAAGATAACGGGAAAGGAAAGGAAGGGGAGGGTGGAAGAACAAAAGATAAGGGGAAGAAGGGAAGGTAGGACAGAAGGGGAAAGAAGGGAAGGAAAGAAAGAAAGAATAGAAGATAAGGTAAAGGAAGAAAGGAAAGGAAGGAAAGACAGAAGATAAGGGGAAGGAAGGAAGGAAGGAAGGGGAAGGGAGGAAAAATAGAAGGGGAAGGAAGGAATGGAAAGGTAGGGCTGAAGAGGAAAGAAGGGAAGGAAGGAAAGAAAAGAAAAGGTAAAGGAAGGAGGGAAAAATGGAAGATAAGGGGGGGAAAGGAAAGGGAGGGAGGAAGAACAGAAGATAAGGGGAAGAAGG
Source organism: Anolis apletophallus (assembly GCA_030556195.1). Taxonomy (NCBI): domain Eukaryota; kingdom Metazoa; phylum Chordata; class Lepidosauria; order Squamata; family Anolidae; genus Anolis; species Anolis apletophallus. The sequence continues at coordinate 15,266,574 of JARBWK010000017.1, read as the reverse complement.
GAAGGAAGGAAGGAAGTGGAAGAAAGGGGGAAAGGGCAGAAGATAAAGGGAAGAAGGGAAGGAAAGGCAGGACAGAAGGGGAAGGAAGGAAGGGAGGAAGGAAGGAAGGAAGGAAAGGGAAGAGTGGGAGGTAGGAAAAACAGAAGGGGAAGAAAGGAGGGGGGAGGAAAACAGAAGATAAGGGGAAGAAGGGAGGAAGGAAAAGGAAGGAAAACCAGAAAGGGGAGGAGAAGGAAGGAGGGAAAGAATGAAGGGAAGATGGAAAAGAAGGGAGGGAAAAGAGAAGAGAAGGGGAAGAAGGAGGGGAAGGAAGGAAGAGCAAGGGGGCTGGGAGGGGGGGTGTCTCTCACCTTTGGTGACGCAAAGGCCCATGTCCGGAGGGGGGGAGGGAGAAGGGGGAGGGAGGGGCGGGCATCGGGACCCCCTGGCCCCCCCAAGAGAGGAGAGAGGGAGCAGGAGAAGGGAGGGAGGAAGGCAGGGAGAGACCCTCCCTCGCCGCCGCCGAGCCAGACGTGACGAAAACACGCGTCAGGTGGTGGAGGAGGAGGAGGTGGAGGAGGCGTTGCCCGGGAGCTGTGCTTGGGGCTGGGGGCCAAGGGGAAGGGAAGGGGGGGGTCGGGAAAGAAGCCCTTCCCTGGCCTTGACCCCAGCCCACCTGGCCTTGGCCCCGCCCCTTTAGGGACAACCCCTCCCTCCCCCTCCCACCTGCTGATCTGCTTCCCAATGTCTTTGGGAAATTCCTCCTGGCTGTGGGGAATGCTGGGAGTTGGAGTCCAAAATCATCATCATAATAAACACCTGGAGGGAGGGGGGGGGAGAAAGAACAGGCTCAACCACGCCTAGTTCTATCTTATCTGATTCCAAAAGTGATTTCGAAAAATTCCGAAATGTCTTCGAAAAATTCCGGAATTTATTCGGAAAAGTTTCAAAATTTATTCTGAAAAAATCCGGAATTTATTCAGAAAACTTCCAAAATTTATTCGGAAAAATTCCAAAATATATTCAGAAAAATTCCAAAATTTATTTTTTTTAAAATCCAGAATTTATTCGGAAAATTCCAAAATTTATTCAGAAAAATTCCAGAATTTATTCGGAAGAATTCTGAAATTTATTCAGAAAAATTATGAAATTTATTCAGAAAAATTCCGAAATTTATTTGGAAGAATTGCGGAATTTCTTTAGAAAAATTCTGGAATTTATTCTGAAAAATTCTGAAATTTATCCAAAAATTCCAGAGTTTATTCCGAAAAACTCAGGAATTTATTTGGAAAAATTCCAAAATTTATTTTTTAAAAATCCAGAATTTATTTGGAAAATTCAAAAATTTAATCAGAAAATTCTGGAATTTATTCGGAAGAATTCGAAATTTATTCGGAAGAATTCGAAATTTATTCATAAAAATTCTGAAATTTTTTGGAAGAATTATGAATTTCTTTAGAAAAATTCTGGAATTTATTCTGAAAAATTCTGAAATTTATCCAAAAAAATTCCAAAATTTATTCAGAAAAACTCCAGAATTTATTCAGAAGAATTCCGGAATTTATTTGGAAGAATTCCAAAATTTATTCTGAAAAATTCCAAAACTTATTCGAAAAAATTCCAAAATTTATTCTGAAAAATTCCAAAATTTATTTTTAAAAAATCCAGAATTTATTTGGAAAATTCCAAAATTTATTCAGAAAAATTCCGGAATTTATTCGGAAGAATTCCAGAATTTATTCGGAAAATTCCAAAATTTATTCTGAAAAATTCTGAAATTTATTCTGAAAAATTCTGGAGTTTATTTGGAAAAATTCTGGAGTTTATTCGGAAAAATTCAGGAATTTATTCGAAAAAATTCCAAAATTTATTCAGAAAAATTCTGGAATTTTTTCGAAAATTTTTGGAAGTCACTCAGATTTGAAGCGCCACCGCCCACTACGTCCAGAATGAGTTCTGAACTGGGTTTTGAAGCCAGGCTTGCATTGAGCCTGGATTATGTTGGGAGCCAATGGGGGAAAAGCACCTCGGGAGGGGCGGGAATCTCATGCTGATTCCTTTCCGAAAATGGCGGCGGCGGCCTCGAAATGGCAAATTCACTTCTGGGTTGTTTACATCGCTTCGAAACCACTTCAAATGTAGATTTAATCCGGATTCATTCCGATTTTACGGGCATTCCGACGAACCTACCCAGGCCTAATGGACACCTGTGTGTCAGGACTTGGAGCCCCATGGATTTGCCCCAGAGGGCCACCAGGGGGCGCCCTCCGACTGGCATTGGATCCCCACCAATACATACATATACAATGCAGTAATACATAATACAGATCGGAGGTTTTCCTTGTGTTTTGGCAGGAAAAAGATGGCTCGCAAGGCCTAGTCCTCTCTGATCCTAAAAGGGGCGACGGGGACTGGATGCCTTAAACTCAACCGCAAAATGTTCCGAAGCACCAGATGTGTCTTCCCGGTTTCTACGCACTCTAGAGGCTTGGAACATGCTGATTCCGACTTTGGTGACCAAACCCAATGTCTTGCTAATGACCACAGTCGCAAGGATTAGGAGGCTTCCTGGAGCATGGAGAGAAAGCCGTCCAAGCGAACACACCAGGAATGCTAAGCAGGGCATTTCGGATCCACCCCAGCCACGAATTACGTCCCGTTCTGCCCATACCGCTGTCTCCGCCGGGCTTGCAGTCCTGTGGATTCCAGGATGCGCAACCCTATCATCAACTAAGCTCGCGGTGTGCTCGATCCAAACCATTCCTGCGCTCAAAGCCAAGAAGAGGTTTCTGTGACCAATATGTCTAGAACAGGGGTGCCCACACTTTTTCAGCGACCTACTTTTAAAACAACCAAGTCAAAATGATCTACCTTCCGCGCAGCGCTCCTTCCGCAGGGCATTGTGGGAACGAGGGAGCACCTTCCGCGGGGTGTTGCGGGAACGAGGGAGCGCCTTCCGCGGGGCGTTGCGGGAACGAGAGATCACCTTCCGCGGGGCATTGCGGGAATGAGAGATCGCCTTCCGCGGGGCATTGCGGGAACGAGGGAGCGCCCTCCGCGGGGCATTGCGGGAACGAGGGAGCGCCCTCCGCGGGGCATTGTGGGAACGAGGTAGCGCCTTCCGCGGGGCATTGCGGGAATGAGGCAGCGCCTTCCGCGGGGCATTGCGGGAACGAGGGAGCGCCTTCCGCGGGGCATTGCGGGAACGAGGCAGCGCCTTCCGCGGGGCATTGCAGGAATGAGAGATCGCCTTCCGCGGAGCAATGTGGGAACGAGGGAGAGACTTCCGCGGGGCATTGCGGGAACGGGGTAGCGCCTTCCGCGGGGCATTGCAGGAACAAGAGAGTACCTTCCGCGGGGCATTGCAGCGTTTGCAGGATTTTACAGCGTCCAGGGGAGGTCAAAACTGCTTTTCTTTAAACCGCGGATACAGAAACCCATCGGGCCCCTGTATCCGCGGGTCAACGGATCGCTTCCATTTTGGTGCCATATTTCTCCTATACTAATTTTAAGACTAACTGCTGTCTCGCTTTTGCTCTTTGGGCCCCTACACCCCAGGAACAACTTGTTTTTGATCACAAATAAATAAGGTTTAAATGGAGACCAGCTGATTGTCATCCATGGCTCCTTGCTACATCGACCGATCCTCCGATGTCCTGTAGAGGTCCAGAAGCCCGTGACCTGGGGAACTTGCTGTGGTGGTGAATGGTGAAACAACAAGGAGCGTGTCGTGATGTGTGACAGCCTGGTTGCGTGCCCAGGGACGAAATTACAGGGCTTGTCCGACTTGTTATGGCGTCTGGAGGCTCATACATTTCATGTTATGTGAAGGTAAGTCGATGAAGTTGCTTGTGCTGCGCTTTCCCAGTGGGCGAAGTGGGTGAAGACCACGCTTACGGTCCTGCTGCTCCCAGTGCCTTCGTTCGGGATCTTCCCCTCATGAGGAGCCCACGGAAGTGCATCCCAAATGTCCCCGAGGGCTGCAGCGATCTTTCAATGCTCGACAAGCGCTGCAGCGCGTTTCCTCTAAATTACAGGGCAGAGCGACTTCCCAAGATGCTTCCCTTCCTGTTAAAAAGTACCCGGGGATTTCTCCCGTCGTCGTCGCCTCTTAGGCTGACCTGGTTTCAACTCAACTTGCACACGGGACGGGATCCACACACCAGCAGGCTTGCATCCCTGCTCATTACGTTGGCCTTGGAATGGAGACACATACTGGACTAAACATGGTGGTCGCATTTATCGAATGCAGTGTTTCCCATCCTTTTTTGAGCTGCGGCACACCACCAACCAAAATGGCACTCTGACACAGTAAAGAATGGCTGAGGGATGGTGGCCTGCTGGGAGCAGCTGCTGAGAATGCCAAAGCCGGGGGAGGAGCCAGCCCGCACCATGCCCCGCCCCCTCCTCCCGGCTTCAGCTCTCCCAGCAGCTGCTCCAGCCTTGAGGGGGCACTGCCAAGCCAGCGGTGGCAGAGCCAGCACAATTCTGGCTTGGCACTGTCCCTTCAAGGCTGGAGAAGCTGTGGGAGAACGGAAGCCGGAGGAGGGGTGGAGCCAGGCCGTGCCATGCCCCGCCCCCTCCCCCAGGCTTCCGCTCTCCCACAGCTTCTCCAGCCTTGAGGGGACACTGCCAAGCCAGCGGTGGCAGAGCTAGCACAATGATGGCTTGGCACTGTCCCTTCAAGGCTGGAGAATCTTTAGGAGAGCTGAAGCCGGTGAAGAGGGCTGAGTCAGGCCGTGCCATGCCCCGTCCCCTCCCCCGGCTTCAGCTCTCCCGGAGCTTCTCCAGCCTTGCGGAGGTAGTGCCAAGCCAGCGGTGGCAGAGCTAGCACAATGCTAGCTTGGCACTGCCCCTCAAGGCTGGAGAAGCTGTGGGAGAGCTGACGCTGGGGGAGGGGGCGGAGCCAGGCCATGCTATGCCCCTCCCCTGGCTTCTGCTCTCTCACAGCTTCTCCAGCATTGAGGGGGCAATGCCAATCCAGTGGTGGCAGAGCCAGCACAATGCTAGCTTGGCACTGTCCCTTCAAGGCTGGAGAAGCTGTGGGAGAGCTGAAGCCGGGGGAGGGGCAGAGCCAGGCCACGCCATGCCCCGCCATCTCCCCGGGCTTCCGCTCTCCCACAGCTTCTCCAGCCTTGAGGGGCAGTGCCAAACCAGTGGTGGCAGAGCCAGCACAATGCTGGCTTGGGACTGTCCCCTCAAGTCTGGAGAAGCTGTGGGAGAGCTGAAGCTGGAGGAGGGGGTGGAGCCAGGCCAGGCCATGCCCTGCCCCCTCCCCGGCTTCCACTCTCCCACAGCTTCTCCAGCCTTGAGAAGTTAGTGCCAAGCCAGCGGTGGCAGAGACCGCACAATGATGGCTTGGCACTGTCCCTTCAAGGCTGGAGAAGCTGTAGGAGAGCTGAAGCCGGGGGAGGGGGCAGAGCCAGTCTGCACCATGCCCCGCCCCCTCCCCTGGATTCAGCTCTCCCACAGCTTCTCCAGCCTTGAGGGGGCCGTGCCAAGCCAGCAGTGGCAGAGCCAGCACAATGCTGGCTTGACACTGTCCATTCAAGGCTGGAGAAGCTGTGGGAGAGCTGAAGCCGGGGGAGGGGGCGGATCCAGGCTGCACCATGCCCTGCCCCCTCTCCCCGGCTTCAGCTCTCCCACAGCTTCTCCAGCCTTGAGGGAACAGTGCCAAGCCAGCGGTGGCAGAGCCAGCACAATGCTGGCTTGGCACTGTCCCCTCAAGGCTGGAGAAGCTGTGGGACAGCTGAAGCTGGGGGAGGGGGCGGAGTCAGGCCATGCCATGCCCCGCCTCCTCCCTGGCTTCCGCTCTCCCACAGCTTCTCCAGCCTTGAGGAGGTAGTGCCAAGCCAGCGATGGCAGAGACAGCACAATGCTGGCTTGGCACTGTCCCTTCAAGGCTGGAGAAGCTGTCGGAGAGCTGAAGCCGGGGGAGGGGGCGGAGCCAGGCTGTGCCATGCCCCGCCCCCGGCTTCAGCTCTCCCACAGCTTCTCCAGCCTTGAGGGGGCAGTGTGAGCGAAAGGTGGGAATCATGGCCCCCGTCCCCGGCTCCAGCGAGCGAGGGGCGGGAGTCATGGCGGATTGGAAGCTGGCTGGGAAAACGGCCGAAGGAGGTGGCGCCCCAACCCTTCCTCCTTTTTCTTCGCCGCCGCCCGGCCCTTCCTCCTCCTCCCCCAAGCAGCAGGAGTTCGGCAGGAGGGGGGGGGAAGGAAGGGGGCAGAGAGGTTTTCTCCCGGCACAGCAGGAAGTCCGTCACGGCACATTACTGTGCCGCGTCACAGCGGTTGGGAAACACTGCTCTAAATCGCTCAATTTCAATTTCATTGCCAGTCTCAGTACCCACCTATTGGGACTCAGTATCCGCGTTTCAGGTCAGTACCCACCTATTGAGACTTGGTATCCGCGTTTCAGGTCAGTACCCACCTATTGGGACTCGGTATCCGCGTTTCAGGTCAGTACCCACCTATTGAGACTCTGTATCCGCATTTCAGGACAGTACCCACCTATTGAGACTCGGTATCCGCGTTTCAGGTCAATACCCACCTATTGGGACTCGGTATCCGTGTTTCAGGTCAGTACCCACCTATTGGGACTCGGTATCCGTGTTTCAGGTCAGTATCCACCTATTGAGACTCAGTATCCACGTTTCAGGTCAGTACCCACCTATTGGGACTCGGTATCCGCGTTTCAGGGCAGTACCCACCTATTGAGACTCGGTATCCCCGTTTCAGGTCAGTACCCACCTATTGGGACTCGTATCCGCGTTTTAGGTCAGTACCCACCTATTGGGACTCGTATCCGCGTTTCAGGTCAGTACCCACCTATTGGGACTCGGTATCCGCGTTTCAGGTCAGTACCCACCTATTGAGACTCGGTATCCGCGTTTCAGGTCAGTACCCACCTATTGGGACTCGGTTGGGAAGCACTGATCTAATGGCACGGCGACCCTCTAGCCATTGCAAAGATCCCATTGCTTCCATCTAAACCAGGGGTAGGTCATTGCCCTTCCAAAATACATAGGAGGCTGTCCGGACAACATGGTGGGGAAATGCGCCATGCCTTGCTTCCATTTGTCCCCCCATTACCTTTAGAAGCTTGTTTTGAAGCTGCGTGCGGTTGCCAATCCACCTTTTGCACACACGACAGGGCGATAAATGCGTTTTATGAGGGAGTAACTAACTAATCGGCCGTAATTGTTCTCTGCTGAATGATGCCAGGTACAGTCTCGGACCACAACCCCTTTCCTTCTCACACGGTGTTTTTCAATTTGGCAATAATTGCCCTTCCTGAGCTTATAAAATGTTTTGTAACACGCCAGTATGAAGGTTTTAATGGGCCCGTCTCTATTTCCACACCCATGTCATATATTTATTATTATTATTCCAGCTCAACTTTGTCGTGCAAGCTGTGTTCCAACTACCTCTTGCTTCAGATATGCCAGGGAGATTCAGTGGATCGTGCTCTTGATTTGCACTATTGCCAGGATGGCTGGGTGTTTGACTTTCAACCTATAAACCAGTGTTTCCCAACCAATGTGCCGATCCTCAGATCACTGCTGGCTTGCCCGGGATGCTTTTACAGCGTCCAAGGGAGATGAAACTGCATTTCTTTAAACCGCGGATACGAAACCCATCGGGCCTCCATATCCGCGGGTCAACGGATCGCCTCCATTTTGGTGCCATATTTCTCCTATACTAATTTTAAGACTAACTGCTATCTCGCTTTTGCTCTTTGGGCCCCTACACCCCAGGAATAAAGTTTAAATGGAGACCAGCTGATTGTCATCCATGGCTCCTCGCTACATCGACCGATGCTCTGATGTCCTGTAGAGCAGTGTTTCCCAACCAGTGTGCAGCGGCACATTAGTGTGCCGTGAACGATCATCAGGTGTGCCGTGGGAAATGGGAACCTCTAATCCCCTTCCTTCCCCCTCCTGCTGAACACTTTTCCTTCTCCACTCGGGCTCCCTTCTTCCCAGCCTCGCTCTGCTCGCTTTGCCTCGCTTTGCTCTGCGCAGTAGCGCCCGCATGGGTCACGCCTCCCTCCCTCCCCCCTCCCCTCCTGAACATGCTCACGCTGCCCCCTTGGATCAAAATGGCGGCAGAAGCGGAAGTGTAGAAGGAAAAGTAAGTGTTGGTCAGGAGGGGGAAGAAAGGGCGCGAAGGGGGAGGGGGAGGAAGAGGTCTCTGTCGAAAGCTGGCATGGGCAAACTTGGACCTTCCAGGTGTTTTGGACTCCAACTCCCACCATTCCTAGCAGCCTGAGGCCCTTTCCTGCTTAAGTGGCTGAGGGGTTGGTGGGAATTGAAGTCCAAAGCACCCAGAGGGCCGAAGTTTTCCCATGCCTGTTTGAGAGACCTTAAAGTGGTGAGCCTCCTTCCAACATTGTGATTCTGGATAGAAAACAAACAACAACATAACATAACTTTGTTTGAGTCCACAGTGCTCTCTGGGTGTAGGTGAACTACAACTTCCAAACTCAAGGTCAATTCCCAAGCAAACCCGTTCAGTACTTTCTGTTGGTAATGAGAGTTCAATATGCCAAGTTTGGTTCAATTCCATTGTTGCAAGAGTTCGTGATGCTCTTTGTTTGTGTGTTAACTATAAATCCCAGAAACTGTAACTCCCAAATGTCAAGGTCTATTTTCCCCAAATTCCATCTGTGTTCACAATTGGGCATATTGAGTATTCATGCCAAGTTTGGTCCTGATCCAACATTGTTTCAGTCCACAGTGCTCTCTGGATGTAGGTGAACTACAACTCCAAAACCCAAGGTCAATGCCCACCAAACTCTTATAGCATTTTCTCTTGGTTCTGGGAGTTCTGTGTGGGAAGTTTGTGTCTTTCTGCCATTCCTGCCAGGATATCTATGTTGAGTTCATCGAAACAGGCCCAGGTTTCACACTGAGTGTATAAATACTTTCAAAAACATATTAACTATATGTATTACTGCGTTAGAGTGTCATTTTGTGTCATTTTGGTTGGTGGTGCGACCCAGGGTTTTGGAAATGTAAAAAAATGTGCCACGGCTCAAAAAAGGTTGGGAAACACTGCCCTAAACAACAGAGCCAAGCAGCTGGAATGAGTAAGAAAGTGGTTACAGCCTCAAGGCTACGTTGCATGTGCCTTGCCACGGATCCGGCGTTGTGGCGTTAGGAGGGTTAAGGAACACTGCCTTCGATATTTGCCGTGATTTCCGAGGCGACACTTCCTTCCGCCCGCGTTTGGGAGTGAGCAAAGGGGAGAAGTCGTGTGCGTGTCACACCTTGCGGTGCAGTTGTACAGAGAAGAATGCGGAGACAAAAATGCAGCCTTTGCGCATGCAGCCACTTGCCGGGATCGGGTTGAACTCTCCACCACATAGCCTTCATAGTTAGCCTGTTGCTCAGAGCAAAAGCATGCTGTGTGGCATTTGGAAATAAATACTTGCCAAGTCTGCTCTGTCTTTGTGAGAGTAATATTGCGATGAGGACTCCTTGGGCATGTCCTCCGTTACAAATAGTACAAGCAGCCCTGAGCGATTAAGAGTAATCAGTACCTGAAACGCGGGTACCGAGTCCCAATAGGTGGGTACTGACCTGAAATGTGGATGCCGAGTCCCAATGGGTGGGTAAGGACCTGAAACACGGATACCGAGTCCCAATATGTGGGTACTGACCTGAAATGTGGATGCCGAGTCCCAATAGGTGGGTACTGACCTGAAATGTGGATGCCGAGTCCCAATAGGTGGGTACTGACCTGAAACACGGATACCGAGTCCCAATAGGTGGGTACTGACCTGAAACACGGATACCGAGTCCCAATAGGTGGGTACTGACCTGAAATGTGGATGCCGAGTCCCAATAGGTGGGTACTGACCTGAAACGCAGATACCGAGTCCCAATAGGTGGGTACTGACCTGAAACACGGATACCGAGTCCCAATAGGTGGGTACTGACCTGAAATGTGGATGCCGAGTCCCAATAGGTGGGTACCTGACCGAAACGAGTCCCAATGGTGGGTACTGACCTGAGTCCCAATAGGTGGGTACTGACCTGAAATGTGATACCGAGTCCCAATAGGTGGGTACTGACCTGAAATGTGGATACCGAGTCCCAATAGGTGGGTGACCTGAAACTCCAAAGGTGGGTACTGACCTGAAAATGTGGATGCGAGTCCCAATAGGTGGGTACTGACCTGAAACACGGATACCAAGTCCCAATAGGTGGGTACTGACCTGAAACACGGATGCCGAGTCCCAATAGGTGGGTACTGACCTGAAACACGGATGGTCCCAATAGGTGGGTACGAGTCCCAATAGGTGGGTACTGACCTGAAACGCGGATACCGAGTCCCAATAGGTGGGTACTGACCTGAAACACGGATACCGAGTCCCAATAGGTGGGTACTGACCTGAAATGTGGATGCCGAGTCCCAATAGGTGGGTACTGACCTGAAACACGGATACCGAGTCCCAATAGGTGGGTACTGACCTGAAATGTGGATGCCGAGTCCTAATAGGTGGGTACTGACCTGAAACACGGATACCGAGTCCCAAACACGGATAGGTGGGTACTGACCTGAAACACGGATACCGAGTCCCAATAGGTGGGTACTGACCTGAAATGTGGATGCCGAGTCCCAATAGGTGGGTACTGACCTGAAACACGGATACCGAGTCCCAATAGGTGGGTACTGACCTGAAACACGGATACCGAGTCCCAATAGGTGGGTACTGACCTGAAACACGGATACCGAGTCCCAATAGGTGGGTACTGACCTGAAACAAGGATACCGATTCCCAATAGGTGGGTACTGACCTGAAACACGGATACCGAGTCCCAATAGGTGGGTACTGACCTGAAACACGGATACCGAGTCCCAATAGGTGGGTACTGACCTGAAACACGTCCCCCAATAGGTGGGTACTGACCTGAAACACGGATACCGAGTCCCAATAGGTGGGTACTGACCTAAAATGTGGATGCCGAATGGTGGGTACTGACCTGAAACGTCCCCCAATAGGTGGGTACTGACCTGAAACATGGATACCGAGTCCCAATAGGTGGGTACTGACCTGAAACACGGATACCGAGTCCCAATAGGTGGGTACTGACCTGAAACACGGATACCGAGTCCCAATAGGTGGGTACTGACCTGAAACGCAGATACCGAGTCCCAATAGGTGGGTACTGACCTGAAACACGGATACCGAGTCCCAATAGGTGGGTATTGACCTGAAACACGGATACCGAGTCCCAATAGGTGGGTACTGACCTGAAACACGGATACCAAGTCCCAATAGGTGGGTACTGACCTGAAACACGGATACTGAGTCCCAATAGGTGGGTACTCACCTGAAATGTGGATGCCGAGTCCCAATAGGTGGGTACTGACACTAGCAGTGGGCCACCGCCTGTGGATCCGTGTGCCTAGCGAGACAAAGAAGCTTCTGCAAATGCTTTCAGGGCCACACTACTCGCCCAACCTGTTCCCTCTTCCCTTCCTTTGAACAATGCCATTCATTATGCGACAGAGAAATAGGCTCGTGCCCCGTCGCTGAGGCCCTTTGCACGCAGCAGCAGAGCTTCCAGGGAGAAGGCATACTCAGCCTAAGCCCTTTTCCCCCAACATGATTCAGGCCGAAGGGAGGTGGCCTTCCGGCTGTGATGAGCCACTGCGGAGGGATGGGCCGAAGCCAGAATGGCATCCAGGAAGTCTGCGGGGCCCTTGGGCCATTCGTAGAAGTTGCGACTCCCAGTCATTTGTTTTCCATGAAGAGGAGGAGCAGGTCTGCTCTGCCGGGTGTCCATCTGGTACAACAAGTGTCAAAGGGAGCACCTGCTTCCTGTACAGCAGCAGTTCCCAACCATTTTTAAGGCTGTGACCCACTGAAGCATCTCTAAAATCCTCTAAAATTATAGGACCGCGGATATAGAGGTCCACTCCCGGTGAGCATCCGCTAAACTACATCAGTCAGGACAAAGAACAAGGCAAAACTATAGAGGTATATTAGAGTTTAGCCCAGGCATGGGGAAACTTCATCTGTCTAAAATCCTCTAAAATTATAGGACCGCGGATATAGAGGTCCACTCCCGGTGAGCGTCCGCTAAACCAGATCAGCCAGGACAGAGAACAAGGAAAAACTACAGAGGTTTATTACAGTTTAGCCCAGGCATGGGCAAACTTAAATCCGTCTAAAATCCTCTAAAATTATAGGACCGCGGATAATGAGGTCCACTCCTGGTGAGCATCTGCTAAACCAGATCAGCCAGGACAGAGAACAAGGAAAAAACTACAGAAGTATATTACAGTTTAGCCCAGGCATGGGGAAACTTCGTCCGTCTAAAATCCTCTAAAATTATAGGACCGCGGATATAGAGGTCCACTCCCGGTGAGCGTCCGCTAAACCAGATCAGCCAGGACAGAGAACAAGGCAAAACTACAGAGGTATATTACAGTTTAGCCCAGGCATGGGGAAACTTTGTCCGTCTAAAATCCTCTAAAACTATAGGACCGCGGATAATGAGGTCCACTCCTGGTGAGCATCTGCTAAACTACATCAGTCAGGACAGAGAAGAAGACAAAACTACAGAGGTATATTACAGTTTAGCCCAGGCATGGGCAAACTTCGTCCGTCTAAAATCCTCTAAAATTATAGGACCGCGGATAATGAGGTCCACTCCTGGTGAGCATCTGCTAAACCAGATCAGCCAGGACAGAGAACAAGGAAAAACTACAGAAGTATATTACAGTTTAGCCCAGGCATGGGGAAACTTCGTCCGTCTAAAATCCTCTAAAATTATAGGACCGCGGATATAGAGGTCCACTCCCGGTGAGCGTCCGCTAAACCAGATCAGCCAGGACAGAGAACAAGGCAAAACTACAGAGGTATATTACAGTTTAGCCCAGGCATGGGGAAACTTTGTCCGTCTAAAATCCTCTAAAACTATAGGACCGCGGATAATGAGGTCCACTCCTGGTGAGCATCTGCTAAACTACATCAGTCAGGACAGAGAAGAAGACAAAACTACAGAGGTATATTAGAGTTTAGCCCAGGCATGGGCAAACTTCATCTGTCAAAAATCCTCTAAAATTATAGGACCGCGGATATAGAGGTCCACTCCCGGTGAGCGTCCGCTAAACCAGATCAGCCAGGACAGAGAACAAGGCAAAACTACAGAGGTATATTACAGTTTAGCCCAGGCATGGGCAAACTTTGTCCGTCTAAAATCCTTTAAAATTATAGGACCGCGGATATAGAGGTCCGCTCCCGGTGAGCGTCCACTAAACCAGATCAGCCAGGACAGAGAAGAAGACAAAACTACAGAGGTATATTACAGTTTAGCCCAGGCATGGGCAAACTTCGTCCGTCAAGTTTGGGTGGCATGGTTATTTAATGTATAATAAAATTTCACAAGACTCAAATTTTAAAAATCATATTATTAGGCCAGCCTCTCTGAATGCATGGACGAAATTTAAAAAAATAGTATACCCAAGGATACCGCTCTGGATCTCTCCTATGGAGGCCTTCCAGATAAAAAGATTTGAGGATAACTGGCCAACTTATGCAGATCTATTAAGGAAAGAAGGGCAGACTTTCTTATTAAAAAGGCAAGAAGAACTAACTAAATGGAATCTGAACTGGTTTCAGTATAACCAAATTAAAAGAAGGTACGAGGAAGACAAAAAACTAGGCTGGATGATACAATCACCAATGGGAGAGAAAATTTGGCTAAATACAGAGAGTAAAGTGGTCAGTAAAATTTATAATTTCCTTTTGCAAATAGCCCAGGAGAAAGAACCTAACAAGGACTATATGAAAAAATGGGCCGCAAATTTGGGCTTCAATATATCAAGAGAGGACTGGGAGAATGTTTGGAGGATAAAACAGAAATATAATTATGCATACTGTTTAAAAGAAAATATTTATAAGATGATGTATAGGTGGTACATCACACCGCAACAACTTGCTAAAATAAACAAAAACATTGGTGATGAATGTTGGAAGTGCCAAGAAGAAACTGGGACTTTCTACCATCAATGGTGGACGTGTAAATCCGCCAAGCTCTTCTGGAACATGATCCATAAAAGTGTGTGTGGTATCCTCCAAATCGAATGGGGGAAAAAACCAGAACTCTACTTATTAAACATATCGGGACAAATGAATAGTAAAGCAAAAGATAAATTGCTTACATATTTTATTATTGCAGCCAGAATTACGTATGCCAAATTATGGAAAGCCACCGAAACTCCAAAAGAAGAAGACTGGATCTTAAAAGTACTTGAAATCGCAGAAATGGATAAACTCACCTGCTGGCTCAGATATAACTCTAACAGCCAATATGAAGAGACGTGGATGCCCTTTGTGAAGTTTGTCAAGGAGAGAACCAATATAAACCTGAAAGGCTATAGACTGTAAATCAAGAATATCTTTCCCACCAAGGAGAAAATACCTAATTATTTGCATGGATTATAAGAGATGTGAAGTCAACACTTTCTTTTCCTTTCCACTTAAACTGCTTCTGTAAAACTCTATACTATTTTTCATTCTTCCCCCTTTAACCCTTTCCTCCCTTCTTTGATCCCATTGCCCCGATTGTACCCTATCCCACCCCTCCCCAGTCCTCTGCCTATTCTTTCCTTTTCACCAACTGCCTTTAGCTCCTTCGGCCCTCCCTCTGTCCATCTTTGTCCTAACCTTTTACTTACTTAAATGTTTGTACCTTGTGGTTTTATCTTATATGTTTTTGTTTTTCTTTTGTGATGTATGTTTTGTATTCTTTTTTCAAATAAAATCTATTTTAAAAAAATTTTTAAAAAATCTTCTAAGATTATAGGACCACGGATATAGAGGTCCACTGCCAGTGAGCATCCGCTAAACCACATCAGCCAGGACAGAGAACAAAGCAAAACTACAGAAGTTTATTACAGTTTAGCCCAGGCATGGGGAAACTCCATCCGTCTAAAATCCTCTAAAATTATAGGACCGCGGATATAGAGGTCCACTCCCGGTGAACATCCGCTAAACCAGATCAGCCAGGACAGAGAAGAAGACAAAACTACAGAGGTATATTACAGTTTAGCCCAGGCATGGGGAAACTTCGTCCGTCTAATATCCTCTAAAATTATAGGACCGCGGATATAGAGGTCCACTCCGGGTGAGTATCCGCTAAACCGGATCAGCCAAGACAGAGAACAAGGCAAAACTACAGAGGTATATTACAGTTTAGCCCAGGCATGGGGAAACTTTGTCCGTCTAAAATCCTCGAAAAATATAAGACCGCGGATAAAGAGGTCCACTCCCAGTGAGCATCCGCTAAACCAGATCAGCCAGGACAGAGAACAAAGCAAAACTACAGAGGTATGTTACAGTTTAGCCCAGGCATGGGCAAACTTCGTCCGTCTAAAATCCTCTAAAATTATAGGACCGCGGATAACGAGGTCCACTCCTGGTGAGCATCTGCTAAACCAGATCAGCCAGAACAGAGAACAAGGCAAAACTACTGAGGTATATTACAGTTTAGCCCAGGCATGGGGAAACTTCATCCGTCTAATACCCTCTAAAATTATAGGACCGCGGATATAGAGGTCCATTCCTGGTGAGTATCCGCTAAACCGGATCAGCCAAGACAGAGAACAAGGCAAAACTACAGAGGTATATTACAGTTTAGCCCAGGCATGGGGAAACTTCGTCCGTCTAATATCCTCTAAAATTATAGGACCACGGATATAGAGGTCCACTCCTGGTGAGTATCCGCTAAACCAGATCAGCCAAGACAGAGAACAAGGCAAAACTACAGAAGTATATTACAGTTTAGCCCAGGCATGGGGAAACTTCGTCCGTCTAATACCCTCTAAAATTATAGGACCGCGGATATAGAGGTCCATTCCTGGTGAGTATCCGCTAAACCGGATCAGCCAAGACAGAGAACAAGGCAAAACTACAGAAGTATATTACAGTTTAGCCCAGGCATGGGGAAACTTCGTCCGTCTAATATCCTCTAAAATTATAGGACCGCGGATATAGAGGTCCACTCCTGGTGAGTATCCGCTAAACCGGATCAGCCAAGACAGAGAACAAGGCAAAACTACAGAAGTATATTACAGTTTAGCCCAGGCATGGGGAAACTTCATCCGTCTAAAATCCTCTAAAATTATAGGACCGCGGATAAAGAGGTCAATTCCTGGTGAGCATCTGCCCTAATGATCCATATGGCCAGGCTGGGGACAACGCAGCTGCTTGGCATCAAGGGTGGCCTCTTAATGACTGCCGCGAAGGCCCTCTTCCCTCCAACGCCGATGGCAGCCGGCCCCCATGCTGCGTACGGCAAAGCTGCGTCGTCCCCCCTTTCTCCTGCCCTCTCCTTTTTCTCAGGCTCTGCTTGGAAGGGTCACTGCTCCTCAAGCCGCCCGTTTTTGTGCCAAGTGACCCCTGCGGGCCGTGAGTCTTGTCCCTTTCCCGCGACAAGAAGGAAACAAAGCCCCTCCTGGGAACCCTGCCGCGCTCCCCAGAAATGGCCCCAACAAAGGACGGGGAGCTGACAAACTCCATCAGGCCTGCTCTGCACTGAGTTGGGTGGTGGGCCGCCGGGAGTTGGTTGGGGACGTTGGCCGGTCTCTTGGACCTCTTCAAGGCGCTCACTGTAACCGGCCGTGTCCCTGGAGGGAGGGCCATGGGTGTTAGAGTGTGTGCAGAAGTGGACACCCCAGCCACAGCCACACGCACAGAGTCCCACTTTGATTCTGTGTATAGAGAGAGAAACAGAAGGAAGAATGTAGGACCAGCAACATGAGGAAGAGTTCTGCCTAGATCAGCATTGTCTTCCTACCTTCCTTCCTTCCTTTCTTCTTTCCTTCCTTCACTTCTTCCTTCTTTCATTCCTTTCTTCTTTCACTCCTCCTGTCACTCCTTCCTTCTTTTCTTCCTTCCTTCCTTCCTTCCTTCCCTCCTTCAATCCTTCCTCCCTTCTTTCGTTCTTTCCTTCACTTCTTCCTTCACTCTTTCCTTCTTTCCTTCCTTCCCTCCTTCCTCTCTTCTTTCCTTCCCTCCTTCCTGCTTTCATTCCTTCCCTCCTTCCTATTTTCATTCCTTCCTTCCTTCACTCCTTCCTTCACTCTTTCCTTCTTCCCTTCCTCCCTTCTTTAATTCCCTACTTACTTCCTTCCTTCCTTCACCCCTTCCTCCCTTCTTTCCTTCCCTCCTTCTTCCCTCTTCCTCCCTCTCTCCCTTCCTTCTTTCCTCCCTTCCTCCCTTTATTCCTTCCCTTCTTCCCTCCCTCCTTCCTTCTTTCCTTCCTTCCTTCACTCCTTCCTTCCTTCCTTCCTTCCTTCACTCCTTCCTCCCTTCTTTCCTTCCCTCCTTCATTCTTTCCTTCCTTCCTTCCCCCTTCCTTCCTTCACTCATTCCTTCTTCCTTTTCTTCCTTCCATCCTTCTTTCCTCCACTCCTTCCTTTTTCCCTTCCTCCCTTCCTTCTTTTCTTCCTTCTTCCCTTCCTTCCTTCTTTCCTTCTCTCCTTCACTCATTCTTTCCTTCATTCTTTCCTTCCTTCCTTCTTTCTTTTCTTCCTTCTTCCCTTCCTTCCTTCTTCCCTTCCTTCCTTCTTTCCTTCTCTCCTTCACTCCTTCTTTCTTTCCTTCTTTCTTTCCTTCCTTCTTTCCTTCCTTCCTTCCTTCCTTCCTTCCTTCCTTCATTCCTTCCTTCCTTCTTTCCTTTTTCCCTTCCTCCCTTCCTTCTTTTCTTCCTTCTTCCCTTCCTTCCTTCTCTCCTTCTTTCCTTCATTCTTTCCTTCCTTCCTTCCTTCTTTCCTTCCTTCCTTCCTTCCATCCTTCTTTCCTTCACTCCTTCCTTCTTTCCTTCCTCCCTTCACTCCTTCCTTCTTTCCTTCCTTCCTTCCCTCCTTCTTTCTTCCCTTCCTTCCCCCCTTCCTTCCTTCCTTCCTTCCTTCTCTCCTCCCTCCCTCCCAGCTGGATCCATCAGAGCAGAATGGATCTCTTTGTGAGTCGGGAGGAGGCCCCCTTCCCCAATCCACCAAGGGAAACAATGGCTGCTGCCGCCGCCTTGGCTTGGGGCCGCCCGGTCCCTCTGCCAACTCCTCCGCTTATCCTGGCAGCCATCAAGCCAAACAGAGCCAGCCAAGCTCAGCGCTTGTTATCCTTATTATCATGATATTTTTAGACCGGGCGCAAGCCCCAAGGGAGGCCCTGCGCCCTTCCACCCATCAACCCACATGTTTGCTTTGGCTTTCCTTGGCAGCGGGTTCGTCTGAGCATGCCCTGACAGCTTGGATCTGGGAATGGGAATGGGAAGGGGCCCCGGACTGAGCGCCACCCTTCCTGCTCCGTTTGTTGGATAGAAGACTTCTCTGTGGTGGCCCCCAGCTCCCGAAATAGATTAGGTGAACCCTGACCCTTGAATCCTTCCAGTCCAGCCTAAAGATATGGCTTTCTAAGCAGGCTTTTGGCTCTCAAGTAGGGTGAAATGGGCCCACATGAGGTTGGCACTCTAGCACTTTAGTTGTGAATTGATGGCAGCGGTTGGTGGGAACGAGCAAGAGGGCCTTCTCTGTGGTGGCCCCCCAGCTCCTGAAATAGATTAGGTGAACCCTCACCTTGAACCTGGGGGTTCTGTGTGGGAAGTTTGGCCCAGTTCTATCATTGGTGGGGTTCAGGATGCTCTTTGATTCTAGGGGAACTATATATCCCTGCAACTACAACTCCCAAGTGGCAAGGTCTATTTCCCCTGAACTCCATCTGCGTTCATATCTGGGCGTATTGAGTATTCATTTCAAGTGTGGTCCTGATCCATCATTATTTCAGTCCACAGTGCTCTCTGGGTGTAGGTGAACTACAACTTCCAAACTCAAGGGCAATTCCCAAGCAAACCCTTTCAGTACTTTCTGTTGGTAATGAGAGTTCAATATGCCAAGTTTGGTTCAATTCCATTGTTGCAAGAGTTCAGGATGCTCTTTGATTGTGTGTTAACTATAAATCCCAGAAACTGTAACTCCCAAATGTCAAGGTCTATTTTCCCCAAACTCCATCTGTGTTCACATTTGGGCATATTGAGTATTCATGCCAAGTTTGGTCCTGATCCAACATTGTTTCAGTCCACAGTGCTCTCTGGATATAGGTGAACTACAACTCCAAAACTCAAGGTCAATGCCCACCAAACTCTTATAGCATTTTTCTTGGTTATGGGAACTCTGTGTGGGAAGTTTGTGTCTTTCTGCCATTCCTGCCAGGATATCTATGTTGTGTTCATCAAAACAGGCCCAGGTTTCACACTGAGTGTATAAATACATGTAATAACATATTAACTATATGTATTACTGTGTTAGAGTGACATTTTGTATACGGAGTGTATAAAATGCATTCAAAAACATATTAACTATATGTATTTCTGTGTTAGAGTGTCATTTTGTATACATTCAAAAACATATTAACTATATGTATTACTGAGTGTATAAATACATGTAAAACATATTAACTGTATGTATTACTGTGTTAGAGTGTCATTTTGTATACGAAGTGTATAAATACATTTAAAAACATATTAACTATATGTATTACTGTGTTAGAGTGTCATTTTGTATACATTTTGTATAATGAGTGTATAAATACATTTAAAAACATATTAACTATATGTATTACTGTGTTAGAGTGTCATTTTGTATACGGAGTGTATAAAAACATTTAAAAACATATTAACTATATGTATTACTGTGTTAGAGTGTCATTTTGTATACGGAGTGTATAAATGCATTTAAAAAACATATTAACTATATGTATGACTGTGTTAGAGTGTCATTTTGTATACGGAGTGTATAAATGCATTTAAAACATTAACTATATGTATTACTGTGTTAGAGTGTCATTTTGTATACGGAGTGTATAAATGCATTTAAAAACATATTAACTATATGTATGACTGTGTTAGAGTGTCATTTTGTATACGGAGTGTATAAATACATTTAAAAACATATTAACTATATGTATTACTGTGTTAGAGTGTCATTTTGTATACGGAGTGTATAAATGCATTTAAAAACATATTAACTATATGTATGACTGTGTTAGAGTGTCATTTTGTATACGGAGTGTATAAATACATTTAAAAACATATTAACTCTATGTATTACTGTGTTAGAGTGTCGTTTTGTGTCATTTTGGTTGGTGGTGTGACCCAGAATTTTGTAAATGTAAAAAATGTGCCCTGGCTCAAAAAAGGTTGGGAAACACTGTCCCAACTGACAGACCAGAGACAGACCGGCTTGGCAACCTCATCCGAGCCAAGCGCAGGCTTGCTTCGACCTGGAACCGGCTGCACGGCACGGCTTCCCTCGCTGCCAAGCTCTGCGCTAAGGGGGAGACGTGGGGCTAATTTGCCGAGGTGGGTCCACGCCTCCCTTTATCAGGCGTGCCATCTTTTCCCCTTCTGGGCCTGGCCCTCGCCATGGAATTAACACATCAAAGTCCCCCAGGAGACAGGCATCGTCATGCCGCACAGAAGCATGCTGTCATGTAAGCTGATGAACACGCACCATCATGGAATCAGGTGTCAAACAAGGATGTGTTATTGCCCCAATCTTATTTTCCATCTTCATTGCATTCAGAAGACCTACAGCATCTGTTATAGAACTCCGATATGCTGTTGATAACGTAGTATGTGCGCATTCAGACTTGCAATGTCTGTTATAGAACTCCAATATGCTGATGATAACACCGTCCATGCACATTCAGAAGACCTACAATGTCTGCTATAGAACTCCAATATGCTGATGATAACTCAGCCTGTGCACATTCAGAAGACCTACAATATCTCTTATAGAACTCCAATATGCTGATGATAATACAGTCCATGCACATTCAGAAGACCTGATAATGTAGTCTCTGCACATTCAGACCCACATCTGTTATAGAACTCCAATATCCTGATGATAACTCAGCCTGTGCACATTCAGAAGACCTACAATGTCTCTTATAGAACTCCAATATCCCGATGATAATGTAGTCTCTGTGCATTCAGAAGACCTACATCTGTTATAGAACTCCAATATCCTGATAACTCAGCCTGTGCATTCAGAAGACTTACAATGTCTGTTATAGAACTCCAATATGCCGATGATAACACAGTCCATGCACATTCAGAAGAACTACAATGTCTCTTATAGAATTCCAATATCCTGATGATAATGTAGTCTCTGCGCATTCAGAAGAGCTACATCTGTCTCTTATAGAACTCCTATATGCCAATGATAACACAGTCCATGCACAGTTAGAATACCTGATAATGTAGTCTCTGCGCATTCAGAAGACCCACATCTGTTATAGAACTCCAATATCCCGATGATAATGTAGTCTCTGGGCATTCAGAAGACCTACACCTGTCTCTTATAGAACACTTATATGCCGATGATAACACAGTTTGTGTGCATTCAGAAGACCTTCAACGTCTCTTATAGAACTCCAATATCCCGATGATAACTCAGTCTGTGCGTATTCAGAAGACCCAAAAATCTGTTATGGAACTCCAATATGCTGGTGATAACGTAGTCTGTGCACATTTAGAAGACCCAAAACATCTGTTCTAGAACTCCAATATGCCGGTGATAACGTAGTCTGTGCGCATTCAGAAGACTTATAATGTCTGTTATAGAACTCCAATATCCCGATAACTCTGTGCGCATTCAGAAGACCCAAAACATCTGTTATAGAACTTCAATATGCTGGTGATCTGTGCACATTTAGAAGACCTGCAAGCCACTGTAAACACCTTCATAAAAGCACGAGAAGCTCGGCTTATCATTGAACGTCAAGAAAAACAAAGTGCTAAAGAATAAAAAAGTGCTAAAGAATAAAATCAAAGTGCTAAAGAATAAAAACAAAGTGCTAAAGAACAAAATCAAAGTGCTAAAGAATAAAATCAAAGTGTTAAAGAATAAAATCAAAGTGCTAAAGAATAAAAACAACAAAGTGCTAAAGAATAAAAACAAAGTGCTAGAGAATAAAAACAACAAAGTGCTAAAGAATAAAAACAACAAAGTGCTAAAGAATAAAAACAAAGTGCTAAAGAATAAAATCAAAGTGCTAAAGAATAAAAAGTGCTAGAGAATAAAATCAAAGTGCTAAAGAATAAAATCAAAGTGCTAAAGAATAAAAACAGTGCTAGAGAATAAAATCAAAGTGCTAAAGAATAAAATCAAAGTGCTAAAGAATAAAAACAAAGTGCTAAAGAATAAAAACAAAGTGCTAGAGAATAAAAACAAAGTGCTAAAGAATAAAAACAAAGTGCTAGAGAATAAAATCAAAGTGCTAAAGAATAAAAACAAAGTGCTAAAGAATAAAAACAAAGTGCTAAAGAATAAAAACAAAGTGCTAAAGAATAAAAACAAAGTGCTAAAGAATAAAAACAAAGTGCTAAAGAATAAAAACAAAGTGCTAAAGAATAAAAACAAAGTGCTAGAGAATAAAATCAAAGTGCTAAAGAATAAAAACAAAGTGCTAAAGAATAAAAACAAAGTGCTAAAGAATAAAATCAAAGTGCTAAAGAATAAAAACAAAGTGCTAGAGAATAAAAACAACAAAGTGCTAAAGAATAAAAACAAAGTGCTAAAGAATAAAAACAAAGTGCTAAAGAATAAAATCAAAGTGCTAAAGAATAAAAACAAAGTGATAAAGAATAAAATCAAAGTGCTAAAGAATAAAAACAAAGTGCTAAAGAATAAAATCAAAGTGCTAAAGAATAAAAACAAAGTGCTAAAGAATAAAATCAAAGTGCTAAAGAATAAAAACAAAGTGCTAAAGAATAAAATCAAAGTGCTAAAGAATAAAAACAAAGTGCTAAAGAATAAAAACAAAGTGCTAGAGAATAAAAACAACAAAGTGCTAAAGAATAAAATCAAAGTGTTAAAGAATAAAAACAAAGTGCTAAAGAATAAAAACAAAGTGCTAAAGAATAAAATCAAAGTGTTAAAGAATAAAATCAAAGTGTTAAAGAATAAAAACAAAGTGCTAAAGAATAAAAACAAAGTGCTAAAGAATAAAATCAAAGTGTTAAAGAATAAAATCAAAGTGCTAGAGAATAAAAACAACGAAGTGCTAGAGAATAAAAACAACAAAGTGCTAAAAATAAAAACATCAAAGTGCTAAAGAATAAAAACAAAGTGCTAAAGAATAAAATCAAAGTGCTAGAAAGAATAAAACAACGAAGTGCTAGAGAATAAAAACAACAAAGTGCTAAAAAATAAAAACATCAAAGTGCTAAAAATAAAAACATCAAAGTGCTAAAGAATAAAAACAAAGTGCTAAAGAATAAAAACAAAGTGCTAAAGAATAAAAACAAAGTGCTAAAGAATAAAATCAAAGTGCTAAAGAATAAAAACAACAAAGTGCTAAAGAATAAAATCAAAGTGCTAAAGAATAAAAACAAAGTGCTAAAGAATAAAAACAAAGTGCTAAAGAATAAAATCAAAGTGTTAAAGAATAAAATCAAAGTGTT
Organism: Anolis apletophallus; assembly: GCA_030556195.1. Classification (NCBI taxonomy): domain Eukaryota; kingdom Metazoa; phylum Chordata; class Lepidosauria; order Squamata; family Anolidae; genus Anolis; species Anolis apletophallus. The sequence goes on along the minus strand of JARBWK010000017.1, from coordinate 15,243,112 downwards.
AAAGAATAAAAACAAAGTGCTAAAGAATAAAAACAAAGTGCTAAAGAATAAAATCAAAGTGTTAAAGAATAAAATCAAAGTGCTAAAGAATAAAAACAAAGTGCTAGAGAATAAAAACAACAAAGTGCTAAAAATAAAAACATCAAAGTGCTAAAGAATAAAAACAAAGTGCTAAAGAATAAAATCAAAGTGCTAGAGAATAAAACAACGAAGTGCTAGAGAATAAAAACAACAAAGTGCTAAAAAATAAAAACATCAAAGTGCTAAAAATAAAAACATCAAAGTGCTAAAGAATAAAAACATCAAAGTGCTAAAGAATAAAATCAAAGTGTTAGAGAATAAAAACAACGAAGTGCTAGAGAATAAAAACAACAAAGTGCTAAAAAATAAAAACATCAAAGTGCTAAAGAAAAAAAACAAAGTGCTAAAGAATAAAATCAAAGTGTTAAAGAATAAAAACAAAGTGATAAAGAATAAAAACATTTTATTAAAGCTAGAGAATATCATACATGCACAGAAGTCAACTTGTTTTAAATTGTGCATTATTATCCTTACCGGCAACAATCAATAAATATTAAAAAAATAAATTAAGAAACAACAACAACAAAAAGAACGTGATAATATGAAAGCAGAACCGTTGTCAAGAAGTCAAAGAGTGCTTTACAGGAAGGGAAGGCACTGCGGCAGTTAGATTTAAAAAATGAATAAATAACAGAAAAGGCAACAAAGAGGTGTTAGGAATTGTGGGAGTTGAGTCCAAAAACACCTGGAGGGACCAAATTTGTTCGTGCCTGCTTTAGTAGGTGTGTGACTACATGTCCACTAGAACTGTATTTTCCACTGGTATTACACAATAGGGAGTCCGTCCAAGGCCTCACTCCGAATTTGGTGGTGTAAACAAAGGGAAGGCAACAGGGAAAGGCCTTCGGTTCCTGAACGAAAGAACCACCAACGGAGACTGTGATGTTCAACCTTCATTAGAAAGCAAAGGAATGCGGTCATAAAAACAACAACACTGTAACAGTTTTCCAGGCTTCCGGACGTTGGTCTGGAAGCAACGTAGGTGGAATGAAACATGAGACTTTGGGCAGTTTTGGCACTTGGGAGACTCCCAACATGGCGGAAGACGGGGAAGAACGCGTATCTGTGCTGACTCCGTGGCCAGAGGGTTCTCCATTCAAGTATGTCCCAGGAAATACGTTGCCCAAGCGGCCGCCGAGCAGCTGGATGCGTCCGCTTCAGAGCGGGATGCCAATGGCGCCGGCCTGCTCCTTCAGCCCCAGCAGGCTGTAGGCGATGCGCTTATGGTGCCCTGGGAGGCGCACCCCGATGCTCTTGATGTCACTGGGAAGAAGGAGAAAAGGTCCGGTGAGGTCACAGCATGCTTTCATAGCACCCATAACATCGTAGAGGGCGCACCTGCACCGCCCTATCTTCATAACGAGAGCAACAAGAGCCATGACCTATGCTGGAAAGTGCTCGGAGTCCCCTCAAGTACAGTAAATAAATAATCAATAATCAATAAGAGGGACAGATTTGTCTGGCAGGACCTGCATGACTTTGTGGTGGAAGAGGGGTGCTTTCAAGTACAGCGATGCCTGGGTGTAGCCTATAAATAAGACCAGTACGTCTCAATGCAATTTTCCGAATCAGCTGATGTGGTCTATCTCGTGCAATATTCTGAATCAGCTGATGTGGTCTATCTCGTGCAATATTCTGAATCAGCTGATGTGGTCTATCTCGTGCAATATTATGAATCAGCTGATGTGGTCTATCTTGTACAATATTCTGAATCAGCTGATGTGGTCTATCTCGTGCAATATTCTGAATCAGCTGATGTGACCTATCTCGTGCAATATTCTGAATCAGCTGATGTGACCTATCTCGTGCAATATTCTGAATCAGCTGATGTGGTCTATCTCGTGCAATATTCTGAATCAGCTGATGTGACCTATCTCGTGCAATATTCTGAATCAGCTGATGTGACCTATCTCGTGCAATATTCTGAATCAGCTGATGTGGTCTATCCTGTGCAATATTCTGAATCAGCTGATGTGGTCTATCCTGTGCAATATTCTGAATCAGCTGATGTGGTCTATCCTGTGCAATATTCTGAATCAGCTGATGTGGTCTATCCAGTGCAATATTCTGAATCAGCTGATGTGGTCTATCCAGTGCAATATTCTGAATCAGCTGATGTGGTCTATCCAGTGCAATATTCTGAATCAGCTGATGTGGTCTATCCAATGCAATATTCTGAATCAGCTGATGTGGTCTATCTCGTGCAATATTCTGAATCAGCTGATGTGGTCTATCTGAATCAGCTGATGTATTATTCTGAATCAGCTGATGTGGTCTATCCTGAATCAGCTGATGTGGTCTATCCTGTGCAATATTCTGAATCAGCTGATGTGGTCTATCCAGTGCAATATTCTGAATCAGCTGATGTGGTCTATCCTGTGCAATATTCTGAATCAGCTGATGTGGTCTATCCAGTGCAATATTCTGAATCAGCTGATGTGGTCTATCTCGTGCAATATTCTGAATCAACTGATGTGATCTATCTCATGCAATTTTCTGAATTAGCTGAACTCGAAACCCACTCTGTTGCCATATTGGATGGAACAGGAGGAGGAGAGCCCAGGGTAGGGGTCTATGAGGCCAGACTCACTCGTTGGTCATCTGCACCACCTTCTCGATGGTGTTATACCCCGTGGAGAGGAAGTGCTCTGTATACTGGTGCATTTTGATGGACTCCAGCCACTCGCCCACCGTTCGGAAAGGGATGCCCTCTGAGCCGCTGGTGCTGGGGAGGCGGATGGAGACCCTTTGGAGACAAAAAGGGACCCGGCTCCTTAACATCTGGGGAGGGCAAGGGCTTGCAGGGGACTCTGTGGAAACCTATTCCTGGGCATCCCTATCTCAAAGGATATGGGATCAGGGAGGAAGGGGGAGGCACAAACTACCAGAAGGATGTGGGGTTCTGCTTGGGGAACAGAGGCAGCGCTTACCGAGGGTCGAACTCCGCCAAGGTCTTGAGCGACTCAGGGGCACGGATGAGTTTGTCCAAGATGCTGACGATATCGTTGAATCTGGGCCGGTGGCTCCTCTCCTGCTGCCAGCAGCGCATCATCAGCTGGTAGATGGCGGAGGGGCAGTCCAAGGGAGCCGGGAGGCGGTAGCCGTCATTGATGGCTTTCATCACCTGCTTGGGAACAGAAGTGCTCAGAGACGGGGCTGATGGGTTCACTGATGATTCAGAAGGGATTGTGGGATTTCCTGGGGTTCAAAATGATGTAGGCTAGATTAAAAGCGTTGATTATTCAGGCCATGGGAATGACATTGCCTCAAATGGTGCTGAGCTTCAAGTTAAGTCGTAGGAGCCAGAAACAGCATCATTAGATAAGTGATCAAGTGGAGAGGAATTAAGTGAAACGGAAAACTCTGAAGGGATATGGAGATAAGCAAGGATCTCCGTTTGCAGATCAGAGCAGAGAATCAGCTCCGTAAGTGAGCAAAATTACATGGGAAAGATAAGCGAAAATTCATGGGAAACGGCATGACTTCATGTCTGTGTATTAACAGCCAGTTGTTTACCAGGCAACAGTGGTGTTCGAGGGAGAACCTAAACCTGAGGTTTTGTGTCAAGTCAAGTCCTGATTTTAGATTAAAGTACGGGTTTCAGCCCCACTCACTGAAGCCTGTCCAGCGCTCATGCTCCTCCTCCGCGCAGCCTCAGCGAGCGAGGGAACAGAGTCATGGCAAAGAGCGGTGCCGGGGACGGGGGCCGCTTTCCGCGATGAGTCCCGCCATGACTCCAGCCCCTCGCTCGCTGACGCCGTGTGGAGAAGGAGCATGAGCGTTGGACGGGCTTCAGCCCCGCCCATTGAAGCCCGTCCAGCACTCATGCTCCTCCTCCCTCCGTGCAGCCTCAGCGAGCGAGGACCCAAGTCATGGCGAAGAGCGGCGCTGGGCGGTGGACGGACTTCAGCTCCGCCCACTAAAGCCCATACAGCGCTCATGCTCCTCCTCCTCCTCCGCGTGGCCTCAGCGAGCGAGGGACCGAAGTCATGGCGAAGAGCGGCAGCGGGGACGGGGGCCACTCTCCGCCATTACTCCCGTCACGACTCCAGCCCCTCACTCGCTGAGGCCGCACAGAGGAGAAGGAGCATGAGCGGTGGATGGGCTTCAGCCCCGCCCACTAAAGCCCATCCACCGCTCATGCTCCCTTCCCCTCCGCACGGCCTCAGCGAAGCGAGGTACCGGTCATGGCGGAGCGGCGCCGGGGATTTGGGGGCCACTCTCCGCCATGACTCCGGCCCCTCGCCGGTGAGGCCGCGCGAGGAGAAGGAGCATGAGCGGTGGACGGGCTTCAGCCCCACCCACTGAAGCCCATCCAGTGCTCATGCTCATCCTCCTTTGCGCGGCCTCAGCGAACGAAGGGCCGGAGTCATGGCGGAGAGTGGGGTGGGGGCAGCTTTCTGCCATGACTCTCGCCAATCAGGCACGAGCAGGCTTCTGCCACTGGGAAGGGGGCGGGGCCCGAGCGACGTCACCCTTCCCTCCTCCCTCTCTCGATTGGAAGCGGGCCGCGCTGCCGCCCAGCACTTCCCCCCCCTCCTCCCCCAAGCAGCAGGAGTTTGGCAGGAGGGGGAGAAAAGGCGGCGGGAGACGTTTTTTGCGGCACACCAGATGATCCGTCACGGAACAGTAGTGTGCCGTGGCACAGCCGTTGGGAAACACTGGGCCATACAACCCAGAGCAGTCGGGTGCCTTACCTCGTGGTTGGAGAGCTCCCAGTAGGGCCGCTCGCCGTAGGACATCACCTCCCACATCACGATGCCGTAGCTCCAGACGTCGCTGGCCGAGGTGAATTTGCGGTGGGAGATGGCCTCAGGCGCAGTCCACCGGATGGGGATCTTCCCGCCCTGCAAGCGAACCCAAATGTCAACAAACAACAAATGTCCACTTAGGCCCTGCCCTCCCACATCTGTAGGTGGTGCAGGGACACCACTGCCGTGTAAGAGGGGAGCAAGGGCCGCGGCCGGCCTTCGAGACTCACGCTGGTGGTGTAAGTGGCGTCGGGGTCGTCCTCCAGGACTCGCGAGAGACCGAAGTCAGAGACCTTGCAGACCAGCTGGCTGTCGACCAGGATGTTGCGTGCGGCCAGGTCGCGGTGGACATAGTTCATGCTAGCTAGGTACCGCATCCCCGAGGCAATGCCCCTCAGCATGCCCACCAGCTGGATGACGCAGAATTGCCCGTCCTTTTCCTGGAAGAAGGGAGTTCCGTTACAGATAACTCACCTCAGCATTTGGAAGAGCTTTACGGGAAGGTTAGTGGCCACACGGAATTGAGTCCCCACTCTTCCCAAGATAAGCTTGGCGTCAACAAAGACAGCAATACTTCGAAGCAGAGGATCCTCCAAAAGGTGGATCCCCTCTCAGATGCCTCATTGCGTACGCCAGAAAGAAATACTAACACTGAGGCCTACCTCACACTGAGGCCTTTCTCCCTCTGAGGGCTCTCTCAGACTGAGGCCTTTCTCCCACTGAGGGCTCTCTCAGATTGAGGCCTTTCTCCCACTGAGGGCTCTCTCAGACTGAGGCCTTTCTCCCACTGAGGGCTCTCTCAGACTGAGGCCTTTCTCCCACTGAGGCCTTCTCACAGACTGAGGGCTGCTAACACTGAGAGATCCTTCATACTGAGGGCTATTACGCTACAGATGTAATATTTCTAACAGGACCCCCTCTCGGCTCCCTCACTGCATACGCCGGAAAAAAATAGTCTACTAACACGGAGGCCTACCTCACACTGAGGCCTTTCTCCTACTGAGGTTTTTCTCACAGACTGAGGGCTGCTAACACTGAGAGATACCTCACACTGAGGCCTTTCTCCCACTGAGGGCTCTCTCAGACTGAGGCCTTTCTCCCACTGAGGCTTTCTCACAGACTGAGGGCTGCTAGCACTGAGAGATTCCTCACACTCAGGCCTTCATCCCACTGAGGGCTCTCTCAGACTGAGGCGTTTCGCCCACGGAGGCCTTCTCACGGACTGAGGGCTGTTAACACTGAGAGATCCCTCACACTGAGGCCTTAATCCCACTGAGGGCTCTTTCAGACTGAGGCCTTAATCCCACTGAGGCCTCTCTCAGACTGAGGCCTTTCTCCCACTGAGGCCTTCTCACAGACTGAGGGCTGTTAACACTGAGAGATCCCTCACACTGAGGCCTTTATCCCACTGAGGCCTTCTCACAGACTGAGGGCTGTTAACACTGAGAGATCCCTCACACCGAGGCCTTTATCCCACTGAGGGCTCTCTCAGACTGAGGCCTTTCTCCCACTGAGGGCTTCTCACAGACTGAGGGCTGTTAACACCAGAGATCCATCAGACTGAAGCATTTAATCCCACTGAGGCCTCTCTCAGACTGAGGCCTTTCTCCCACTGAGGCCTTCTCACGGACTGAGGGCTACTAACACTGAGAGATCCCTCACATTGAGGCTTTTATCCCACTGAGGGCTCCCTCAGACTGAGACCTTTCTCCCACTGAGGCCTTCTCACAGACTGAGGGCTGTTAACACTGAGAGATCCCTCAGACTGAAGCCTTTACCTCACTGAGGGTTTCCTCAGACTGAGGCGTTTCTCCCACTGAGGCCTTTTCACAGACTGAGGGCGGCTAACACTGAGAAATCCCTCACACTGAGGCCTTTATCCCACTGAGGGCTCCCCCAGACTGAGGCCTTTCTCCCACTGAGGCCTTCTCACAGACTGAGGGCTGTTAACACTGAGAGATCCCTCAGACTGAAGTGTTTACCCCACTGAGAGATCCCTCAGACTGAGGCGTTTCTCCCACTGAGGCCTTCTCACAGACTGAGGGCGGCTAACACTGAGAAATCCCTCACACTGAGGCCTTTATCCCACTGAGGGCTCTCTCAGACTGAGGCCTTTCTCCCACTGAGGCCTTCTCACAGACTGAGGGCTGTTAACACTGAGAGATCCCTCACACTGAGGCCTTTCTCCCACTGAGGGTTCCCTCAGACTGAGGCATTTCTCCCACTGAGGCCTTTCTCCCACTGAGGGCTCTCTCAGACTGAGGCCTTTCTCCCACTGAGGCCTTCTTCACACTGAGGCCTTTCTCCCACTGAGGCCTTCTCACAGACTGAGGGCTGTTAACAAATACACGTTAATATTTAATATTTCTAACCGGATCCCCCTCTCAGCTCCCTCATTGCGTACGCCGTACCTGTAGGAATTTATCCAAGGCCCCATTCTCCATGTATTCTGTGATGATCATGAATGGCTTATCTGGGAAAAGAATTTTATTTATTTATTTGCAATGTTTACATTCCGCTGTTCTCATCCCGAAGAGGACTCAGGGCGGATCACAGAACATACACGATGTGGCAAACATTCGACTTAACTTGGAAAAAAGCGGACGAAGGAGGTGGAATCGTCCTTCTCAACCGCAAAGATGATATTGCAGAATGCCACCGACAATTAGCAGTCACTAGGTTCTATAAACCATTAAATGAAGATCCTACCAAAAAATATGCTAGTGCGATATCCTCAGTGGTACATGAAGGCCTAGCCTTAGGTTACGTAACAGACCAGGTGGCTGACTATCTAGTTAATACCACTCCCAGGATTCCGATTTTTCACACCTTTCCAAAAATTCATAAGCCAGAACAACCCCCTATTGGTCGTCCAATAGTCTCAGCCATCTCAAGTATCCTAGAACCCATTTCAAAATACTTGGAAGACATCCTGCATCCTTTCACACTTCTAACACCAACCTATGTTCAAGACACCAAGGATTTTGTCAACAAAATTGAATATTGTGAAGTACAGCTACAAGACTATCTAATAACAGCTGATGTTGTATCTTTGTATACACACGTGCCACTGGAATTGGCAAGAAATATAGTAGAAGTTGTATTAGACACCAGAACAGGACAAATAACCCCACCCACCCATTTTTTGCTAGAGCTACTCGTCATTGTTTTTGACTTCAATTATTTTATGTTTAATGGTGATTTTTATTTGCAAATTGATGGCGTGGCCATGGGGAGTAGCGTGGCACCGACTATCGCAGATCTTTTTATGATTTATTTGGAGAAACGGATGTTATTCACAGATGAACCAGACTCAATCATGTCCAAGATCAAAAATTACTACAGGTACACAGATGACCTTTATTTTATAATGCAGGGCGATGTTAATACATCTGATTTCAATACCTGGCTGAATACTTGGCATGAGGCAATAAAATTTACTATATCTTATGACCAACAAGAATTAAATTACCTGGATGTTACTACTTTTGTTTATAAGGCAAAAATCCATATAAGAAATTATCAAAAACCAATACATAAGAACTCGTATTTACATTATAACAGTTACCACAGATTTTCACTTAAGAACAACCTTCTGTACACAACTACATTCAATGCCATCAGACATACAGGACAGACAGACAGATAGGTGTTGTGCTCGGTTCCATCGGTCCATCTCCTGTAGAAGAAGGCCCCGAACCAGAATCCTCAACGCCACCCCCCCATCCCAGCAGACAAAGGACCCTTACATTTGGACACGACCCCCTCCAAGCGGATGATGTTGTGGTGGCAGAACTGGCCCATGATGCTGGCCTCGCTCAGGAAGTCGATGCGTTGCTTCTCGGTGTAGCCCGACTTCAGCGTCTTGATGGCCACCGGCAGCTCCTTCTTGCCGTTCCTCAGCGTCCCCTTGTAGACTTCGCCAAACTCGCCTAAGAAAAGAGAAGAGCGGGAGGTGGTCGTGAAGCTCGATCTCGGCAAAGAGGACGCCGCTCCATCACGAGACATCCCGGCTTCCTCTCTCACCTGCCCCAATGACTTTCTGCCGGGAAATACACGACGGCTGGATCTCGGTGGTGAACTTCAGCACCGCCTGGTTGGGGTCTTCGTACGTGTGGGGGTCCACGTAGGTCTTCAGGGGCTTCAGCTGGTCTGAGGGAGAAAGCCGACAGTCAGAAGTGGAAAGAGGAAGGCTCTCTTATTTAATTGACTACAGCTTTGGGAGTCCACTGGGATAAGTCGCCCGTCTGCCGACGACCATGACTTACCAGACTTGGAGAAATAAACATCTTCGGGTGTTTGCCGGGCCCTCAAATTCTTCCTCCTAAAGGAAAAGAAGCAGAACATTGGGCCTTAATGACAAGCCTCAGGCTACAGTGTTGCTAAAGTTCTGGTGGTGAACACTAGGTGGCGCTGGTGCTTTGCGTCTACAGTGTTGTTAAAGTTCTGGTGGTGAACACTAGGTGGCGCTGGTGCTTTGCTTCTACAGTGTTCCTAAAGTTCTGGTGGTGAACACTAGGTGGCGCTCGTGCTTTATTTCTACAGCGCCACCTAGTGTTCACCACCAGAATTTTAGCAACACTATAGAAGCAAAGCACCAGCGCCACCTAGTGTTCACCACCAGAACTTCAGTTTTGTAAGTACTTTAGAACCATGATTGCCCAGGCCTCTGGAAAGCAGGGCCTGGCATTGTTTACAAACCCGCAAAGCCTGTTAGACTGGGGAGACGGAAGGTGCTTAGGGAAACATCCGGAGAAGCAAAACCTCTCTCGGCTTTCAAGGCTCAAAACTTGCATCACTTAAATATGAAACGCACCTCCGGCGAAGGAAGAAGACCAAGGCCGCTATGAAGAGAAGCATGGTGACACAGGCAGCGATGGAGCCCCCGAGGACAGCGGCACTGTTTCCGCCGTCGGATCCTGTGGAAGGGAGGGAAACACAGGGGTCATACTCCGGAATGAGTACCGACTTTGTGTTAACGGGAGGAGCCTCCTATTGCATGACTCACGTTCTGGGAGCGTCTCAAACTCGTGTTCCAAGCTGTGGGCCCCGTGGCCCTCCTGGGTCAGGGCCTGGACGCTGACCACGTACTTTGTCCTCGGGGCCAGCTTTGGGAGGGTCACAGAGTTCCCGTCGCAGCGCACCACGGAGTAGCTGTGCTCGTCCTTCTGCCAAAGAGGAAGGGAAACAAACCGTGAGACTCGACATATGAAACACCAGCACTGGTCAAGGGGTCGATTGAGCCCCCACAATGCATGGAAGACCCTGACGGGTTCTAGGTGCTGGAAAGAGCTTCTAGGTGCTGCAAAGTGGGCTTCTGGGTGCTGGAAAGAGCTTCTAGGTGCTGCAAAGTGGGCTTCTAGGTGCTGCAAAGAGCTTCTAGGTGATGCAAACTGAGGTTCTAGGTGCTGCAAAATGGGCTTCTAGGTGCTGCAAAGTGGGGTTCTAGGTGCTGTGAAGAGCCTCTAGGTGCTGCAGAGGGGGCTTCTAGGTGCTGCAAAGAGCTTCTAGGTGCTGCAAACTGAGGTTCTAGGTGCTGCAAAGGGGGCTTCTAGGTGCTGCAAAGTGGGGTTCTAGGTGCTGTGAAGAGCCTCTAGGTGCTGCAAAGGGGGTTCTAGGTGCTGCAAAGGGGGTTCTAGGTGCTGCAAAGAGCTTCTAGGTGCTGCAAAGTGGGCTTCTAGGTGCTGCAAAGGGGGCTTCTAGGTGCTGCAAAGTGGGCTTCTAGGTGCTGCAAAGAGCTTCTAGGTGCTGCAAAGGGGGCTTCTAGGTGCTGCAAAGTGGACTTCTAGGTGCTGCAAAGAGCTTCTAGGTGCTGCAAAGTGGGTTCTAGGTGCTGCAAAGTGGGCTTCTAGGTGCTGCAAAGTGGGGTTCTAGGTGCTGCAAAGGGTTTCTAGGTGCTGCAAAGAGCTTCTATGTGCTGCGAAATGGGCTTCTAGGTGCTGCAAAGAGCTTCTAGGTGCTGCAAAGAGTTTCTAGGTGATGCAAAGGGGGTTCTAGGTGCTGCAAAGTGGGCTTCTAGGTGCTGCAAAGAGCTTCTAGGTGCTGCAAAGAGCTTCTAGGTGCTGCAAAGGGGGTTCTAGGTGCTGCAAAGTGGGCTTCTAGGTGCTGCAAAGAGCTTCTAGGTGCTGCAAAGGGGGCTTCTAGGTGCTGCAAAGTGGGCTTCTAGGTGCTGCAAAGAGCTTCTAGGTGCTGCAAAGGGGGTTCTAGGTGCTGCAAAGGGGGCTTCTAGGTGCTGCAAAGTGGGGTTCTAGGTGCTGCAAAGGGTTTCTAGGTGCTGCAAAGAGCTTCTATGTGCTGCGAAATGGGCTTCTAGGTGCTGCAAAGAGCTTCTAGGTGCTGCAAAGAGCTTCTAGGTGATGCAAAGAGCTTTTAGGTGCTGCAAAGAGCTTCTAGGTGCTGCAAAGGGGGTTCTAGGTGCTGCAAAGAGCTTCTAGGTGCTGCAAAGAGCTTTTAGGTGCTGCAAAGAGCTTCTAGGTGCTGCAAAGTGGGCTTGTAGGTTCTGTAAAGAGCTTCTAGGTGCTGCAAAGAGCTTCTAGGAGCTGCAAAGTTGGCTTCAAGGTGCTGCAAAGAGCTAGCTGCTGCAAAGAGTTTCTAGGTGCTGCAAAGTGGGCTTCTATGTGCTGCAAAGTGGACTTCTAGGTGCTGCAAAGTGAGTTCTAGGTGCTGCAAAGAGCCAAAGCAATGCCATGCCCCAGAGAGACAGGTACCTTCTTCTTGTAAGTGACCTGGTACTTCCAGACATGGCTCCGTTGCCGGGGAGGGACAGTCCACGACAAGGTCAGGCTGGTGGGTGTGCGGCCGTCCATGGTCACAGAGGTCACTCGGGGAGGTTCTGGACATCAGGGAAGAGAAAGAATGAGGCCAACATGCAACAGCACCTCTATTAACATTCAAAACCACATGCTCTGTATTATCTGCACAGAGGAACTACTTCAAATCCTATCTGTAACTGGATGCAAAGTCCCTGTATGCCGAGTACATGAAGTTTATGAGAAAACCAACGATGTTATTTTAGCAAAGACTACTTTATTAAGACTCCCTTTAAGGGCCTTATATGTCAGATCCCTGAACATGACCCAAATGGAATGGATCAGTAGAACCGGAGAGCGTTGACCGTCAATACCTGTCTGGTTGACACTGATGCTGGCGGCGCCATAGCTGCGCTGGGGGCTGGAGGAGGACACTCCATTCTGGGCCTCCACCGTAAAGGTGTAGTTGACGTGCGGCTCCAAATCGCTGACAGTCAAGGAGGTGCCGGCGAAGCCGTGCGGGCGGTCCGAGAAGCGGAGGCCAGCATCGCAGGGGCGGCACTCTCCAGACTCCGGCCAGCACTGCTCGCAGGAGACACTGTAGGTGAGGTCTGAGCGCCCGCCAGAGTCGAGAGGAGGCAGCCAGCGGAGCTGCACCTTGGCTCCCAGGCCGACGGCTGTGACACTACGAGGGGCGGATGGGGGGCCTGCGGAACAGAAACCAAAGGAGTCTTGTCACAAAAGGAGCTGTTGCTCTTCCTAACTCCTTGCTTCCACCATTGGGTTCCCTGCATCTTTTGTGGGTTTATAGCAAGCATGGGCCAACTTGGGTCCTCCCTTCCTCCCAGTGTTTTGGACTCAGACTCCCATAACGTGGGTATGCTGATGACCCCTTGATTGACTTAAGTATCCCGTTCCAAGAGGACAAAGGCATGGGCCAACTTGGGCCCTCCCTCCCTGTGTTTTGGACTCATAGTTTCGCCCACGTAAATACGTCCGCAGGGGAACACTAATCCATATATGCATCGTTCCGTATTGCAAGAAAAATGACTTCATATATTGACTACGAGTGAAATACACAAACTTTATAGAGAGACATCATATGTTTCAGACCCTTTAGTTGGTACGCCAACTTGGTTCCTCCCTCCCTCCCGGTGTTTTGGACTCAGACGCCCATAACGTGGGTATGCTGATGACCTCTTGATTGACTTAAGTATCCTGTTCCAAGAGGACAAAGGCATGGGCCAACTTGGGTCCTCCCTCCCGGTGTTTTGGACTCGGACTCCCATAACGTGGGTATGCTGATGATCCCTTGATTGACTTAAGTATCCCGTCCCAAGGGGACAAAGGCATGGGCCAACTTGGGCCCTCCCTCCCGGTGTTTTGGACTCGGACTCCCATAACGTGGGTATGCTGATGATCCCTTGATTGACTTAAGTATCCCGTTCCAAGGGGACAAAGGCATGGGCCAACTTGGGTCCTCCCTCCCGGTGTTTTGGACTCAGACTCCCATAGCGTGGGTATGCTGATGACCCCTTGATTGACTTAAGTATCCCATTCCAAGAGGACAAAGGCATGGGCCAACTTGGGCCCGCCCTCCCCGTGTTTTGGACTCATAGTTTCGCCCACGTAAATACGTCCGCAGGGGCACACTAATCCATGTATGCATCGTTCCGTATTGCAAGAAAAATGACTTCATATATTGACTACGAGTGAAATACACAAACTTTATAGAGAGACATCATGTGTTTCAGGCCCTTTAGTTGGTACGCCAACTTGCGTCCTCCCTTCCTCCCGGTGTTTTGGACTCGGACGCCCATAACGTGGGTATGCTGATGATCCCTTGATTGACTTAAGTATCCCTTTCCAAGGGGACAAAGGCATGGGCCAACTTGGGTCTTCCCTCCCTCCCGGTGTTTTGGACTCGGACTCCCATAGCGTGGATATGCTGATGATCCCTGATAAAGTATCCCGTTCCAAGGGGACAAAGGCATGGGCCAACTTGGGTCTTCCCTCCCTCCCGGTGTTTTGGACTCGGACTCCCATAGCGTGGGTATGCTGATGATCCCTGATAAAGTATCCCGTTCCAAGAGGACAAAGGCATGGGCCAACCTGGGCCCTCCCTTCCAGTATTTTGGACTCTGACCCCGTCGGCCAGGCAGAGGGACACTGTCAAAGCTCCCTCAACAGATGGCCATCCAGTCTCCAAGGTAGAGCTCCCCTGTTGGACACGTGGAGCGTTCTACTTCCGGTCCCTTGCCTTCGCGGCTCTGCAGTTGGGCTACTACTCACGTGTGCATGGCGTGGAAACGGGGTCGCTCACGGCCCGGAAGAAGCCCTCCTCACATGGGCAGGAGGTGGAGCCGGCAGCCGAGGGCAGCGTGTGCAAGGGGCAGCTGGAGCAGGGGCCGTTGGAGGCCTCCTCCTTGAAGAACCCGGGGGAGCAGGCTGCAAAAGAGAGAGGGAAGCGAAGGACCGGAGGTGAGTCTCCATCGCCACAGTTCTTATTATGGAAAGATGATGCAGAGGAGCAGATGTAAGGCTGCAAATGATACTTCAGCCAACCACAAGCAAAACAACAACAACAACAACAACACATAGCAAAATAATACAGTGATATCAGTAGAATGTCCTTATCTTGCCATAAACAAGCAAGTTTCCTTAGCACTCCAAAGGGCTTTGGCTTCAGGACGCTGTGTAACCTCTCCCAGCAACAGCCAAAGGTTTCTTCAGCTCAAACAAGCCATCGAGCTAAGCCAAATGCAAAACTCAAAGTTTACAAACCTATACCAGGCATCCTCAAACTTTTAAATAAAATATCTCTATCTCTCTATATATAATAATAAAAGGTATAATAAAAGGCTGTTTGTATGTATGTATGTATGTATGTTTGTATGTATGTATGTATGTGCCAGCATTCTGATTAGCTACCAGCCTCTAAATTCCCACCCTCTACATTCAAACATCATAATTGGTTGCCACTGAGGCAGAATTTGCTAAACCGCCTCTGATTGGCCACCATTGCCTCAAACAGCATGATTGGTTGCCACTGAGGCAGAATTTGCTACACCGCCTCTGATTGGCCACCATTGCCTCAAACAGCATGATTGGTTGCCACAGAGTGAGCATTTGCTACACCGGCTCTGATTGGCTGCCATTCCTCCTACCCTAATCTCTAAGGTCTCGCAGAGAGGACTTTGCAAAGAGGCTTCCTTTACCAGATTTGACAAATTACGCCTAGGCCGCAGCCTGATTTCACAGTAACACCTACTTTACTTATTTCGCCTGACTACGCCCCCTACAAAAATATTAAAAGGCCATACTTTGCAAACAGCTCCCCCCCCCCCCTCACAACCCACTCTACAGCCTGGTACACTTTGAGGTAGGGGGGAACACGGATGATGGGACTTCAAGTACCTTCACTCACTTCCTAAAAACAATACACCCCTCATCCATTCACCAATACACCACACAGAGCCCCCATGACCCACTCTACACCCTACTGCAATTTGGAGGAGGGTGGACCACAGATGATGGGACTTGCAGTACCTTCACTAATTTCATGATACCACTGCAACTCCCAATAATGATGGATCAAGGCCAAACTTGCCAGACAGGGCCTCCATGACCCACTCTACACCCTGGTGCTGCTTGGAGGACGGTGGGCCACAGATGATGGGACTTGCAGTACCTTCAGTAATTTCATGATACCACTACAACTCCCAATAATGATGGATCAAGGCCAAACTTGGCACACAGAGCCTCCATGACCCACTCTACACCCTGGTGCTGCTTGGAGGAGGGTGGGCCACAGATGATGGGACTTGCAGTACCTTCACTAATTTCATGATACCACTACAACTCCCAATAATGATGGATCAAGGCCAAACTTGCCAGACAGGGCCTCCATGACCCACTCTACACCCTGGTGCTGCTTGGAGGAGGGTGGGCCACAGATGATGGGACTTGCAGTACCTTCACTAATTTCATGATACCACTGCAACTCCCAATAATGATGGATCAAGGCCAAACTTGGCAGACAGAGCCCCCATGACCCACTCTACGTCCTGGTGCTGTTTGGAGCAGGGTGGACCACAGACGATGGGACTTGCAGTACCTTCAGTAATTTCATGATACCACTACAACTCTCAATAATGATGGATCAAAGCCAAACTTGGCACACAGAGCCTCCATGACCAACCATGGACGATGGGACTTGCTGTACCTTCACTAACTTCCTGACACCACGGTGAGCCACATAAATAACTGCTAAAGACCAACTACTACGTTTCTCAAAAAACCCGGGCACCGCCGGGTCCCCAAGCTAGTAATATAATAAATCATATATACTGTACATATAATATTTATAATATTATAATGTAATACAATATAACACTAATAATAATAATACAATATTATAATTATATATTTCCAGAGGGAAATGAGCTTCAGCTCGGGATGAGCAAATATGCGTCGCAGGGGGAGCGGAAGCCGCCTTTCCTGCCCGCCGCCGGCCAGCCATTCAGGCCTGTTTCCTGGATGAGTCTGTTCTTCCACAGGAACCAGGCTGGCTCCCCACATTCTCGTGGGTCGCGTCACTTCCTTCCTTCCTTTCGGGGGATCCACAACGAAGGGGCTTTCAGGCGGGGAACGACCCCGACAGCGGTCCAGTCTTCGTCCGACACGCGGATTTTGACTCTGTTTGAGAGAGTCTCCCTCCTGGCTTTCATGCCGCCTGGCCGCCGGCCAACAGCTATCTTTGGCTGCGTTCCCGTGCAGACCGGGACGGGATCGGAGGAATGTGCCTTCGGAGGGACTCCGTTTGGGAGGAGAGGCGTGGGTTTCCATGGCACCTCTCTCTCGCCAAAGCCGGCAGGAAAACGAACACAAAGCAAAGCTGGCTTCTGGCACACACCGGAAGCCCCGAATATCTGTGTTTATTCCTGGAGATAAACGGCCTTTGTTTCCTTCCCGCAGAGAGAGGCCGGCGGGATGGGAGGTCAGGGTATCTTTGCACAAAAGGGCACATTCCTTTTCCCTCGCCCAACCTCGGCCTAACTAAACTGACCAAAGAGCTGACTCGGGAGCCCAGCGCCAGAGGCCCAAAGCCCCTTCCGGGACCATCTGGAAACACCTGCTTTTGGGCAGCAAAGGCAGTCGCCCGCTTGGCCACCATTGCTCCTTGTCCTGGATTGGAACCTGGCTAAACTGTAGGAAACAAAGGGTGGTAATAAACGGACACTTCTCTGGGTGGAAAGAGGTGAGAAGTGGCGTACCCCAAGGTTCAGTTTTGGGTCCGTTACTTTTTAATTTATTCATTAATGATCTGGATGTAGGAGTGAATTTTGAGGTAGCAAAGTTTGCAGACGACACTAAATTGTTCAGGTAGTTAAAAATGAAACTGACTGTAAAGAGCTCCAGAAAGATCTCTCGAAATTGAGTGAATGGGCAACAAAGTGGCAAATGCATTTTAACCTAAACAAGTGTAAAGTCATGCACATCGGGGCAAAGAACCCCAACTACACCTACCAATTGATGGGGTCAAAGCTTTCCGAGACAAACCAGGAAAGGGATCTTGGGGGTTTTGGTGGACAGCTCAATCAAGATGTCAACCCAGTGCGCAGCAGCAGTGAAAAAAGCAAATTCTATGCTTGGCATGATCAGGAAGGGAATCGAAAATAGGTCGGCAAATGTTGTATTGCCTCTCTACAAATCTATGGTGAGGCCACATCTGGAGTACTGTGTACAATTCTGGTCTCCGCACCTTAAGAAGGATATAACGGAACTGGAAAGGTACAGAAAAGGGCAACAAGAATGATCCAAGGGAAACCAGGTTGCAACGCCTTGGTCTTTTCAGCCTTGAAAGACGGCGTTTAAGAGGTGACTTGATCGAAGTGTATAAAATCATGCATGGGATAGAAAAGGTGAATAAAGAAAAAATATTTTCTCTGTCACCCAACCCTAGGACTAGGGGGCACTCCCTGAAGCTCCAAGGTAGGAAAGTTAGGACTAATAAAGGGAAATATTTCTTCACCCAGAGGGTCATTGGGTTATGGAACTCACTTCCAGAGGAGGAGTTGTGACAGCGGTCAGCCTGGCTTCATGCTGACTAGATGGGCTGAGGCCCGATTCAGCATCTCTTCTTATGTTCTTATGCACACTATCTCACGCCTAGGGGCTGGGGGCTCATGGACCAAAAACAAAAAACCTGGTTTTCCCCTCTCATGCCCTCCCTCCTTTCTCCCTGGCACTCTCTCCCCCTCGTCTCTCTCTCTTTACACTCACTCTCTCATGCGCGCCTCTCTCTCTCTCACGCTCACTCTCTTGCGCGCGTGCTCTCGCCCTCTGGCTCTCTCTCTCATGACGTCTCTCTCGCTCTCTCATTCACTGCTCTCTCCTTGAGCGCTCTCTTTATCTTCTGGCTCTCTCTGCTCCCTGCACACATCTCTCTCTCACGCCTCTCTTTTCACTCTCTCTCTCTCACGCCTCTTTCACTCTCTCTCTCTCTCTCACGCTCTCTCTCTCTCTCGCGCTCTCTCTTGCTCTCCCTCTTGCGCTCTCTCTCTCTCTCTCTCTCTGGCTCTCTCTCTCTCTCGTGCACGCCTTTGGAGCGAGTTTGTACCCGCTGCGTTCTCCCCAAGCCTCCCGACTTCCCAAGCCTCCCGACTCAGAGCACAGCAGATATTTCCAGCCGGTGGGAATGCCTGGGGACCTTGGCGGTGGCGGGAGGTTGCCTTAAAGGGGGCGTCATTCCAAAGTGTGGCCTAGGGCGCCAAAAAGTGTGAATCCGGGCCTGCCACTGGACAGTCTTTCCATCCGAGATTTCCCTATCGCCCAAGGCTCAACCTCAGCAAGGACACCGGAAACGGCCTGCCTCAGAGGAGTGTGCCTGCTCCATCCATGTTTGACATTGACACAAATGGCCAGCAACTGCCAGAAGGGATAAAGAGCTTCATCTATGCTGACGATGGTGCCATCACCGCTCAAGCTGGGAGCTTTGAGATGGTTGGACAGAAGCTTTGCGAAGCTTGAGGCCAGGGGTGCCCACACTTTTTCAGCATGCGGGCTACTTATAATAAAACCAAGTCAGAAAGATCTACCTACCTCCTGGAGAGGGGAGGGGCGGGGCTTGGCGCAGCCTGGCTCCACCCCCTTCTGGCTTCAGCTCTACCAGCAGCTTCTCCAGGCTTGAGGATGGCAGTGTCAAGCCACTGGTGGCATAGGTAACACAAGGCTGGCGTGGCCCTGCCCTCCTCAAGGCTGGAGATGCTGCTGGGAGAGCTGAACCCAGGGAGGGGGCAGGGCTTGGTGTGGCCTGGCTCCGCCCCCTCTGGCTTCAGCTCTACCAGCAACTTCTCCAGCCTTGAGGATGGCAGTGCCAAGCCAGTGGTGACATAACTAGCACAAGGCTGGCTTGGCCCTGCCATCCTCAAGCCTGGAAAAGCTGCTGGGAGTGCTGAAGCCGGGGGAGGGGGCATGGCTTGGTGCGGCCTGGCTCCGCCCCCTTTGGCTTCAGCTCTACCAGCATCTTCTCCAGGCTTGAGGATGGCAGTGCCAAGCCACTGGTGGCATAGGAAACACAAGGCTGGCTTGGCCCTGCCCTCCTCAAGGCTGGAGAAGCTGCTGGTAGAGCTGAACCCCGGGGAAGGGGCGGGGCTTGGTGCAGCCTGGCTCCGCCCCCCTTTGGCTTCAGCTCTATCAGCAGCTTCTCCAGCCTTGAGGATGGCGGTGCCAAGCCACTGGTGGCATAGGAAACACAAGGCTGGCTTGGCCCTGCCCTCCTCAAGTCTGGAGAAGCTGCTGGTAGAGCTGAACCCGGGGGGGCGGGGCTTGGCAAGGCCGGGCTCCGCCCCCTCTGGCTTCAGCTCTACCAGCAGCTTCTCCAGCCTTGAGGAGGGCAGTGCAACTTGAGAAACTGCAAGTCACTTATCGTGGGAGAGAATTGGCCATCTGCAGGGACGTCACCCAGGGGACGTTTGTTGTTTACTATCCTTGTGGGAGGCATCTCTCATGTCCCTGCACGGGGAGCTGGAGCTGACAGAGGGAGCTCAATCCACGAATTTGAACCGCTGACAGGTCATCAGTCCTGCCGGCACAAGGGGCTCCTATCAGGACAGGGTCATTGTTAGAAATAGAGGGGAGCTCCGTACGTCTGTGTTTACTCTGCAGCCTCGAAGGGCCCTTATCTCCCTCGGCAAAGCCAGGCACATTCCTGCGCAAAGACCCTCTCCGCCGGCCTTGATCTCTCCTCACAGGGTCCGCACCTGTCTGGAGCCGGGCCTCTCCCACGCCAAGAAACATCCTAGGGTCCAGGGACCGTGGGATCCACGAGACGCGGTGAGCTCCCGTCTCCAGCCCTAGCTCCTGCCAACCTTGCAGTTTGAAAACATGTAATGCGCGAGTCGATAAATAGGTACTGCTGCTTTGACGGGGCGAAGGCAAAGAGAGATGCTCCAAGCCATCATGGCGGCCACAGGACAAGGAGATGTCAACGCACGCTCCTCAGCTTGAACAACACTGCCCTGTAACTAATAAAATAATAATAATAACAACATTCCAACATTCTACGGCCCCAGACAGAGGGGATAGGTTACCACTGAAATGGTATTTGCATAAAGGACTCCGATTGGCCAACCACCTTCCAACATTCTAAGGTGACTCAGAGGAGAAAGGAAAGGCCTCAGGCAGTCAGCCACTGCGGCCCACAGCAATGACGGATCAGGACCAAACTTGGCAAACAGGGGCCCAATGGCCCACTTCACAACCTGGTGTGGTTTAGGGCAGGACGGGCCACGAATGATGGGATTTGCAGTACCTTCACCTCATTCACTTCCCAAACAACACTGCAGCCCCTATAAATCACAGACCAGGCCCAAAATTGACAGCAAGGCTTCCTCAACTTGATTTTCCTGACTAGGCCCCCAACAATGACAGAACAAGACCAAAGTTGGCACACAGGCCCCCCAAGATGCACCCTACATCCTGGTGTTTGAGGGAGGATGGGACTTGCAGTACTTCAATTCTCTTCCTTAGAGCACTGTGGCCCACACTAATGATGAATCAGGACCAAACTTGGCACACAGAGGCCCAATGGCCCACTTTACACACCTGGTGCAGTTTACAGCAAGATGGCTCACAAATGATGGGATTTGCAGTACCTTCACCCGATTCATTTCCCACAGAACATTGCAGCCCCTACAAATCAGAGACCAGGCCCAAACTTGGCACACATAGTACCCATGACCCACTCTACATCCTGGTGCAGTTTTGAGTGGGACGGACCACGGATGATGGGACTTGAAGTACCTTCACTCACTTTCTGAGGCCGCTGCGACCCTCATCCAATGACTGATCAAGACCACACTTGGCACACAGAGCCCACATGACCCACTCTACATCCTGGTGCAGTTTGGAGAACGCGGGACCATGGATGATGGGACTTCCAGTACCTTCCCTCACTTCCAGAGAATGATCTGCAACCCTAATCTAGAGAATGATCAAGAGCAAACGTGACACACACAGCCCCCATGACCCACTCTACATTCTGGTGCTGTTTGGAGGGCGATGGACCACGGCCAATGGGACTTGCATTACCTTCACTAAGTTCCTGAGACCACTGCAAGCCACATCAACATCTAATAGGAACCAACCTTGGCACACAATGCCTTCCTCAAATAACCCGGGCACCGCCGGGTCCTCGGTTAGTATAATAATAATAACAATATATTATTATTATTATTATTATTAGAAACACAAGAAGATGAGTCCACAGCAAACAAGATCACTCTGCTGGCTGTTGTATTGGATCACATGTTGGACACTTCCCAAGTATATTATTGTTGTTATTGTTGTTGTTGTTGTTGTTAGAGCTAGAGACATTAGGAGGGAGTGGTATAACTTGGAAAAATAGGTGTATAACCCAGATTGAATGCGGGATAACATCCCTCCACATGAGTAATAAGTAAATAATAATAATAATAAATAAATAAATAAATACAGGTATCATCAGCAGAAAAGGGAAATAAGACCGGCCGGAGCCTGGTTACCTCTGCAGTTGTCGCCGTCCTTCTCGAAGCCCTCCCGGCAGAGGCACTCGCCAATCGGCACCAGCCACTCCCCGTCAGAGTTGCAGTGCAGGAGCGGCTGCCCGGCAGACACAGCGTCCGGCACGCAAGCCCCGGCCACCTCGGCCAAAGACTGCGAGTCGGCCCCGGCGATGGTCTCGGGGAAGGCGGCCATGTTGTGGACAGTCGCAGGGCACTTCTTGTAGTAGATGCGGACGGAGAGGAGGGCCACGCAGGCCCCGATGTCCTGGAAGGCCAGGTAGAAGCCCTTGCGGGTGAGCGGCCCCACCGAGCGCCGCTCCACGTTGATCTTGACATTGCGGGTGTCGAAGTCCTCGCGCACGGTGATCTCGTCCGGGGCGATGGTGGCGATCTTGCGGAACTGGCGCTTCTGGAAGTTGATGCCGTAGTCCACGTCCGACTCTGCGTAGAAGAGGTTGAAGGTCTCCTTGCAGGTGCCCGTCCCGCCGGGGAAGCTGTTGCAGTCCCTCACGGTGAACTGGAGCTCGATGAAGATGCGCTGGGCCTCGCTGCGGTAGATCCAGTTGGTCCGCAACCAGTTGTCCTGGTCACCCTCCATCACATTGCAGACCGAGTAGATGTAGATGAGAGACTCGTTCATGACGTTCTGGAGGAGGTCCCACTGGCGGAGGAAGGACACAACGTCATCACTACCATCACTAGCATCACCACCACCACTTCCCCATGCAACTACATGAATTAACTGTGCTTTTTGGCCCAGATGAGAGCAAAATGTGCTGGACTTACCCCTTTCCCAAAGGGATGGTTGAGCCAGCCGAGGTCCCCCTGCGCCTTGGCAAAGTCCAGCAGAACAACTAGAAGGAAAGGCACGGAAAAAGGAGGCATTAGTGTTGTCCAGCAAGGTCTCAATCCCACCTAGGAAACTCTCACTATGGAAAAGACTTGGGTCCTCCCTCCCGGTGTTTTGGACTCGTCTCGCCCACGTAAATACGCCCACACGGACACACTAATCCATATATGCATCGTTCCGTATTGCAAGAAAAATGATTTCATATATTGACTACGAGTGAAATACACAAACTTTATAGAGAGACATATATTTACCCTTTCGTTGGTACACCAACTTGGGTCCTCCCTCCCTCCCGGTGTTTTGGACTTGGATTCCCATAACGTTGGTATGCTGATGATCCCTTGATTGACTTAAATATCCCGTTCCAAGAGGACAAAGGCATGGGCCAACTTGGGTCCTCCCTCCCTGCCAGTGTTTTGGACTTGTAGTAACCCCGTAAATACGATCCCTTGATTGACTTACAGTAATCCCTTATATGGGGACAAAGGTTCCCGTAAAAAAATGACCTCCTATAATGACTATGAGTGAAATACACAAATGGGTATGCTGATGACTCCTTGATTGAGAGGCATCCCGTTTCAAGACCCTTTAGTTGGTACACCAACTTGGGTCCTCCCTTCCTCCTGGTGTTTTGGACTCGGACGCCCATAACGTGGGTATGCTGATGATCCCTTGATTGACTTAAGTATCCCGTCCCAAGGGGACAAAGGCATGGGCCAACTTGGGCCCTCCCTCCCGGTGTTTTGGACTCGGACTCCCATAACGTGGGTATGCTGATGACCCCTTGATTGACTTAAGTATCCTGTTCCAAGAGGACAAAGGCATGGGCCAACTTGGGTCCACCCTCCCTCCTGGTGTTTTGGACTCGGATTCCCATAACGTGGGTATACTGAGGACCCCTTGATTGACTTAAGTATCCCGTTGCAAGAGGACAAAGGCATGGGCCAACTTGGACCCTCCCTCCCGGTGTTTCGGACTCATAGTCTCGCCCACGTAAATACGCCCACACGGACACACTAATCCATATATACATTGTTCCGTATTGCAAGAAAAATGACTTAATATATTGACTACGAGTGAAATACCCTTGATTGACAAACCAACTTGGGTCCTATAGAGAGACATCATATGTTTCATATGTTTAAGACCCTTTAGTTGGTACACCAACTTGGCATCCAACTCCCTCCTCCCGGTGTTTTGGACTCGGACTCCCATAACGTTGGTATAGCTGTAGTCCAAAACACCTGGAGAGAGGGCTGAAGTCAACCTAGGCCTGCTCTTAAGTCAAACAGCGCTTGAGCCCCCACTATCTCATCCCTCCCTTGTGCAATAACATCCAGCATGACCGCACACCCTTAAGTCAACAGCAGCTGGTCTTGGGTTTTAGGACACAGAAAGATAAGTGGCTCCGTTATATATCTCCTTGCATTGGGGTAAATGCCCGAAAGATAATATCTGATCCCGTCTGAAAAGCTAAGCAGGGCCAACCTCGACGAGGCCGTAGGACGGAACGGGCCAACCCACCCTATGAAACCCATGGGTTTGCCATAAGTCAACAAAGGCCCGATGTGTTTTGTCAGCAAACAGCAGGGCAAGGTCGGAAGTCCCCTTATCGGGTCCTTATCTGCAAGACAGGTTCGTTCTTTGGCTTCCTGTGCAGTGTTTTTCCTGTTGGGAAGGAGTAGGTGCCGAGCAACCGTCCGAGGCAGTAAAGATATTTGGGGACAGGGAGGGAGTCGAAATGGAAGGAAGGAAGGAAGGAAGGAAGGAAGGAAGGAAGGAAGGAAGGAAGCGGCCAAGGCCAGGCCCAGGAATCACTAAGCCAGGAATGCCGTTACTGCCGAATCAGAGTCTGACTTGCACCATGAACTTGATTTTAAGGCACTGTAACTCCCACCATTATAACTACAATATTCATTATTTTAACTAAAACCGCCATCATCCAGGGTCACATGCTCTCTACATATAGGGTGAACTACAACTCCCATCATCCTAACGATAACTCCCATTATCCTGATTCACAGGGGCTACCTGGGTGTGGTGTGAACTATAACACCCATCATCCAGGGGCACAGGCTCTCTGCATATAGGGTGAACTACAACTCCCATCATCCTAACTATAACTCCCATTATCCTGGGCCAAGGGGGTTTTGGGTATGGGGTGAACTATAACTCCCACCGTTATAACTACAATATTCATTATTTTAACTACAACCACCATCATCCAGGGTCACAGGCTCTCTGCATATGGGGTGAACTACAACTTCCATCATCCTAACTATAACTTCCATCATCCTAACTATAACTCCCATTATCCTGATTCACAGGGGCTACCTGGGTGTGGGGTGGACTATAACTCCCATCATTTGGGGGCACAGGCTCTCTGCATATGGGGTGAACTACAACTCCCATCATACTAACTATAACTCCCATCATCCGGGGGAAAAGGCTCTCTGCATATGGGACAAACTACAACTCCCATCATCCTAACTATATCTCCCATTATCCTGATTCACAGGGGCTACCTGGGTGTGGGGTGGACTATAATTCCCACCATCCGGGGGCACAGGCTCTCTGCATATGGGGTGAACTACAACTCCCATCATACTAACTATAACTCTCATCATCCGGGGGCACAGGCTCTCTGCATATGGGATGAACTACAACTCCCATCATCCTAACTATAACTCCCATTATCCTGATTCACAGGGGCTACCTGGGTGTGGGGTGGACTACAACTCCCATTATCCTGATTCACGGGGGATACCTGGGTGTGGGGTGAAACTATAACTTCCACCAACTCCCACAATCCTAAGTGCAATGCCCATCATCTTGGGCCATGGGGGCTCTTTGCATATGAGGTGCACTATAACTCCCATCATCCTAATGACAACTCCCAAAGAGGGGGGGGGGAACCCAAGGTAGCAAAGGCATGCCGTATCTATGGAAACGCCCTTCCGGACGTGCCATAAACCCCCCTTCCCATTGTGAGGCTTCTGTCTGGCTTGGCTCAGCCTTATCTCCACGCCTGTCGCCTCCCGCCCGAAGGAATGCGAGCGGTTTGGAAAGAGGGAGGCCAACCCAGAGGAGGAGGAAGAGGCCCATCCATTCTCCTTTCCCAATGCCAAACTCAACCTGGGCATGGGTTGTGTGGCACTGAGTTATGGGCCCAGCCCGGCCCATCATCGTCGGTGGTGCCGAATGCCGAAATCCCAAGCAGCTGCCTCTCCTCCGAGGCTCCCTCCGCTCGAGGCATTTGCAAGCAGCATCTGGAAGAAGTTTCCTTTCCCACCGGCTAATTTTAAACCCTTCGCAGCGTGTGATTTGGGTGATGGTTGGGAAGCATGAACGCCTGGGAGGAGAGGAAGAAGCAACCCGGGGCCCTCTTTGGCGGAGACAGCGTTCGCATGGAGTCCCTCCTGGGTATCAATAATAATAATAATAATAATAATATAAATATCAATAATAATAAGATAAACAAATAAGATAAATAATAAATAAATAAGATAACTAATATTAAGATAAATAATAATAAATAAAAATATGAATAAAAATATAAATAATAATATAAATATCAATAATACTAAGATAAATAAATAAGATAAATACTAATATAAATAAATATCAATAATCATAAGACAAATAAATAAGATAAATAAATATAAATAATAGTAAGATAAATAAGATAAATAATAATAGAAATAAATATCAATAATAATAAGATAAAATAATATAAATAAATATAATAATAAGATAAATACTAATATAAACAAATATCAATAATAATAAGATAAATAAATAATATAAATAAATATCAATAAGATAAATAATATAAATAAATATAAATAATAGTAAGATAAAAAAGATAAATAATAATAAAAATAAATATCAATAATGATAAGATAAAATAATATAAATAAATATCAATAAGATAAATAAATACTAATATAAACACATATCAATAATAATAAGAGAAATAAATAAGATAAATAAATATCAATAATAATAAGAGAAATAAATACGATAAATACTAATATAAATAAATATAAATAATAATAAGATAAATAAGATAAATACTAATATAAATAAATATAAATAATAATAAGATAAATAAGATAAATAATAATATAAATAAATATCAATAATAGTAAGATAAATAAATAAGATAAATAAATATTATGCTGGTCATTGACCATAATAAATCTTGTACTATACATGATAAATAAATAAGATAAATAATAAGATAAATAAATATCAATAATAATAATATAAATAAATAATATAAATAAATAAATGTCAATAATATAAATAAATAAGATAAATAAATAAGATAGATAATATAAATAAATATCAATAATAAGATAAATAAATAAGATAAATAATAATATAAATGAATATCAATAATAAGATAAAGAAACATCAATAATAATAAAATTATTATTAATAATGATAATAATAATAAATACACTGAGAAATGCCACTGCTACCTCCCTGCAAGAGACAAAAACATGCAAAGGGACGCGAGAAAAGTCTCTGTCGTCTGTGCCAAATTATATACAAATATATGCATATATGCATGCATTCGACTTGTATATGATATCGACATGCAATTAATTTGCACATGGATATATACGGCACCTATGACGGGAGTTGTAATTAGAATGATGGGAGTTATAGTCCATCCAACAGCCAAATAGCCCCCATGAACCAGGGTGATGGGAGTTGTCGTTAGGATGATGGGAGTTATAGTGCACCTCATATGCAGAGAGTTCCCATGGCCCAAGATGATGGGCATTGCATTTAGGATTATGGGAGTTGGTGGAAGTTATAGTCCACCCCACACCCAGGTAGCCCCCCCCCCGTGAATCTGGATAATGGGAGTTATACTTAGGAAGATGGGAGGTGTAGATCGCCCCATATGCAGAGAGCCTGTGCCCCCTGGATGATGGGAGGGTCCCACACCCAGGTGCCCCCAGGATAATGATGGATGATGGGAGTTGTAGTTTGTCCCATATGCAGAGGGTCTGTGCCCGCAGATGATGGGAGTTATAGCATGATGGGAGTTGTAGTTCACCCCATATTCAGAGAGCCTGTGACACTGGATGATAACGGTGGGAGTTATAGTTCACCCCATACCCAGAGCCCCCGTGGACAAGGATGGTGGACATTGTAGTTAGGATGATTGGAGTTGTAGTTCACCCCTATATGCAGAGAGCCAGTGCCCCTGGATGATGGGAGTTATAGTGCACCCCACACCCAGGTAGCCCCTGTGAATCAGGATAATGGGAGTTATAGTCAGGATGATGGGAGTTGTAGTTAGTCCCAAATGCAGAGAGCCTGTGCCCCCGAAAGAAAGAACCCTTGCCTGCTGGAAGAAAATGTGAATGTTGCAGTTAATCACCTCGATTGGCATTGCAAAGCCTTGCACCCCCAAAGCCTGGCTGCTTCCTGCCTGGGGGAATCCTTTGTTGGGAGGTGATCGGCTGGCCCTGATGGTTCCTACATCTCTGGAACGATGCCCAGGGTGGGAGAAAAGAGGGTTCCTGGCCATTATTATTATTATTATTATGGGATGGGGGGCCGAGGCGCCCTTGCTTGCAGGGCATCAATACATATTATAATAATAATTATTATTATTATTATTGGTGCCACCCCTGCCAAGGCCCCCTTTTCTGCGCATCACCAGCTCTGCAAAGGCCTGGCCTGGTCCAACTCGGCCTCAGACCAGGAATGTTAATGATGAGGCCCGGATGGCCGCCTGGGCTCTCATTACGCCGCCGCCGCCGCCACTGCTGCGGCCGCCTGCAATGTGCCCAGTAAGCAGTTCCTGCCCGGCTTGCTTTGCTGGGGCTCATTGTGGGCTCCCTTCCTTCCTTCCTTCCTTCCTGCCTCCTTTCCTTCCCCAGGAATGTGGCCCCCTCCCATTGCTGCCGTATATATTCGCGTATAAGTTCCCATTCCAACTGTCACTCTTGGCATTCAACTAAAAAAAACCATCACTCTGGGTTATAGGACCCAATGGGTGCAGGGTCAACTACAACTCCCATCACCCTGGTTCATGGGCGGGCTATCTGGGCTTGGGGTGAACCATAACTCCCACCATTCCAACTACAACTCCCATTATGCTAAGTACAAATCCCATCTTTCTGGGTTGCAGGCTCTGAATATGAGGTGAACTACAACTCCCATCATGCTAACTATAACTCCCATTACCCTGATTCACAGGGGCTACCTGGGTGTGGGGTGGACTATAACTCCCATCATCCGGGGGCACAGGCTCTCTGCATATGGGGTGAACTACAACTCCCATCATGCTAACTATAACTCCCATTATCCTGACTCACAGGGGCTACCTGGGTGTGGGGTGGACTATAACTCCCATCATCCGGGGGCACAGGCTCTCTGCATATGGGGTGAACTACAACTCCCATCATGCTAACTATAACTCCCATTATCCTGACTCACAGGGGCTACCTGGGTGTGGGGTGGACTATAACTCCCATCATCCGGGGACACAGGCTCTGCATATGGGGTGAACTACAACTCCCATCATGCTAACTATAACTCCCATTATCCTGACTCACAGGGGCTACCTGGGTGTGGGGTGAACTATCATCCGGGGACACAGGCTCCCATCATCCTAACTATAAACATGCTGACTCACAACTGGGTGTGGGGTGAACTCCCCATTATCCCACGGGGGCTGACTCAACACCATTATAACTACGGTATTCATTATTTTAACTACAACCCCTCATCCAGGGTGACAGGCTCTCTGCATATAGGGGTGAACTACAGCTCCCATCATGCTAACTGTAACTCCCATTATCCTGATTCACAGGGGCTACCTGGGTGTGGGGTGGACTATAACTCCCATCATCCGGGGACACAGGCTCTGCATATGGGGTGAACTACAACTCCCATCATCCTAACTACAACGTCCACCATCCTGGGCCATGGGGGCTCTGGGTGTGGGGTGCACTATAACTCCCACCATTATAACTACGATATTCATTATGTTAACTACAACTGCCATCACCCAGGGTCACAGGCTCTCTACATATAGGGTGAACTACAACTCCCATCATGCTAACTGTAACTCCCATTATCCTGATTCACAGGGGCTACCTGGGTGTGGGGTGCACTATAACTCCCATCATGCAGGGGCACAGACTCTCTGCATATGGGGTGAACTACAACTCCCATCATCCTAACTACAATTTCCACCACCCTGGGCCACGGGGGCTCTATAACGCCTATACTAGAACTATACTAGAACTAGAACTCCCACCGATATAACTACAATATTCATTATTTTACCTACAAAGTTACTCGATGCTAATCACAACATTGACACTTGCCTCCAACAGACAAGAGTTAGTTCTCTTCCGCCCTGGGCATCATCCCACAGGGAGATACGCAAACCCCAACTGACTGGGATGCAGAGACCCTCTCTGATTGACTTTGCAGCTTTGTGGCCACTCAGAGCAGGAAACCAGTCGTCTGTGACTGGAGAAGGAGGGCAGGACAGGCCCGGGCTTGCCCAAGGGAGGCTCCCAGTTTGCCCCAGCTGCCCACTGGGAAGACTGGGAAGGGGCCCCGCCCTTTGGGTTGCCAAGGAAAGGGGGGGGGGTTGCTCCTCTTCGTCACCTGGGAAATATGCACCCAAAGGTGAGCCAGGAGGAATGTCCCTCGAGGAAGGAAGGAAAGGAGGGGTGACTCAGTGGGCCCGGCCCTCCTCGCATTGTGTAACCAAGGTGTGCCGGAGCACTCGCTCTTCCCCTTCCCCGAGTGACACTCGCAGGAGTCACCCAGGCCCCAAAGAAAGGGCAATTGGGGAAGGAAGGACATCCAGACTGACCCTTCTTCTGACCAACCAAAGCACCCAAGAGAGAGATGTTTGAGGTGTAAATAGAGCATAGCATCCGAGAGTTAGTCATTCATTATTCATATTATTGATTATTATTTATTTCATTATTTATTATTGTATTTATTATTATTAGTTATTATTTATTTATTATTATATTATTATCCTAGAGTTGGGGCCTACAAGGACCATCCAGTCTGACCCTTCTTCTGCCCAAACAAAGCACTCAAGAGAGATGTTTGAGGTGTAAATAGAGCATAGGATCCTAGAGTTGGGGCCTCCAAAGGACATCTATGATGACCTCCTTCAGCCAGGAAGGGAAACACCACCAAAGCACCCAAGGGAGAGATGTTTGAGGTGTAAATAGAGCATCGAATCATAGAGTTGGGGCCTCCAAAGGACATCTATGATGACCTCCTTCGGCCAGGAAGGGAAACACCACCAAAGCACCAAAGAGAGAGATGATACAGACGTAAACACAGCATCGGATCATAGAGTTGGGACCTCAAAGGACATCTATGATGACCTCCTTCAGCCAGGAAGGGAAACACCACCAAAACACCAAAGAGAGAGATGATACAGACGTAAACACAGCATCGGATCATAGAGTTGGGACCTCCAAAGGACATCTATAATGACCTCCTTCAGCCAGGAAGGGAAACACCACCAAAACACCAAAGAGAGAGATGATACAGACGTAAACACAGCATCAGATCATAGAGTTGGGACCTCCAAAGGACATCTATGATGACCTCCTTCAGCCAGGAAGGGAAACACCACCAAAGCACCCAAGGGAGAGATGTTTGAGGTGTAAATAGAGCATCGAATCATAGAGTTGGGGCCTCCAAAGGACATCTATGATGACCTCCTTCGGCCAGGAAGGGAAACACCACCAAAGCACCAAAGAGAGAGATGATACAGACGTAAACACAGCATCGGATCATAGAGTTGGGACCTCCAAAGGACATCTATGATGACCTCCTTCAGCCAGGAAGGGAAACACCACCAAAACACCAAAGAGAGAGATGATACAGACGTAAACACAGCATCGGATCATAGAGTTGGGACCTCCAAAGGACATCTATAATGACCTCCTTCAGCCAGGAAGGGAAACACCACCAAAACACCAAAGAGAGAGATGATACAGACGTAAACACAGCATCAGATCATAGAGTTGGGACCTCCAAAGGACATCTATGATGACCTCCTTCAGCCAGGAAGGGAAACACCACCAAAACACCAAAGAGAGAGATGATACAGACGTAAACACAGCATCGAATCATAGAGTTGGGGCCTCCAAAGGACATCTATGATGACCTCCTTCAGCCAGGAAGGGAAACACCACCAAAGCACCCAAGGGAGAGATGTTAGAGAGGTCAATAGGGCGTCCAATCATAGAGTTGCGGCCTCCACCAAAGCACCAAAGAGAGATGATACAGACGTAAACAGCGCATAGGATCCTAGAGTTGGGGCCTCCAAAGGACATCTATTATGACCTCCTTCGGCCAGGAAGGGAAACACCACCATAGCACCAAAGGGGGAGATGTTAGAGAGGTCATTAGGTCATCCAATCATAGAGTTGGGGCCTCCAAGGACCATCCAGTCTGATGCTTCTTCTGCCCTACCAAAGCACCAAAGAGAGAGACGTTTGAGCATAGGATCCTAGAGTTGGGGCCTCCAAAGGACATCTATTATGACCTCCTTCAGCCAGGAAGGGAAAAACCACCCAAACACCAAAGAGAGAGATGATACAGACGTAAACACAGCATCGGATCATAGAGTTGGGACCTCCAAAGGACATCTATGATGACCTCCTTCAGCCAGGAAGGGAAACACCACCAAAGCACCAAAGAGAGAGATGATACAGACGTAAACACAGCATCGGATCATAGAGTTGGGACCTCCAAAGGACATCTATTATGACCTCCTTCAGCCAGGAAGGGAAACACCACCATAGCACCAAAGAGAGAGATGTTAGAGAGGTCAATAGGGCATCCAATCATAGAGTTGGGGCCGCCACACAAAGCACCAGAGAGATACAGATGTAAACAGAGCATAGGATCTTAGAGTTGGGGCCTCCAAAGGACATCCACTATGATCTCCTTCAGCCAAGAAGGGAAACACCACCACAGCACCAAAGGGAGAGATGTTAGAGAGGTCAATAGGGCATCCAATCCTAGAGTTGGGGCCTCCAAAGGACATCTATGATGACCTCCTTCGGCCAGGAAGGGAAGCACCACCATAGCACCAAAGGGAGAGATGTTAGAGAGGTAAATAGAGCATCGAATCATAGAGTTGGGACCTCCAAGGACCATCTAGTCTGACGCTTCTTCTGCCCAACCAAAGCACCAGAGAGAGAGAGAGAGATGTTTGAGCATAGGATCCTAGAGTTGGGGCCTCCAAAGGACATCTATGATGACCTCCTTCAGCCAGGAAGGGAAACACCACCATAGCACCAAAGAGAGAGATGATACAGATGTAAACAGAGCATAGGATCCTAGAGTTGGGCCCTCCAAGGACAATCCAGTCCAACCTCCTTGTGGGGAGGTACCATCCGATCCCTCTTGACAGATGACCAAACATTCCTTATAATGATAATACTGTAATAATAATAATAATAGCAGCAGAACCATAGAGTTGGAAGGGAACCCCAAGGGCCATCCAGTCCAGTCCCTTCATTCCTCCCGACAGATGGCCCTCCAGCCTCCGCTACAAAGCCTCCAGAGAAGGAAGGAAGGAAGGAAGGAAGGAAGGAAGGAGAGAGGAAAGTAAGGAGAGAAAGGAGGAAGGAAGGAATCAGGGAAGTAAGGGGGAGCAGGAAGGAGAGAAAGAAGGAAGGGAGGAGAAAATGAAGGAAGGAAGGAAGGAAGAGAGGAAGGAAGGAGGGAGGGAGAGATTAAATGAAGGAGGGATGGGAGGAGAGAAGAAGGAAGGAAAGAGAGAAGGAAGGCAGGAAGTAAAGAAGGAAGGAAGAGAAGGAAGGAGGGAAGGAAGGTGAGAAGGAAGGAGAGAAGGAAGGAAGGAGGGAAGGAAGGAAGGAGAGAAAGAAGGGAGGAGAAAATGAAGGAAGGAAGGACAGAAGAGAGGAAGTAAGGAGGGAGGGAAGGAAGGAGAGAAGGGAGGGAGGAAGGGAGGAAGGAGAGAAATAAGGAAGGAGGGATGGGAGGAAGGAAGGAAAGAAGGAAGGAAGGAGAGAAGGAAGAAGAGAAGGGAAGGAGGGAAGGAGAGAAAGAAGGAAGGGAGGATAAAATGAAGGAAGGAAGGAAGAGAGGAAGGAAGGAGGGAAGGAAGGAAGGCGGGAAGGAGGGATGGAGAGATCAAATGAAGGAGGGATGGGAGGAGAGAAGGAAGGAAGGAAGGAGATAAGGAAGAAGAGAAGGGAAGGAGGGAAGGAGAGAAAGAAGGAAAGGAGGATAAAATGAAGGAAGGAAGGAAGGAAGAGAGGAAGGAAGGAGGGAGGGAAGGAGAGAAGAGGGGGAGGAAGGAGGGAAGGAAGAAAGGCGGGAAGGAGGGAGGGAGAGATCAAATGAAGGAGGGATGGGAGGAGAGAAGGAAGGAAGGAAGGAAGGAAGGAGAGAAGGAAGGAAGGAAGGTGAGAAGTAAAGAAGGAGAGAAGGAAGGAAGGAGGGAAGGAAGGAGGGAGAGAATGAAGGAGGGATGGGAGGAGAGAAGGAAGGAAGGAAGGAAGGAGGGAAGGAAGAAAGGAGAGAAAGAAGGTATGAGAGAAGGAAGGAAAGGAGTGAGCCCTGGGCTGACCCCCCCCTCCTCCTCCTCTTCCTCCTGTGCCTTGGGATCTCTCTTTCTCCTTCCTTCCTTCCTTCCTTCCTTCCTTCCTTCCTTCCTTCCTTCCTTCCTTCCTTCCTTCCTTCCTTCCTTCCTTCCTTCCTTCCTTCGGAAGTTGGGGGAAGTTTCCTCCTGCGGGGGCTGTGGGGAGTGGGCTCACCTTCTCGGCCGTGGGAGCCCCGGAGCAGCAGGAGGGAGAGGCCCGGCAGGAGGAGGCGGAGGAGGAGGCGGGGGCGTCCGGCCATGGCTGGGGCTCCTGCTCTCCTTCTCTGTCTCTCTCTCTCTCCCTGGGGAAGCTGAATGGGAGCCGGTGGGAAAGTTCTCGCCCAGTTCATTCATGCCGCCCCGTGACGTCAGCGCGGGCACGCCCACCCCGGGAGGCCCCGCCCACCCTTTGGCCCAGGGGAGAAGGAAGGCTGGGCAAGGACACCTCCCAAAGACATGCTTGCTATGACTGTTGTATTAGGAAACTACCTAATGTAATATCACAATAATAGCAATAATCTAACAACAATATAATAATCAAAAATAAATATAATACAACAACAACAATAATAATGTTATAATAATAGCAATAATGGACAACAAAAGACATTTAATAATAAAAAATAATAAAAAATAATAATAACGTAACAGTAATATATATAATAATATAGCAATTGTAATCATAATATAGCCACCATGTGATACAATATCATTATAATATCAATAATAATATATAATATGGAAATAATATAATACATATAATATAATAATATAACAATAATATGATAATAATTAAACAACAGCAATAACATGATAATATAATTATAATATGATAGTAAATATAATAATATAATATGACAGTAATAAAATCAATGATATAACAATAGTAATATATTAATATAACAATAATATAACATGATACCAATATAATAATACTAATAAATATAACAGCAATATAATAATATGATTATACGATTATAATATAAGAATAATAAATATAATAACATATGACAACAACAATATAATGACAGTAATACAATCAATAATATAACAATAGTAATACAATAATAACATAATAATAATATAACCATAGTATAATAACAATAACATGATAAAAATATAATAATACAAGAATAAATATAATATAACCGCAATAAAATAACAATAATTATAATAACATATGACAACAACAATATAATGACAGTAATACAATCAATAATATAACAATAGTAATATAATAATAACAATATAATAATATAACCATAGTATAATAATAACAATAATAATATGATAAAAATATAATAATACAAGAATAAATATAATATAACCGCAATAAAATAACAATAATTATATGATTATATGATTATAATATAACAATAATAATATAATAATGACAATAATATAATAACAATATAATAATACAATAAATATAATATAAAAGCAATATAATATAACGATAATAAATATAATAATATAACAATAACAATATAATGACAGTAATAAAATCAATAATAAAATAACAATAACAATATAATAATATAACAATAATAATATTATAATAACAATAATATGATAACAGTATAATAATACAATAAATATAATATAACAGCAATATAATAACAATAATAAAATGATTACAAGATTATAATATAATGATAATAAATATAATAATATAACAATAATAATATAATAACAATATAATAATATAACAATAATATGATGACAATATAATATAATACAATAAATATAATATAACAGCAATATAATAACAATAATAATATGATTATATGATTATAATATAGCAATAATAAATATAATAATATAATATAACAATAGTAATATCATAACAACAATATAATAATATAACAATAATAATATCATAATCAATAATATAATGATAACTTCAATATAACAATAACTATTATAATCATGGAGATGTGTTTATGCAGATGGTGTCATTCCATATTTGAGTTCTATAAGAGACGTAAGTCTTCTTCTGAGTGTGCACAGACTGCGTTATCATCGGCATATTGGATTTCTATAACAGATGCTGCTGTGACCTTGGTTTTGGCTTCCAGAGGTTAAATAGCTTCTCACCTGTCCGAGAGATGATTTCCATGCCGATGGGAAGCTTCCCATCAACAAGAGGAAGTATAAATATAAGAATAACAACAACAATATAAGTATAATATAACAATAATAATATAACAATAACAATGTGGCTCTCGGTTTGCAGAAACCGCCTCTCCTTCTGTCTGTGTTTCTCTCTCTCTCGGAGGATGACATCACTAATCTCCTATTATTCACGTATTTTCTTAAGGAAGGCCACCCGTTTCTCTTCTCCCCGGGGTGAAGTGACCTCACGCAGAAACCAGCTCTTCCTCGGTGGATTTCACCCAAGGGAAGGAAAGAAGAAAGGAATGAGGAACACGACTTTCTCACGGCTTTTACTACAGTTGGGCAACGTCTTGACAGGCCTTTTTCTTCCCAGACCACATTCGGTGGACTCGGACTCCCATAACGCGGGTATGCAGATGATCCCTTGACGGGCCGAATATGGCCCTCCCTCCAGGTCTTCTGGACTCAGACTCCCATAACGCGGGTATGCAGATGATCCCTTCACGGGCCGAATATGGCCCTCCCTCCAGGTCTTCTGGACTCAGACTCCCATAACGCGGGTATGCAGATGATCCCTTCATGGGCCGAATATGGCCCTCCCTCCAGGTCTTCTGGACTCGGACTCCCATAACGCGGGTATGCAGATGATCCCTTCGCGGGCCGAATATGGCCCTCCCTCCAGGTCTTCTGGACCCGGACTCCCATAACGTGAGTATGCAGATGATCCCTTGACGGGCCGAATATGGCCCTCCCTCCAGGTCTTCTGGGCTCAGACTCCCATAACGCGGGTATGCAGATGATCTCTTCACGGGCCGAATATGGCCCTCCCTCCAGGTCTTCTGGACTCAGACTCCCATAACGCGGGTATGCAGATGATCTCTTCACGGGCCAAATATGGCCCTCCCTCCAGGTCTTCTGGACTCGGACTCCCATAACGCGGGTATGCAGATGATCCCTTGACGGGCCGAATATGGCCCTCCCTCCAGGTCTTCTGGACTCAGACTCCCATAACGCGGGTATGCAGATGATCCCTTGACGGGCCGAATATGGCCCTCCCTCCAGGTCTTCTGGACTCGACTCCCATAACGCGGGTATGCAGATGATCCCTTCACGGGCCGAATATGGCCCTCCCTCCAGGTCTTCTGGACTCAGACTCCCATAACGCGGGTATGCAGATGATCCCTTGACGGGCCGAATATGGCCCTCCCTCCAGGTCTTCTGGACTCGGACTCCCATAACGCGGGTATGCAGATGATCCCTTCACGGGCCGAATATGGCCCTCCCTCCAGGTCTTCTGGACTCGGACTCCCATAACGCGGGTATGCAGATGATCCCTTCACGGGCCGAATATGTCCCTCCCTCCAGGTCTTCTGGACTCGGACTCCCATAACGTGGGTATGCAGACGATCCCTTGACGGGCTGAATATGGCCCTCCCTCCAGGTCTTTTGGACTCGGACTCTCATAACGGGGGTATGCAGATGATCCCTTGACGGGCTGAATATGGCCCTCCCTCCAGGTCTTTGGACTCGGACTCCCATAACGCGGGTATGCAGATGATCCCTTGACGGGCCGAATATGGCCCTCCCCCCAGGTCTTCTGGACTCGGACTCCCATAACGCGGGTATGCAGATGATCCATTGACGGGCCGAATATGGCCCTCCCCCCAGGTCTTCTGGACTCGGACTCCCATAACGCGGGTATGCAGATGATCCCTTGACGGGCCAAATATGGCCCTCCCTCCAGGTCTTCTGGACTCGGACTCCCATAACACGGATATGCAGATGATCCCTTGACGGGCCGATTATGGCCCTCCCTCCAGGTCTTTTGGACTCGGACTCCCATAACGCGGGTATGCAGACTCAAGTGTCCTGTCCCCCCAGTGCACTTCCAGCACAAGGTGGCCCTTATAAAAAGTCTCAACGGAAGGGGAGATGAAGGCAAGGTGGCCATAAAGGCCCAGAGTGGCCCGCCGGGCAAACGGCCAGACAAAAGCAAGCTTGTAAAGAAGAGCAATTTGTTTTGATGAGTGCAAGAGGAAGAGGAGATGAGAGTGAGGCCCAGGCCGGGTGGGTTGGGGGCTTCTCCTTCTGCAAAGAGGGGCCGGAGGGGCTTCCAAGCCACCACGGGTGGGACGCATGGCCTTTGTCGTGCTTGCAAAAGGGCTTCCCTTGGTCGTACGATCCGGATGGACGAGTCAGGCGTGAATCAGAAGGAATGGAGGAACCAAGGCCTGGAGAGCCATCCTTCCTTCCCGGAAGAAGCCAAGGCAAGTCCTCGCTTGCCTGCGCCTGCCAATAAATACATCATATTTACTTATTTACTTATTTAAAATATGACATAATATTAAATATAAAAATAATGACTATTGTATTTTATATTTACTATTATTATATTTATTTGTAATAATAATAATATACAATAAATATAATAGAAATAGAAATAACGATAATGATAAATATAAGGAAACAATAGAAATAAATACAAGGAAATAATATATATATAATAATAATAAATATAAGATAATAACAATAATAGGTTTAAGAAAATGATAATAATAATAATAAAGGAAAGAATAACAGTATATATAAGAAAATAATAAATAATAATACATATAAGAAAATAATAAAGGAAGTAATAATAAATATAAGAAAATAACAATAATAAATAAAAGAAAACTATAGTAATAAATACAAGGAAATAATATATATAGGAAAAAATAATAAAAATATAAGGTAATAACAATAATAGATATAAGAAAATGATGATAATAATAATAATGGAAAGACTAAAAGTAAATATAAGAAAATAATAAAAAAATAATAAAACAGTATGTATAAGAAAATAATAATAAAGGAAATAATAATAAATATAAGAAAATAACAAATATAAGAAAATAACAATAATAAATATAAGAAAATAATAATAAAGAAAATAAATAATAAGAATAAATATAAGAAAAGAATAACAATAATAAATATAAGAACATAATAATAATACATATAAGAAAATAATAACAATACAGAAAATAATATATATATATACTCAAAAAGAAGAATAAATATAAGAAAAATAATAATAATAATAATGGAAAGAATAAAAGTAAATATAAGAAAATAATAATATTTATAAGAAAATAATAATAAAATAAATAATTATAAATATAAGAAAATAACAAAAATAAATATAAGATAATAGTAATAAAGTAAAAAATATATAAGAAAATAATAATAAATATAGGAACATAATAATAATACATATAAGGAAATAATAATAATAAAGGAGATAATAAATATAAAAAATAATAATACAGAAAATAATAGTAAATAAATATACAAAAATAAGAATAACAAATATAAGAAAATAAGAAAGAGAATAATAAATATAGGAAAATAATAACAATGATAAATATAACACGATAGTTCAAACCGGGAACAGAACATTTTGCAGCCGGTGGGAGAAAGGAAGGAAGGAAGGAAAGAAGCAAGGAAGGGAGGAAGGAAGGAAGTTGCATGCTTTCCACCTCAATGCTGATTGAGTCGGGTGGCTTTATGGCCCAATTGGTTACAGAGTGTTGGCCTTAATGGTTTTATGGCTCTGTCTTGTGTGTAGAGGTGGCCTTGGAGTGGGAAACAGCAGGGAAGGAAGGAAGGAAGGAAGGAGGAAGGAAGGAGGTGGGAAATGCCTTCCTGCACAACAGAATTGGGTCCAACCTGATGACCCAATAGAACCCAGCTGTAGGATTCTATAGCTCCTTCTCTAATGCCTATGAGGCTGGATGGCCATCTGTTGGGAGGGCTTTGATGGTGCATTCCTGCCTGGCAGAATGGAGACAGGCTAAATGGCCTCTGGGAGTCTCTCCCAACTTTGGGATCCTATTATTAATATAATAATAATAATATCACATTACATTATTACTATACACACACACACAAATATCTATCTATGTATATAATAAAAGTCAGTGTTTGCGGCGGTGCGGAGGGCGGGAGGTGCGGAGGAATATGTGCCAGCATTTCGATTGGTTGCCACTGTGGGATTATTTGCACAAAGGACTCTGATTGACCAGCCTCAGAACTCCAACACTCTAAGGCACCAGCTTATTTGCATAAAGGACTCTGATTGGCCAGCCTCAGAACTCCAACACTCTAAGGCACCGGATTATTTGCATAAAGGACTCAGATTGGCCAGCCCCAGAACTCCAACACTCTAAGGCACTGGATTATTTGCATAAAGGACTCTGATTGGCCAGCCTCAGAACTCCAACACTCTAAGGCACCAGCTTATTTGCATAAAGGACTCTGATTGGCCAGCCTCAGAACTCCAACACTCTAAGGCACCATTTGCATAAAGGACTCAGATTGGTTGCCACTGAGAACTCCAACACTCTAAGGCACTGGATTATTTGCATAAAGGACTCTGATTGGCCAGCCTCAGAATTCCGACACTCTAAGGCACCAGATTATTTGCATAAAGGACTCTGATTGGCCAGCCTCAGAATTCCGACACTCTAAGGCACCGGATTATTTGCATAAAGGACTCAGATTGGCCAGCCCCAGAACTCCAACACTCTAAGGCACCAGCTTATTTGCATAAAGGACTCTGATTGGCCAGCCTCAGAACTCCAATACTCTAAGGCACCAGACAGAGGCGCATTGGTTGCCACTGAGGAACTATTTGCATAAAGGACTCCGATTGGCCAGCAAAACAGAATGCAACTGAATGCTTGAGTTAGCCAAATAACCGCTTTTTTCCCTGTTGGGCATGGAATGTTCATTTTCTGGCAGGTGTGGAGGTGACAAGGAATACGTGACAGCGTTTCGATAGGTTGCCACTATGGGATTATTTGCACAAAGGACACTGATTGGCCAACCTCAGAACTCCGACACTCCAAGGCATCAGCTTATTTGCATAAAGGACTCAGATTGGCCAGCCTCAGAACTCCAACAATCCAAGGCACCAGACAGAAGGCATTCGTTGCCACTGAGGAACTATTTGCATAAAGGACTCTGATTGGCCAGCAAAACAGAATGCAATTGAATGCTTGAGTTAGCCAAATGACAGTTTTTTCCCCATTGGTCATAGAATGTTCATTTTCTGGGAGATGCGGAGGTGACAAGGAATATGTGACAGCGTTTCGATAGGTTGCCACTATGGGAATATTTGCATAAAGGACTCTGATTGGCCAGCTTCAGAACTCCCAACATTCTACGGCCCCAGATGGAGGGGATCGGTTGCCACTGAAATGGTATTTGCATAAATTGGCCGTCCACATTCTAACATTCTAAGGTGACTCAGAGGAAAAAGGAAAGGCCTCAGGCAGTCAGACACTGCGGCCCACAGCACTGACGGATCAGGACCAAACTTGGCACACAGGGGCCCAATGGCCCACTTCACAATGCGACCCTCACCCAATGACCAATATTATTGATATAATAATAGTAATATAATTGTAATAATATATTATTTGATATTATTATTATATAATATATATAATATATAATAATAATAATAATAACAGGTGAGTGGCCATCTGTTGGGAGGACTTTGATGGTGCTTTTTTTCCCTGGCAGAAGTGAGTTGGAGTAGATGGCCTTGGGGGGTCATTTCCAATTCTTACTGATTCTATGGTCCTTTGATTGGAAGCTGGGTGGCCATCTATTGGGAGGGCTTGGATGGTGCTTTTCTGCCTGGCAGAATTGGGTCAGACTGGACGGCCTATAGGGGTTCTCTTCCAACTTTAGGATTCTATTATTAATATTATTATAATAATATAATTGAAATAATATTATTATTACAATAATAATAATAATAATAGGTGGGTGGCCATCTATCGGGAGGGCTTGAATGGTGCTTTTCTGCCTGGCAGAATTGGGTCAGACTGGATGGCCTTTAGGGGTTCTCTTCCAACTTTAGGATTCTATTATTAATATTATTATAATAATATAATTATAATAGGTGGGTGGCCATCTATCGGGAGGGCTTGGATGGTGCTTTTTTGCCTGGTGGAAGTGAGTTGGACTAGATGGCCTTTGGGGGTCTTTTCCAATTCTGACTGACGCCATGGTCCTTTGATGGGAGGCCGGGTGGCCATCTGTCGGGAGGGCTTGGATGGTGCCTTCCTGCCTAGATGTGGGGTGGACTTGGTGGTGAGCAAGGCCTCCAGGGATGTCCTCCTCCTCCTGCTTCTCCTCCTTCCTGGCCTGCAGGGCCCATTCCCTCCAGGCCTTGCAGCACACGCCAAGCCACCTCTGCTGACTGACATACGTGTGCCTGGCGTGTCCACCTGGTGGGTCAGGGCTGGTGGGCAATGCTGGGCAGTGGCTGGGCAGGCCTCCCCCTTGGCCTGGCTCTGCTGGCCTCCTGGGTTGAAGAAGGGCAGGCACCAGGGGAAGCAGGGGGACCCCAAAGGTCATCTGGTCCAACCCCATTGGCCAAGGCAAGAGGATAGACCTCCATCTCATAGGGGGTGATGCTGCTGCTGCTGAGGATGATGATAACCCCTGTCGCTGTCCATCCCTCCCTCCTTCCCTTCTTACTTTCCTCCCTTCCTTCTTTTCTTCTTCAATCCCTCCCCTCTTTCTTCCTTCCCTTCTCCTTCCCTTCTTCCCTCCAGCTTTTCTTTCCTTCCTTTGTTCTTTGTTTTTCTCCCTCTCTTCCCTTCCTTCTTCCTTTGTTCCTTCCTTCTTCCCTCCCATCTTTCTTTCCTTTCTTCCCTCCCTCCCTCCTTTCTTTTTTCTTTTCTCCTTTCCTCCTATCCTTCCTCCTTTCTTCCCTCCTTTCTTTCTTTCCTTCCTCCTTCCTGCCCATCTTTCCTCCTTCCCTCCCTCCCTTCTTTCTTTCCTTCTTCCCTCCCTCCCTCTCTTCTTCCCTCCCTCCCTTCATTTTTTCTTTCCTCCTTTCCTCCCTCACTCCTTTCTTTCCTTCCTTCTTTCCTTCCTTCTTTCCTTCCTTCCTTCCCGCCCATCCTTCCTCCTTTCCTCCCTCCTTTCTTTCTTTCCTTCCTTCTTTCCAACCTCTCTTCTTTCCACCCTCCTTTCTTTCTTTCCTCCTTTCCTCCCTCCTTTCTTTCCTTCCTTCATTCCTTCCTCTTTTCCGCCCACCCTTCCTTCTTCCCCCAATCTTTATTTCCTTCCTTCTTTCCTTCCTTCCTTCTTTCCTTTCTCCCTCTCTTCTTTCCTCCCATCCTCCCTCCTTTCCTCTCTCCCTTCTTTCTTTCTTTCCTTCCTTCTTCCCATCCTCCCTCCTTTCCTCTCTCCCTCTCTTCTTTCCTTCCTTCATTCTTTCCTTTCTCCCTCTCTTCTTTCCTCCCATCCTCCCTCCTTTCC
>JARBWK010000017.1:15167715-15190210 GCA_030556195.1 Anolis apletophallus | reverse complement strand
GGAAGAGAAAGAGAAGGAGGAGGACAAAGAGGAGAAGGAAGAAGAGGGGAGGAAGAAGAAGAGGATGAAGAGGAAGAGGAAGAGAGAGGAAGAAGAGGAGGAGGAAAAGAAGGAGGAAGAGGAGAAGGAAGAAGGAGGAGTAGGAAGGGGAGGAGGAAGAAGAGGACGACAAAGAGGAGGAGGAAGAGGAGGAGGAAGAAGAAGAGGAGGAAGAAGAAGAGGAGGAAGAGAAAGAGGAAGAGGAGGAGGAGGAGGAAGAGGAGGAAGAGCAGGAAGAAGTGGAGGAAGAGGTGCAGGAAATGGGCCTGTAGCTGACCCACGGATGACCCCCAGAGAACATCTCCCGGCCTGGAAGGAAAGCCCGGTCCTCCCACCAGAAGCCTCCCTCGTACCTCTGACCTTCCTCCGGGTTTTGGGGAAGGGCTGCCAGTCCTTCTCCAGAATCCAGGACCTTGGTGGCCTCTCGTCCTCGGACCCCTCCCCTCTTCCTTGGCGCCCTTTGGTGGGTCATCGGTGGCCATGGCGCCTGGTCTTCTGGGCCTGGAGGGACAGCGGAGATCCACCTCTGTTTTTTAGCCTACGGCGATGCTCAGCTGCCCCAGGAGAGTAAGCAAGGGGGGCTTAGCACCCAACCACCCCAAGATGCACATGGAAGCCCCAAAAGTATCTAAATTACAACTTTCCTTCTCCATAGTGTTACGTTGTGTCCCCAAACCATAAACTTTCGCTTTCCGGGCCGTGGGGCACCGCAGGCCTGCCTGGATGCTTTCGTAGCGTTCTGGGGAGTCCGAAGCTGCGTTCCGCTGAAACGTGGATACGGAAACCCCTTGGGCCCCCATATCCGCAAGTCAACTCGTCACCATGGTGTTACGTTGTGTCGTTTACTGTCCCAAACCATAAACTTTCACCTTTCCAGGCCG
Source organism: Anolis apletophallus (assembly GCA_030556195.1). Classification (NCBI taxonomy): domain Eukaryota; kingdom Metazoa; phylum Chordata; class Lepidosauria; order Squamata; family Anolidae; genus Anolis; species Anolis apletophallus. The sequence goes on along the minus strand of JARBWK010000017.1, from coordinate 15,189,290 downwards.
TGGGGCACCGCAGGCCTGCCTGGATGCTTTCGTGGCGTTCTGGGAGCCGAAGCTGCGTTCCGCTGAAACGTGGATGAGAGGAAACCCATGGGCCCCCATATCCCAGTCAAGTCAACACTTCTCCATAGTGTTACGTTGTGTCCTTTACTGTCCCAAACCATAAACTTTCCCCTTTCCAGGCCGTGGGGCACCGCAGGCCTGCCTGGATGCTTTCGTAGCGTTCTGGGGAGCCCGAAGCTGCGTTCCGCTGAAACGTGGATACGGAAACCCCTTGGGCCCCCATATCCGCAAGTCAACACTTCTCCATAGTGTTACGTTGTGTCCTTTACTGTCCCAAACCATAAACTTTCACCTTTCCAGGCCGTGGGGCACCGCAGGCTTGCCTGGATGCTTTCGTAGCGTTCTGGGGAGCCCGAAGCTGCGTTCCGCTGAAACGTGGATACGGAAACCCACTTGGGCCCTCATATTTGCAAGTCAACACTTCTCCGTAGTGTTACGTTGTGTCCTTTACTGTCTGAAACTAACCCAAACCATAAACTTTCCCCTTTCCAGGCCGTGGGGGCACCGCAGGCCTGCCTGGATGCTTTCGTAGCGTCCTGGGGAGACCGGAGCTGTGTTCCGTGGAAACGTGGATACGGAAACCCCCTTGGGTCCCCATATCTGTAAGTCAACGCTTCTCCATAGTGTTACGTTGTGTCCTTTACTGTCTCAAACTAACCCAAACCATAAAATTTCCCCTTTCCAGGCCGTGGGGGCACCGCAGGCCTGCCTGGATGCTTTCATAGCATCCTGGGGAGCCTGAAGCTGCGTTCCGCTGAAACGCGAATAAGGAAACCCCCTTGGGCCCCCATATCCACAAGTCAATGCTTCTCCATAGTGTTACGTTGTGTCCTTTACCGTCTCAAACTAACCCAAACCATAAGCTTTCCCCTTTCCCGGCCGTGGGGCACCGCAGCCCTGTCTGGATGCTTTCATAGCGTCCCGGGGAGGCCAGAGCTGCGTTCCGTTGAAATGTGTATACGGAAACCCCCTTGGGCCCCCATATCCGCAAGTCAACACTTCTCCATAGTGTTACGTTGTGTCCTTTACTGTCTCAAATCAACCTAAACCATAATCTTTCCCCTTTCATGGATGCTTTTCTAGCGTCCCGGGGAGACCGGAGCTGCATTCCGCGGAAACGTGGATACAGAAATCCCCTTGGGCTCCCATATCTGCAAGTCAACGCTTCTCCATAGTGTTATGTTGTGTCCTTTACTGTCTCAAACTAACCCAAACCATAAACTTTCCCCTTTCCAGGCCGTGGGGCAACACAGGCCGGCATGGATGATTTTGTAGCATCCCGGGGGAGCTGCGTTCCGCTGAAACGTGGATACGGAAACCCCCTTGGGCCCCCGTATCCGCAAGTCAACGCTTCTCCATAGTGTTACGTTGTGTCCTTTACTGTCTCAAACTAACCCAAACCATAAACTTTCCTTTCCAGGCCGTGGGGGCACCGTTAGGCCTGCCTGGATTTCGTAGAGTCCCGGGGAGGCCGGAGCTGCATTCCGCTGAAATGTGGATACGGAAACCCCCTTGGACCCCCTTGGGCCCCCATATCCGCAAGTCAACGCTTCTCCGTAGTGTTACGTTGTGTCCTTTACTGTCTCAAACTAACCCAAACCATAAAATTTCCCCTTTCCTGGCCGTGGGGCACCGCAGGCCTGCCTGGATGCGTTTGCAGCATCCCAGGGAGTCCGAAGCTGCGTTCCGCTGAAATGTGGATGCGGAAACCCCCTTGGGCCCCCATATCCGCAAGTCAACGCTTCTCCGTAGTGTTACATTGTGTCCTTTACTGTCTCAAACTAACCCAAACCATAAAGTTTCCCCTTTCCAGGCCGTGGGGCACTGCAGGTCTGCCTGGATGCTTTTGTAGCATCCCGGGGAGACCAGAGCTGTGTTCCGTTGAAATGTGGATACGGAAACCCCTTGGGCCCCCATATCCACAAGTCAACACTTTACCATAGTGTTACGTTGTGTCCTTTACTGTCTCAAACCAACCTAAACCATAAACTTTCCCTTTTCCTGGATGCTTTTCTAGCATCCCCGGGAGACCGGAGCTGCGTTCTTGGAAACGTGGATTCGAAATCCCTTGGGCCCCCATATCCGCAAGTCAACGATTCTCCATAGTGTTACGTTGTGTCCTTTACTGTCTCAAACTAACCCAAACCATAAACTTTCCCTTTCCTGGATTCTTTTCTAGCGTCCCGGGGAGGCCGGAGCTGCGTTCCGCTGAAACGTGGATACGGAAACCCCCTTGGGAACCCCATATCCGCAAGTCAATGAATCGTCTCCATTTTGGTGTCGTATTTTTCCTACATTAATTCTCACCATATCTGCTCTCTCGCTTTTTGCATTCGGGCCCTGCCTTGCCCCCAGCTTGCAAGTCAAAGGAATGTCATTTGTTTACCTGGCTTTCTCCTCTTACCTGGACTTTCCTCAGGTGGAAATGGTCCTCCGTGCCCCACAACGTACCCCTCCGGGGTCTCCTTGCGCCTTTCCTGCTCTTCTCCCGGCAACCTGACTTACCTTCCCAAGGGCAACGAGAAGAGCTCACGATGTCGTCGGGCGGTTCCTCCTCCTTTCGGCACCTGTGTTTTTGGCCAGGTAATGCACACACACCTGTGCTCTCCTCTGTGACCTCCAACCGTGCCCAGGAGGCTGTGGGCCTGCCAAGACGCCCTTGAGAGCGAGCAGACAGCCACACGCTGGATGGAACTGGTCGGCAAAGGTAGCAACTGGCTCCTAATGGACGGAAGCCCGGCTCGCATGGCAGGTGGTCACCCGGGCTCAGAAGCGGCCCAGGCAGCAAGGAAGGGCTCTCGGGGGCAAACAGGGGCCCTCCATATTGGGCCTCTTTCTCGTCGTGCAAGGAAGGTGTGCCTGTGCGTGTCTATCATCATCATTATTATTACCTAAACAAGATGAGTTGACAGCAAACAAGATCACTCTGCTTCAGCCATTAGTGAAGCGAGAGCACTTTGACACACACACATACACACACACACTCGCTATCATTAGCATATTGGAGTTCTATAACAGACGTTGTAGGTCTTCTTCTGGATGTGCACAGACTGCGTTATCATCGGCATATTGGAGTTCTATAACAGACATTGTAGGTCGTCTTCTGAATGGGCACGGACTATGTTATCATCAGCATATTGGAGTTCTATAACAGACGTTGTAGGTCTTCTTCTGAATGGGCACGGACTGCGTTATCATCAGCATATTGGAGTTCTATAACAGACATAGTAGGTCTTCTTCTGAATGCGCACAGCCTATGTTATCATCGGCATATTGGAGTTCTATAACAGACATAGTAGGTCTTCTTCTGAACCCGCACAGTCTACGTTATCATCGGCATATTGGAGTTCTATAACAGACATAGTAGTTCTTCTTCTGAATGCGCACAGCCTATGTTATCATCGGCATATTGGAGTTCTATAACAGACATTGTAAGTCTTCTTCTGAATGCGCACAGCCTATGTTATCATCGGCATATTGGAGTTCTATAACAGACATAGTAGTTCTTCTTCTGAATGCGCACAGCCTATGTTATCATCGGCATATTGGAGTTCTATAACAGACATAGTTCTTCTTCTGAATGCGCACAGCCTATGTTATCATCGGCATATTGGTGTTCTATAACAGACATAGTAGTTCTTCTTCTGAATGCGCACAGCCTATGTTATCATCGGCATATTGGAGTTCTATAACAGACATAGTAGGTCTTCTTCTGAATGCGCACAGCCTATGTTATCATCGGCATATTGGAGTTCTATAACAGACATAGTTCTTCTTCTGAATGCGCACAGCCTATGTTATCATCGGCATATTGGAGTTCTATAACAGACATAGTTCTTCTTCTGAATGCGCACGGCCTATGTTATCATCGGCATATTGGAGTTCTATAACAGACATAGTTCTTCTTCTGAATGCGCACAGCCTATGTTATCATCGGCATATTGGAGTTCTATAACAGACATAGTTCTTCTTCTGAATGCGCACAGCCTATGTTATCATCGGCATATTGGAGTTCTATAACAGACATAGTTCTTCTTCTGAATGCGCACAGCCTATGTTATCATCGGCATATTGGAGTTCTATAACAGACATAGTTCTTCTTCTGAATGCGCACAGCCTATGTTATCATCGGCATATATTGACATAGTTCTTCTTCTGAATCGCACAGCCTATGTTATCATCGGCATAGTGTTCTATAACAGACATAGTAGTTCTTCTTCTGAATTATGTTATCATCGGCATATTGAACAGACATAGTAGTTCTTCTTCTGAACAGCCTATGTTATCATCGGCATATTGGAGTTCTATAACAGACATAGTAGTTCTTCTTCTGAATGCGCACAGCCTATGTTATCATCGGCATATTGGAGTTCTATAACAGACATAGTAGTTCTTCTTCTGAATGCGCACAGCCTATGTTATCATCGGCATATTGGAGTTCTATAACAGACATAGTAGTTCTTCTTCTGAATGCGCACAGCCTATGTTATCATCGGCATATTGGAGTTCTATAACAGACATAGTAGTTCTTCTTCTGAACCCGCACAGCCTACGTTATCATCGGCATATTGGAGTTCTATAACAGACATAGTAGTTCTTCTTCTGAATGCGCACAGCCTATGTTATCATCGGCATATTGGTGTTCTATAACAGACATAGTAGTTCTTCTTCTGAATGCGCACAGCCTACGTTATCATCGGCATATTGGAGTTCTATAACAGACATAGTAGTTCTTCTTCTGAATGCGCACAGCCTACGTTATCATCGGCATATTGGAGTTCTATAACAGACATAGTAGTTCTTCTTCTGAATGCGCACAGCCTATGTTATCATCGGCATATTGGAGTTCTATAACAGACATAGTTCTTCTTCTGAATAGTTCGCACAGCCTATGTTATCATCGGCATATTGGTGTTCTATAACAGACATTGTAGTTCTTCTTCTGAATGCGCACAGCCTATGTTATCATCGGCATATTGGAGTTCTATAACAGACATAGTAGTTCTTCTTCTGAATGGCATATTGGAGTTCTATAACAGACATAGTAGTTCTTCTTCTGAATGCGCACAGCCTACGTTATCATCGGCATATTGGAGTTCTATAACAGACATAGTAGTTCTTCTTCTGAATGCGCACAGCCTACGTTATCATCGGCATATTGGAGTTCTATAACAGACATAGTAGTTCTTCTTCTGAATGCGCACAGCCTACGTTATCATCGGCATATTGGAGTTCTATATACAGACATGTTATCATCGGCATATTAGTTCTTCTTCTGAATGCGCACAGCCTATGTTATCATCGGCATATTGGAGTTCTATAACAGACATAGTTCTTCTTCTGAATTCGCACAGCCTATGTTATCATCGGCATATTGGAGTTCTATAACAGACATAGTTCTTCTTCTGAATTCGCACAGCCTATGTTATCATCGGCATATGGAGTTCTATAACAGACATAGTTCTTCTTCTGAATGCGCACAGCCTATGTTATCATCGGCATATTGGAGTTCTATAACAGACATAGTAGTTCTTCTTCTGAATGCGCACAGCCTACGTTATCATCGGCATATTGGAGTTCTATAACATATGTTGCTGTGACTGTGCTGAAAGCCAAAATACTTTCCAAAATACTATGTATATAGTAAGCAATTTGATTTATATACATAACATGACTAGTCGAGGAGGCTGGGACAATGACCTTTGCTGCCAGGGGGCTCTGGTGGGGAGGGGGGGGGCCTTGGGCGTGACCCTGGGCGGCTGGAGGGTCATCTGGCCAGCCTCCCGGAGCCAAACGTGACTCAGCCGTGTCCCTGCCGTGCCATGCCATGTGCCGGAGGTGAGCAAGCGGCCGCATTTAGCTTCGACCCCACTCCTGGGGCGAGGGCCTGGCCGGACTGGGTGGTGCCCCTGGCCCTCCTCCTCACTTGCAGCTTACGAGTCATAGAGTGACTGTGCTCGACGATGCCCCCCTCCCCAGGACCCCCCTCCCGGCACATTCCCGGCAGCACAGAGCCCGGCCTGGCATTGGGCCTGGAAATGGGTTAGTGGAGGTATGCAGCCTTACATGGGCGGAGGCTTCGGAGAGAGAGAGAGAGAGAGAGAGGCTCTTGTTGTTGTTGTTGTTGTTACACAATGTCATTGGGCCCACCAGATCCACCATTGTTTGAGTCCACCGTGCTCTTTGGATGTAGGTGAACTACAACTCCCAGCAACTGCAACTCCCAAATGTCAACGCCTATTTTCCCCAAACTCCACCAGTGTTCACATTTGGGCATACTGAGTATTTGTGCCAAATTTGGTACAGATCCATCATTGTTTGAGTCCACAGCGCTCTCTGGATGTAGGTGAACTACAACTCCCAAACTCAAGGTCAATGCCAGCCAAGCCCTTCCAGTATTTTCTGTCGGTCGTGGGAATTCTGTGTGCCAAGTTTGGTTCAATTCCATCGTTGGTGGAGTTCAGGATGCCCTTTGTTTGTAGGTGAACTACAACTCCCAGCAACTGCAACTCCCAAATGTCAACGCCTATTTTCCCCAAACCTCACCAGTGTTCATATTTGGGCACATTGAGTATTCGTGCCAAGTTTGGTCCAGATCCATCATTGTTTGAGTCCACAGCGCTCTCTGGATGTAGGTGAACTACAACTCCCAAACTCAAGGTCAATGCGCACCAAACCCTTCCAGTATTTTCTGTCAGTTGTGGGAATTCTGTGTGCCAAGTTTGATTCAATTCCATCGTTGGAGGGGTTCAGAATGCGCTTTGGTTGTAGGTGTACTATAAATCCCAGCAACTACAAATCCCAAATGTTAAGGTCTATTTTCCCCAAACTTCACCAGTGTTCACATTTGGGCACATTGAGTATTCGTGCCACGTTTGGTCCAGATCCATCATTGTTTGAGTCCACAGCGCTCTCTGGATGGAGGTGAACTACAACTCTCAAACTTAAGGTCAATGCTCGCCAAACTCAAGGTCAATGCCCACCAAACCCTTCCAGTATTTTCTTTCTGTCGTGGGAATTCTGTGTGCCAAGTTCGGTCCAGATCCATCATTGTTTGAGTCCACAGCGCTCTCTGGATGTAGGTGAACTACAACTCCCAAAATCAAGGTCAATGCTCGCCAAACTCAAGGTCAATGCCCACCAAACCCTTCCAGTATTTTCTGTCTGTCGTGGGAATTCTGTGTGCCAAGTTCGGTCCAGATCCATCATTGTTTGAGTCCACAGCGCTCTCTGGATGGAGGTGAACTACAACTCCCAAAATCAAGGTCAATGCTCGCCAAACTCAAGGGCAATGCCCACCAAACCCTTCCAGTATTTTCTGTCAGTCGTGGGAATTCTGTGTGCCAAGTTCGGTCCAGATCCATCATTGTTTGAGTCCACAGTGCTTTCTGGATGTAGGTGAACTACAACTCCCAAACTCAAGGTCAATGCTCGCCAAACTCAAGGTCAATGCCCACCAAACCCTTCCAGTATTTTCTGTCTGTCGTGGGAATTCTGTGTGCCAAGTTCGGTCCAGATCCATCATTGTTTGAGTCCACAGCGCTCTCTGGATGGAGGTGAACTACAACTCCCAAACTCAAGGTCAATGCTCGCCAAACTCAAGGTCAATGCCCACCAAACCCTTCCAGTATTTTCTGTCTGTCGTGGGAATTCTGTGTGCCAAGTTCGGTCCAGATCCATCATTGTTTGAGTCCACAGCGCTCTCTGGATGGAGGTGAACTACAACTCCCAAAATCAAGGTCAATGCTCGCCAAACTCAAGGTCAATGCCCACCAAACCCTTCCAGTATTTTCTGTCGGTAGTTGGAATTCTGTGTGCCAAGTTAGGTCCAGATCCATCATTGTTTGAGTCCACAGCGCTCTCTGGATGTAGGTGAACTACAACTCTCAAAATCAAGGTCAATGCTCGCCAAACTCAAGGTCAATGCCCACCAAACCCTTCCAGTATTTTCTGTCAGTCGTGGGAATTCTGTGTGCCAAGTTCGGTCCAGATCCATCATTGTTTGAGTCCACAGCGCTCTCTGGATGTAGGTGAACTACAACTCCCAAACTCAAGGTCAATGCTCGCCAAACTCAAGGTCAATGCCCACCAAACCCTTCCAGTATTTTTTCTGTCAGTCGTGGAATTCTGTGTGTCCAGATCCATCAAGCTTCGGTCCAGATCCATCATTGTTTGAGTCTGTGTGCCAGCGCTCTCTGGATGTAGGTGAACATTGTTTAGTCCAAGCTCCCAAACTCAAGGTCAATGCTCGCCAAACTCAAGGTCAATGCCCACCAATCCCTTCCAGTATTTTCTTTCTGTCGTGGGAATTCTGTGTGCCAAGTTCGGTCCAGATCCATCATTGAGTCCACAGCGCTCTCTGGATGGAGGTGAACTACAACTCCCAAAATCAAGGTCAATGCTCGCCAAACTCAAGGGCAATGCCTACCAATCCCTTCCGGCATTTTCTGTCGGTCGTTACTGTGTTCCTGGCAAGCCTGACATTTTCCACTTTGGGCCCTTTTGCACAAGAGACGCCGACTTGCGCACTCGCTCAAGCGCTCGCTCATGCTTCTTTTTTGGGAAAACGTAGCGCCTGCCAAGCCTCCCGGGACACAGCGGCGATTATGGAAGCCGGCAGGAATGTTGGCGCTCCGTCCCCGCTGTTTGTTTTGGGGGCAGCCGCAGCACAAGGGCCATAGTGCCCTAAATATAGGCCCCGAACTGGACAAGAACCCTGGACGGCTGCCCAGTGGAGAGAGGGAGAGGCCGGCCAAGGCGGGGAGGGGGGGGGTCCCTTAAAAGCCTCCGACGCGGCCACAGCGCGACCAGTGCGACGCTTCCGGGAAGAGCGGCCAGAGCGACGCATCCTAGGTCGGAAGAAACATAAGAGGATAGCAAGAGCTCGGCTTGGTTTGGACTGCCTTGGCACACAGGGTCCTCAGTGTGCAGACTCTTGTCTCTACGCCCAAGCTCAGCTGTCTTCTCTCCGGCTTCGCGTCCGAACTTCGCCCCATGGAGAAGGCCCGCGGACTCTTTGGCGACAGCCTCGGGGGCTTCATGCGCACCTGCAACGAGCCCATCGGCTTCTCAGGCAAGTGCGAAGGGCGCCGGGCGACCGCCGCGGGAACAAAGCCGCTGTATAAATAAATAAATACATAAATAAATATATTTATAATAAATAAATAAATATATTTATAATAAATGAATAAATATATTTATAATAAATGAACAAATTTACTGTATAATAAATAAATTTATAATAAATAAATATATATTTATAATATATATATATAAATAAATATATTATAACAAATAAATATTTATAATAAATAAATAAATATTTACAATAAATGAATAAATTCATAATAAATGAAAAAAATTTATAATAAATAAATATATTCATAATAAATAAATAAATATATTCATAATAAATAAATAAATATATTTATAATAAATGTACAAATATATTTATAATAAATGAACAAATTTATAATAAATAAATATATATTTATAATATATATATAATATAAATAAATATATTATAACAAATAAATATTTATAATAAATGAATGAATTTATAATAAATAAATAAATATATTTATAATATATATAATATATAAATAAATATATTATAACAAATAAATATTTATAATAAATGAATAAATATTTATAATAAATGAATAAATTCATAATAAATGAAAAAAAATTATAATAAATAAATAAATATATTCATAATAAATAAATATATATATTTATAATAAATGAATAAATATATTTATAATAAATGAACAAATTTACTGTATAATAAATAAATAAATTTATAATAAATAAATATATATTTATAATATATATATAAATATATTATAACAAATAAATATTTATAATAAATGAATAAATATTTATAATAAATGAATAAATTCATAATAAATGGAAAAAAATTATAATAAATAAATAAATATATTCATAATAAATAAATAAATATATTTATAATAAATGAATAAATATATTTATAATAAATGAACAAATTTACTGTATAATAAATAAATAAATTTATAATATATATATATATATATATAATATAAATAAATATGTTATAACAAATAAATATTTATAATAAATGAATAAATTTATAATAAATGAATGAATTTATAATAAATAAATATATATTATAATATATATAATATATAAATAAATATGTTATAACAAATAAATAGTTATAATAAAAATATTTATAATAAATGAATACATTTATAATAAATGAATAAATTTATAATAAATGAATAAATTTATAATAAATAAATATATTTATAATATATAAATAAATATATATTCATAATAAATAAATATATATTCATAATAAATAAATATATTTTATAATAAATAAATAATATATATATATTTTAAATAAATAAATATATAAATTTTAAATAAATAATATTACAATGATTAACATTATCAAAATGATGAGTTGATCGGAAACTTGATTGATAGGTTGAGATCGGTGTTTCTCAACCTTCCGAACGCCGCGACCCCTTAATACAGTTCTTCATGTTGTGGTGACCCCCAACCATAATATTATTTTGGTTGTCACTTCCTACTTCGTAACTATTATGAATTGTAATGTAAACATCTGATATGCAGGATGTGTTTCCATTGTTTCTGATGGTCTTAGGCGACCCCTGCGAAAGGGTTGTTCGACCCCCTAAGGGGTCGCGACCCATAGGTTGAGAACCACTGACCTAACCAGAATGTAAGCTCTAGCGCAGTGTTTCTCAACCTTCCTCATGCCGTGACCCCTTAATGCAGTTCCTCATGCTGTGGTGACCCCCAACACTGGTGGTGTTTGGGGAGAATAGTCCCTGACATTTGGGAGTTGTAGTTGCTGGGATTTATTTCAGAACCCCACCAATGATGGAATTGGGCCAAGCTTCCCACACACAACCCCCATGAACAACGGAAAATACTGTGTGTTATGATAGTCTTTGGCGGCCCCTCTGAGACCCCGGATACGTTGACCCGTGGATACGGGGCCCCAATGGGTTTCCGTATCCGCGATTCAGAGGAATGGATGGATGGATGGACTTCATGCCCTGCTACCGTTGTCGCCCCGCAGGACGCGCCGGAGGGACGGGGAACATCAAGACCCTGGGGGACACCTACCAGTTTGCGGTGGACGTCAGCGACTTCTCCCCGGAGGACATCATCATCACCACCTCCAAAAACCAGATTGAGGTCCATGCCGAGAAGGTGAGCACACACATGCACACACCCTATATTATCATATAATTATTATATTATTGAAATATAGGGAGTATTATTATATTCTTATATTCTTACCATATTATTATATTATAAGTAGTAGTATTATATATAATTAATTTCCTATATTATCATATAATTATTATATTATAGGGAGTATAATTATATATTATTTTCTTATATTATTACCATATTATTATAAGTAGTGTTACATATTATCATTTTCCTATATTATCGAATAATAATTACACTATTATTATATAGGGAGTATTATTATATATTATTATTTTCTCATATTATTATAATATTATTATATAGGGAGTATTAATATATATAATTTCTTATATTATTACCTTATTATTATATTATAAGTAGTAGTATTATTTATTATCATTTTCCTATATTATCATATAACTATTATATTATTATTATTATATAAGGAGTATTATTATATATTATTACTTTCTCATATTATTATATTGTAGGGAGTATTATTATATATTATTTTCTTATATTATTACCATATTATTATAAGTAGTATTATATATTATCATTTTCCTATATTATCACATAATTATTATATTATTATTATATAGGGAGTATTACTATATATTATTATTTCCCCATATTATTATATTACAGGGAGTATTATTATATATTATTTTCTTATATTATTACAATATTATTATAAGTAGTATTATATATTATCATTTTCCTATATTATCACATAATAATTATTATATTATTATATAGGAGTATTACTATATATTATTATTTCCCCATATTATTATATTACAAGGAGTATTATTATATATTATTTTCTTATATTATTACCATATTATTATATTAAAAGTATTATTATGTTATTGTTTTCCTATATTATCATATTATTATATTATATTATATAGTTAGTATTATTATATATTATTATTTTCCCATATTATTATATTATAGGGAATATTATTATATATTATTTCCTTATATTATTACCATATTATTAGAAGTAGTATTTTTATATTATTATTTTCCTACATTATCATGTAATTATTATTTTACAGGGAGTATTATTATATATTATTTTCTTATATTATTACCATATTATTATATTAAAAGTATTATGTTATTGTTTACCTATATTATAATATTATTATATTATATAGGTAGTATTATTATATATTATTATTTTCCCATATTATTATATTATAGGGAATATTATTATATATTATTTCCTTATATTATTACCATATTATTAGTAGTATTTTTATATTATTATTTTCCTACATTATCATGTAATTATTATATTACAGGGAGTATTATTATATATTATTTTCTTATATTTTTATATATTATTTTCCCATATTATTATATTATAAGGATCATTATTATATATTATTTCCTTATATTATTACCATATTATTATTAGTATTTTTATATTATTATTTTCCTATATTATCATGTAATTATTATATTATAGGGAGTATAATTATATATTATTTTCTTATATTATTACCATATTATTATAAGTAGTGTTATATATTATCATTTTCCTATATTATCGAATAATAATTACACTATTATTATATAGGTAGTATTATTATATATTATTATTTTCCCATATTATTATATTATTATATTATAGGGAATATTATTATATATTATTTCCTTATATTATTACCATATTATTAGAAGTAGTATTTTTATATTATTATTTTCCTATATTATCATGTAATTATTATATTATTATAATACTATATAGGGGGTATTATTATATATTATTCGATTCTTATATAATTATCATATTATTATACTATTATAGGGAGTATTATATATTATTAGATTCCTATATTATTAACGTATTATTATATTATAAGGAGTATTATTATATATTATTATATGGAGGGCACATTGACCACTCTTAGTCCACCAAGTTTTCTAATAGCAGGGCTTCAGATCCCACTGATTAGGATCTGATGGCACTAAAGCAAGTGGAGTAGATAATATTTGCTTGGTTACCATGAGATGCAGGCGAAATGTCAGGAGAAAATGCTGCGAGAGTGATTGCCCACTGACCTCTCCTCCTTTCCCTTGTGCAGTTGGCCTCGGACGGGACCATCATGAACACCTTCACCCACAAGTGCCAGCTGCCAGAGGACATGGACCCGGCCTCGGTGACCTCCACCTTGGGCCCCGACGGCTCCCTGACGGTCAAGGCCTGCAAGCGCCCGGCCCGGCCCCCCGACCAGCAGCAGACCCTCCAGCAGACCTTCCGGACCGAGATCAAGATCTGAGCAGCGGGGGTGGGTGGGGTGTGTGTTTGTATATTTCCGGCGTTGCTGCTGTTGCCGTGTTCCCGCCGACCCCGACGGAGGGTTTCCCGGGGTCGAGAGAGTGTGACTGGCCCGTGGCCGAACCTTGGCCTGGTTCTCTTCTTTGTATATATCGTAGGCAGTGCTATAAATGATCCCTGAGAGCTCTCCGCCTCCGTTCTTCCTTCAATCCGGTTTCTTATCGCCCATATTTCAGCTCTAAAATTCGTGTCCCGTTTTTTCGGTCGTGTCCCGTATTGACAGGACAGGTGGCAGCAGGAGGCGAGGCTAGGCCGCACCTTCAGCACCTTCTCCGCGGCACTTGCGCTCCAATGGAGCTGCTTCAGGCGTGCGGCCGAGAAGGTACTGAGGGGTGCTGGCGAGGGTGCCGGGACTCCGCGGTGATGATGATGCCCTCCGTCCTGACGTCCACCGCAAACTGGTAGGTGTCCCACAGGGTCTTGATGTTCCCCGTCCCTCTGCCGCATCTTGCGGGGAGATGAAGGTAGCAGGGCATGAAGCTCATCCATCAATTCCTCTGAATCGCGGATACGGAAACCCATTGGGCCTCCGTATCCGCGGGTCAACTAGATTGCCTCCATTTTGGTGCCATACTTTTCCTAGATAAATTACAAGACTAACTGTTATCTCACTGTTGCTCTTTGGGTCCCTACGCCCTGGGAATAACCTTTCCTATTGGGGGGACCGTATCCGTGGGTCAACGGATCACCTCCATTTTGGTGCCATATTTTTCCTAGATTAATTACAAGACTAACTGTTATCTCACTTTTGCTCTTTGGGTCGTCCATCTATCCATCCCCTGAATCGCAGATACGGAAGCCCATTGCCCCCATATCCGTGGGTCAACGGATCGCTTCCATTTTGGTGCCATATTTTTCCTAGATTAATTACAAGACTAACTGCTATCTCACTTTTGCTCTTTGGGTCATCCACCTATCTATCCATCCCTCTGAATCGCGGATACGGAAGCCCATTGCCCCCATATCCGTGGGTCAACGGATCGCTTCCATTTTAGTGCCATACTTTTCCTACATTAATTACAAGACTAATTGCTATCTCACTTTTGCTCTTTGAGTCATCCACCCATCTATCCACCCCTCTGAATCGCAGATACGGAAGCCCATTGCCCCCCGTATCCGTGGATCAACGGATCACCTCCATTTTGGTGCCATATTTTTCCTACATTAATTACAAGACTAACTGCTATTTCACTTTTGCTCTTTGAGTCATCCACCCATCTATCCATCCCTCTGAATCGCAGATACGGAAAACCATAGGGCCCCCGTATCCGCGGTTCAATGAATCGCCTCCATTTTGGTACCATATTTTCCCCAAGATTAGTTACAAGACTAACTGCTATCTCACTTTTCCTCTTTGGGTCGTCCATCCACCCATCCCTCTGAATCGTGGATACGGAAACCCATTGGGCCCCCGTATCCGCGGGTCAACGGATCACTTCCATTTTGGTGCCATATTTTTCCTAGATTAATTACAAGACTAAATGTTATCTCACTTTTGCTCTTTGGGTCGTCCATCTATCCATCCCCCTGAATCGCAGATACGGAAGCCCATTGCCTTTTGTATCCGTGGGTCAACGGATTGCTTCCATTTGGGTGCCATACATTTCCTACATTAATTACAAGACTAACTGCTATCTCACTTTTCCTCTTTGGGTCGTACATCCATCCCTTTGAATTGCGGATACGGAAACCCATTGGGCCCCCGTATCCGTGTTTTAACGGATCGCCTCCATTTTGGTACCATATTTTTCCTACATTAATTACAAGACTAACTGCTATCTCACTTTTCCTCTTTGGGTCGTCCATCCATCCATCCCTCTGAATCGTGGATACGGAAACCCATTGGGCCCCCGTATCCGAGGGTCAATGAATCGCCTCCATTTTGGTGCCAGACTTTTCCTACATTAATTACAAGACTAACTGCTATCTCACTTTTCCTCTTTGGACCCCTACGCCCCAAAAATAACCCTTTTTATCAGAAAATAAACTTTAAATGGAGACCAGCCGATTGTCATCCATGGCTCCTCACTGCAACGCCGATCTCGCCGCCGTCCTGTGGAGTTCCAGAAGGCCACCAAGGACAGGGCAGAGAATTGGGACCCCTGGGTGCGTCCATCCATTTCTCTGAATCGCGGATACGGGGGCCCAATGGGTTTCCGTATCCACGGTAGTCCGCACGCGATGGCGGAGGACAGGAGCCAGAGGCAGCAGAGAAGGAGGCGAACAGCCCTTTGCCCCCCTCTCCCCCTTCGAGGCGCTTGCCGGTGCCCGCGTCGTGGCTGTCGCCTTTGGGTTGCTTTCCGGCGGAGCTGGGCACCCGCTTCCCGGCCTTGGATGAGCTGGACGTGAGCGGGACGGCACCGAGGCATGAAGGTGAAGCAAGGAAGGAAGACTTGGTGGTGACCTCTCCCCGTAATGTGTTGCCTCGGTGTCTCCTCGGCCCTTCTGCCACTTCCATTGGGATTTGGGAAAGGAGCTGGAATCCGACAGGCCGCGGAGGAAGGAGTGAGTCACGGGATGGAAATAGCCTTCCTCTCTGCCTGTTGACCTCCCGGCCCAAGGTCACAGCGGCCAGGTTGGGTTGTGCCAGGACAATGGGGCTCCAAGGCACGTCGGGGAGGAGCCAGGCCCCGTTCCAGGCCCCGCATGCGTTGGAAGAGACCCAAAAGGCCACCTAGTCCACCCCATGACGCCGTGAAGGAAAGGTACCATCTAAGCACCCCATCCAGCCCCTGTTGAAAGGAAGGAGATAGATCTATATGTGTGTATACAGTATGTATATGTATATACATTATGTGTATGCACATGTGTATATACATTGTGTATATACATACATGTGTATATATACATACAGATATACATAATGTATACACACATATGCATATACATATATGTAATGTGTGCACACATATCTCTCTCTCGGCATTACTTCGCGAACGAAGATTCAGGAAGGACTCATCCCACGCTTTTTTACAAGCGCGTTGATGACTAAAAAGGCCAATCTGAGATAGGCAAGTTCGGTTGCAGAAAGCGCAGCAGAAAGTCTCCTTGGGTGATGTTTTTCCAAGTTGCGGTTCTTTCTGCGTTGTCGTTTCTCTTCGAGACCCATATGGATAGTGCGTCTCCTGCCTCCCGATGTGAGGCCAGGGTGGACCATTGTTGCTGATCAATCTGGCCAAGCCTGAGATGTTGTTTCAGGGAGTCCTTGTATCTCTTTTTGGGGGCGCCTCTCTTGCGCTGACCCGTGGCGAGTTCACCGTAGAGTAGTATCTTTGGGAGGCGGTGGTCCTCCATCCTAGAGATGTGCCCTGCCCAGCCCAGCGCAGCTGTGTTCTCAATAGCGTGGCCTCAATGCTGGTGATCCCTGCTTGCTCAAGGACAGCAACATTCGTCACATAGTCGGTCCAGTGTATATTTAGGATTGTGCGAAGACAGCGCTGATGAAAGCGCTCGAGGAGTCGTAGGTGTTGGCGATAGGTGACCCATGTTTCAGACCCATAGAGGAGAATGGACAGTATGATAGCTCTGTACACACTGATTTTGGTACTTTGTCTCAGGTGCTTGTTGCTCCAGACTCTTTTGTGAAGCCTTCCGAATGCACTATATGCCTTTGATAATCTGTGATCTATCTCTTTGTCAATCTTGGCGTCTGAAGAGATGATGCTTCCCAGGTAGGTGAACTGCTGAACGGACTTAAGCACAGATGTGCCTATGCTGACGTGAGGATGGTGGTGTTCTTCCTGTGGTGCGGGCTGGTAGAGGACTTCTGTTTTCTTCAGGCTGACTTCCAGCCCAAACAGCTCTGCAGCTGTTGCAAAGCAGGATGTGGCGCTGCAGGGCTGCTTCTGAATGGGCGACAAGGGCAGCATCGTCAGCAAAAAGTAGCTCACGGACTAGATAGTTTAGAGTCTTAGTGCGAGCCCTCAGACGGCTTAAGTTGAACAAGCTACCATCAGTACGATAAGCGTATATATATGCCGTCTTCTTCTTGTAGGTCTGCCATGGCCCTTTGGAGCATCATGCTGAAGAAGATTGTAAATAGGGTTGGTGCAAGAACACAGCCTTGTTTCACTCCATTAGTTATGAGAAAGGGCTCCGAGAGAGCATCGCCATATCTGACTTGACCGTGCTGGCCCTCATGTAACAGGACAATCATTTTGAGGAACTTGGGGGGACATCCTAGACGTTCCAGGATCTGCCACAGACCTTTCCTGCTCCCAGTGTCGAAGGCTTTGGTGAGGTCGACAAATGTTACATAGAGTCCTTTGTTCTGCTCTCTACATTTCTCTTGCAGTTGTCTAAGGGCAAAAAACCATATCTGTGGTGCTCCTATTTGCTCTGAAGCCGCATTGGCTTTCAGGGAAGTTCTTCTGCAATAGCCGGAACTAATCTGTTCAGGAGTATCCTTGCAAGGATTTTTCCAGCAATGGAGAGCAGTGTTATACCTCGATAGTTTGAGCAATCAGTTTTTGTTCCCTTTTTCTTATACAGGGTGATGATAACTGCATCTCGGAGATCTGATGGCAGTTCACCTTTTTCCCAGCAACTCACAAGGAGCTCGTGGAATTTAGCATGCAGTACATGACCTCCCTGTTTCCAAGCTTCAGGTGGGATTCCATCGATCCCGGCTGCCTTGCCATTTTTCAACTGCTGTATGGCCTCAATGGTCTCTTCCAGAGTGGGAGCTGTGTCCAGTTCATTTTTCATTGGTTCATATGCATATACATATATGTAATGTATGCACACATATACATACATATATACATATACATAATGTATACACACATATGTATATACATAATATATACACACATATGCATATATATGTGTACACACATATACACATACACATAATGTGTACACACATATACATACATATACACATAATGTGTACACACATATACATACATATACACATAATGTGCACACACATATACATACATATACACATAATGTGTACACACATATACTGTACATACATATACACATAATGTGTACACACATATACATACACATACACATAATGTGTACACACATATACATACATATACACATAATGTGTACACACATATACATACATATACACATGTGTACACACATATACATACATATACACATAATGTGTACACACATATACTGTACATACATATACACATAATGTGTACACACATATACATACATATACACATGTGTACACACATATACTGTACATACATATACACATAATGTGTACACACATATACATACATATACATGTGTACACACATATACATACATATACACATAATGTGTACTCACATATACATACATATACACAATGTGTACACACATATACATACATATACACATGTGTACACACATATACATACATATACACATAATGTGTACACACATATACATACATATACACATAATGTGCACACACATATACATACATATACACATAATGTGTACACACATATACATACATATACACATAATGTGTACACACATACATGTACACATAATACACACACATATGTATATACATACACATAATGTGTACACACATATACAGTACATACATACACACATAATGTGTACACACATATACATACATATACACGTGTACACACATATACATATATACACATAATGTGTACACATACATATACACATAATGTGTACACACATATACATACATATACACATGTGTACACACATATACTGTACATACATATACACATAATGTGTACACACATATACATACATATACATGTGTACACACATATACATACATATACACATAATGTGTACTCACATATACATACATATACACAATGTGTACACACATATACATACATATACACATGTGTACACACATATACATACATATACACATAATGTGTACACATATACATACATATACACATAATGTGCACACACATATACATACATATACACATAATGTGTACACACATATACATACATATACACATAATGTGTACACACATACATGTACACATAATGTGTACACATATGTATATACATACACATAATGTGTACACACATATACAGTACATACATACACACATAATGTGTACACATATACATACATATACACGTGTACACACATATACATACATATACATAATGTGTACACACATACATATACACATAATGTGTACACATATACATACATATACACATACACACATATACATACATATACACATAATGTGTACACACATACATATACACATAATGTACACATATGTATATACATACACATAATGTGTACACACATATACAGTACATACATCCACACATAATGTGTACACACATATACATACACATACACATATACATAATATATACACACATATGTGTATGCATATACATGTGTACATACATATGAACATACACATATTTGAAGACACGCCCGAATGAGTCTCGAGAGAAACGACAACGCAGAAAAAGAACCGCAACTGGGACACACCATCACCCCAGGAGACTTTCTGCTGTGCTGTCTGCACCGGAACTTGCCTCTCTCAGATTGGCCTTTTTAGTCATCAACGCTTGTAGAAGCGTGGGATGAGTCCTTCCTAATAATCTTCATTCACAAAGTAATGCACATATACATAATACATACATAATGTATACAGACATATGCATATTCATACACGTAAACACCTGCGTGTATACATTGTACATATATACAGTATATGTCTGTATGCATGTATATGTCTGTATACATTACGTATACATTATGGCTGGTGTTAGACTGAGCCTACACTGCCATAGAACCCAATTCACAGGAGGTCATCCGGAGATTCTCTCTCTCTCTCTCTCCCTGCAGTCGCCTTTGCCTCTGGTGTCATGGCGGCCTGAGGAGGAGGAGGAGGAGAGAGGCCTGCGCATGCGCAGAGCGCGAGGGGAAGGATTGCCTCTAGTGTCATGGCGGCTGGGGCGGAGCGGCTGGTGCGCGTGCGCAGCTGAGACAGCGAGGGAAGCATTGCCTCTAGTGTCATGGCGGCTGGGGGCGGAGCGGCTGGTGCGCGTGCGCAAATGAGAGAGCGCGAGGGAAACATTGCCTCTAGTGACATGGCGGCCAGGGCGGAGCGGCTCGTACGCATGCGCAGGTGAGACAGCGAGGGAAGCATTGCCTCTAGTGTCATGGCGGCTGGGGGCGGAGCGGCTGGTGCGCGTGCGCAGCTGAGAGAGCGCGAGGGAAACATTGCCTCTAGTGTCATGGCGGCTGGGGCGGAGCGGCTGGTGCGCGTGCGTAGCTGAGAGAGCGAGGAAGTTTTGCCTCTAATGTCATGGCGGGGCGGACGGCTCGTACGCATGCGCAGCTGGAGACAGCGAGGGCATTGCCTCGTGGCGGCTGGGGGGGGGCGTCCGGTGCGCGTGCGCAGCTGAGACAGGCGCGAGGAAGCATTGCCTCTAGTGTCATGGCGGCTGGGGGCGGAGCGGCTGGTGCGCGTGCGCGCAAATGAAGCGCGAGAAACGGCTGCCTCTAGTGTCAGCTGGGGCGGAGCGGCTGGTGCGCGTGCGCAGCTGAGAGAACGAGGAAGTTTTGCCTCTAGTGTCATGGCGGCTGGGGCGGCGTCCGGTGCGCGTGCGCAGCTGAGAGAGCGCGAGGAAACATTGCCTCTAGTGTCATGGCGGCTAGGGCGGAGCGGCTGGTGCGCGTGCGCAGTGGAAAACGAAAAGCGTGCCTCTAATGTCATGGCGGCTGGGGGCGGGCGGCTGGTGCGCGTGCGCAAATGAGAGAGCGCGAGGAAACATTGCCTCTAGTGTCATGGCGGCTGGGGCGGAGCGGCTGGTGCGCGTGCGCAGATGGAGAGAGCGAGGAAGTTTGCCTCTAGTGTCATGGCGGCCAGGGCGGAGCGGCTCCGTACGCATGCGCAGGTGAGACAGCGAGGAAGCATTGCCTCTAGTGTCG
>JARBWK010000017.1:15071065-15167615 GCA_030556195.1 Anolis apletophallus | reverse complement strand
TCACGGATGGAAATAGCCTTCCTCTCTGCCTGTTGACCTCCCGGCCCAAGGTCACAGCGGCCAGGTTGGGTTGTGCCAGGACAATGGGCTCCAAGGCACGTCGGGGAGGAGCCAGGCCCTGTTCAGGCCCCGCATGCCACGTTGGAAGAGACCCAAAAAGCCACCTAGTCCACCCCATGACGCCGTGAAGGAAAGGTACCATCTAAGCACCCCCGACAGATGGCCACCCAGCCCCTGTTGAAAGGAAGGAGATAGATCTATATGTGTGTATACATTATGTATATGTATATACATTATGTGTATGCACATGTGTATATACATTGTGTATATACATACATGTGTATATATACATACAGATATACATAATGTATACACACATATGCATATACATATATGTAATGTGTGCACACATATACATACATATATACATATACATAATGTATACACACATATGTATATACATAATATATATACACATATGCATATATGTGTACACACATACACATACATAATGTGTACACATATACATACATATACACATAATGTGTACACACATATACATACATATACACATAATGTGCACACACATATTATACATATACACATAATGTGTACACATATACTGTACATACATATACACATAATGTGTACACACATATACATACACATACACATAATGTGTACACACATATACATACATATACACATAATGTGTACACACATATACATACATATACACATGTGTACACACATATACATACATATACACATAATGTGTACACACATATACTGTACATACATATACACATAATGTGTACACACATATACATACATATACACATGTGTACACACATATACTGTACATACATATACACATAATGTGTACACACATATACATACATATACATGTGTACACACATATACATACATATACACATAATGTGTACTCACATATACATACATATACACAATGTGTACACACATATACATATACATATACACATGTGTACACACATATACATACATATACACATAATGTGTACACACATATACATACATATACACATAATGTGCACACACATATACATACATATACACATAATGTGTACACACATATACATACATATACACATAATGTGTACACACATACATGTACACATAATGTGTACACATATGTATATACATACACATAATGTGTACACACATATACAGTACATACATACACACATAATGTGTACACACATATACATACATATACACGTGTACACACATATACATACATATACACATAATGTGTACACACATACATATACACATAATGTGTACACACATATACATACATATACACGTGTACACACATATACATACATATACACATAATGTGTACACACATACATATACACATAATGTGTACACATATGTATATACATACACATAATGTGTACACACATATACAGTACATACATCCACACATAATGTGTACACACATATACATACACATACACATATACATAATGTATACACACATATGTATATACATAATATATACACACATATGTGTATGCATATACATGTGTACATACATATGAACATACACATATTTGAGAAGACACACCGAATGAGTCTCGAAGAGAAACGACAACGCAGAAAGAACCGCAACTTGGAAACAACATCACCTGCTGTGCTTTCTGCAACCGGACTTGCCTCTCTCAGATTGGCCTTTTTAGTCATCAGCGCGCTTGTAGAAAGCGTGGGATGAGTCCTTCCTAATAATCTTCATTCACAAAGTAATGCACATATACATAATACATACATAATGTATACAGACATATGCATATTCATACACGTAAACACCTGCGTGTATACATTATGTACATATATACAGTATATGTCTGTATGCATGTATATGTCTGTATACATTATGTATACATTATGGCTGGTGTTAGACTGAGCCTACACTGCCATAGAACCCAATTCACAGAAGGGCATCTGGAGATTCTCTCTCTCTCTCTCCCTGCAGTCGCCTTTGCCTCTGGTGTCATGGCGGCCTGAGGAGGAGAAGCCCCTGCGCATGCGCAGCGGGGAGAGAGCGAGGGAAGGATTTGCCTCTAGTGTCATGGCGGCTGGGGCGGAGCGGCTGGTGCGCGTGCGCAGTGGAGAGAGCGAGGGAAGGATTTGCCTCTAGTGTCATGGCGGCTGGGGCGGAGCGGCTGGTGCGCGTGCGCAGCTGAGAGAGCGAGGGAAGTTTTGCCTCTAGTGTCATGGCAGCTGGGGGCGGAGCGTCCGGTGCGCGTGCGCAGCTGAGAGAGCGCGAGGGAAACATTGCCTCTAGTGTCATGGCGGCTAGGGCGGAGCGGCTGGTGCGCGTGCGCAGTGGAGAGAGCGAAGGAAGCATTGCCTCTAATGTCATGGCGGCTGGGGGCGGAGCGGCTGGTGCGCGTGCGCAAATGAGAGAGCGCGAGGGAAACATTGCCTCTAGTGTCATGGCGGCTGGGGCGGAGCGGCTGGTGCGCGTGCGCAGATGAGAGAGCGAGGGAAGTTTTGCCTCTAGTGTCATGGCGGCCAGGGCGGAGCGGCTCGTACGCATGCGCAGCTGAGACAGCGAGGGAAGCATTGCCTCTAATGTCATGGCGGCTGGGGGCGGAGCGTCCGGTGCGCGTGCGCAGCTGAGAGAGCGCGAGGGAAACATTGCCTCTAGTGTCATGGCGGCTGGGGCGGAGCGGCTGGTGCGCGTGCGCAGCTGAGACAGCGAGGGAAGTTTTGCCTCTAGTGTCATGGCGGCCGGGGCGGAGCGGCTCGTACGCATGCGCAGCTGAGACAGCGAGGGGAGCATTGCCTGTAGTGTCAAGGAGCGGCTCTTGCGCGTGCGCAGATGAGGCAGCGAGGGAAGCATTGCCTCTAGTGTCATGGCGGCTGGGGGCGGAACGGCCGCTGCGCGTGCGCAGATAAGACAGCGAGGGAAGCATTGCCTCTGGTGTCATGGCCGCCGGGGCGGAGCGGCTCATACGCATGCGCAGTGGAGAGAGGGGGAAAAAAACAGGAGGCAAGAGCACCGTGCTTGGCTGGCTGCGCGCGCCGTTGCGGAAGAGGGCGCCGGCCCCTCCTCCTGGGAGTCCGCTTCCGCCCGGTCCCAAGATGGCGGCGCCGTTCCTTTCTTCCGCGTCGGCCTGAGCTCGGGAGGATGTGAGGCGCCGGGACGGCCGGTGAGGGGGGGGAGGGGTTGGGGGGGGCTTTCCTTCGGGGGAGGGGCCGGGGGGAGGAGCGGGCACCCCCAGGGGAGAGGCCGGGGCCTGGCTCCCTCCCTCCGGGAGAGGAAGGCTTGAGGCCCACAAGTAGGCCGCGCCTCGGCTGATTGACAGGCCTAAGCCACGCCCCCTCCCTCCCCAGGCCACGCCCCCTCCCTCCCCAAGCCACGCCCCCTCCCTCCCCAGGCCACGCCCCCTCCCCAGGCAGGCAGGGAAGGCACCAGCAGAGCCCTCCCGGCAGAGGCCCAGGGGGAGATTATATATATATATATATATATATATATATATATATATATATATTGTTATTCTGCTCTGTTGCAAGACTTACACCCTATTATTACATTATTATTATTTTTCTGTTATAATATTAGTACTATATTATTGTCATATTATTATTATTATTACTATAGTTTATTCCATTATATTCCCTTCTGTTATTGTTACTACAATCACATGATTATTACCATCATTATCATGTTATTTATATAGGATCAGATTATTAGTATCGTATACGATTATTATATATTATTTTATCATTATTTTTAAATAAAATTCTGTTCTTACTATTATTTTAATCTAGGGAGTATTATTATATATTATTTTCTCATATTACATTCTTATAGGGAGTATTATTATATATTATTGTTTTCCTATATTATTATACTATTGTATAATATTTATTTATTATATTTATTATATTATATATAATGTTGTTATATATTATTACAATCCCATATTATTATATTTTAGGGAGTATTATTATATATGATTATATTATATTATTACATGTTATTATTTTCCTATATTATAATATAATTATTTAATTATTATAATATATAGGGAGTATTATTCCATATTATTATATTCGCATATTATATTATAGTGAATATTATTATATATTGTTTTCTTATATTATCATATTATCATACTAATATAGGGAGTGTCATTATATATTATTATATTACTATATTATTACATATTATTTTCCTATAATATAATTATTTAATTATTATAATATATAGGAAGTATTATTCCATATTATATTCTCATATTATATTATAGGGAATATTATTATATATTGTTTTCTCATATTAGCATATTATTATACGAATATAGGGAGTGTCATTATATATTACTATATTCTTATATTTCCATATTATTACATATTATTTTCCTATATTATCATATAATTCTTTAATTATTATATTATAAAGAGTATTATTATGTATTATTATATTATAAGAAGTATTGTATATTATTGTTTTCTTATATTATTCTATATAATTATTTTCTCAAATTATATTGTAAGGAGCATTATTATATATAATATTATATTATTACCATATTATTATATTATAAGTCATATTATATATTATTTTCCTATATTATATTATATTCTCATATTATGATATTATAGGGAGTATTATTATATATTACTGTTTTCTTATATTATCATATTATTATACTAATATGGGAATGTCATTATATATTATTATATACTCATATTAGCATATTATTACATATTATTTTCCTATATTATCATATAATATATTATACTAATATAGGGAGTATTATTATTTATAATTATATTCTCATATTATTATATTATATATTATTCTTTTCTTATATTATCATATTATTATACTAATATAGGGAGTGTCATCATATATTCTTATATTACCATATTATTACGTATTATTATTTTCCTTGTATTATAATTATTATATTATTATAATATAGGGAGTATTATTCTATACTATTATATTCTCATATTATCATTATATTCTAGGGAGTATTATTATATCCGTTCTGGGCATGGGACGGAGACAAGCTGCGTCGCCAACTAGATCAAGGTGGATCGGCGCTGCTCGTGTTATTGGACCTCACGGCAGCGTTCGATACTGTCGATTATGATCTTTTGACCCACCGACTGGCCGGGGCCGGGGTGAGGGGGTCAGCCCTTAGCTGGCTGTCCTCCTTCCTCCGGAACCGGTCCCAGCGAGTGAGAAGGGGTGAGGTTGTCTCCGGGGGTGCCCCACTTCACTGTGGGGTGCCTCAGGGGGCAATTCTCTCCCCTTTATTAACATCTATGTCCGACCACTTGCCCGGTTGGCACGCAGCTTTGGGCTGGAGTGTCACCAGTATGCAGATGACACCCAGCTCATTCTGGGGATGGAGGGCCAGCCTGACTCCGTACCCGATAATTTCCATCGTTGCCTCGAGGCCGTCACTGGATGGCTGCGAGCCAGTAGGTTGAAGGTGAATCCGGACAAGACGGAGATCCTGTGGCTGGGCCGTCCGGGCACAGGGGGGATCCGCCTTCCGACCCTGGACGGGGCGACACTTCGCCCGTCCCCGTCGGTGAAGAGCCTAGGAGTCACGCTTGACTCCGAGCTGTCGATGGAGAAGCACATCTCCATCGTCAGTGGAGTGGCTTTCTACCACCTCCGACAGGCGAGGAGGCTGGCTCCCTACCTGTCCCGTCATGACCTAGCCACAGTGGTCCAAGCCACGGTCATCTCAAGACTAGACTACTGTAATGCCCTCTACATTGGCCTTCCTTTGTCGGTGATCCGGAAGCTCAAGCTGGTGCAGAACGCAGCAGCACGGCTGGTGGCAGGTTGTCCATCTCGCTGCCACATCACGCCTGTGCTGCGCGAACTGCACTGGCTTCCGATAGAGCACCGGATCACCTTCAAGGTGCTGGTCTTAACCTTTAAGGCCTTGAATGGTCTGGGGCCAGTGTATCTAAGGGACCGCCTCTCCCATTACAGTCCACCACGACCACTGCGATCCGAGTCCCAAAACCTCCTGGTGGTGCCTAGTCGGCGATCTGTTCATCTGATCTCAACGCAGAGGAGGGCATTCAGTGCTGCCGCGCCGGTGCTGTGGAATGCTCTTCCCCCCACAGTCCGAGCGCAGGCCGATCTGCTAACGTTTCGCAGGGCCTGCAAGACCCTCCTCTTCACCCAGGCGTTCGGTGCTTAGGTTATGTATATAAAACCGCGCCCAATCCATGCTTGCGCGCTGGTTACAGCAATTTTACTATGCTGTTTTACTCTGATTTTACTTGTTCTGCGACTCCCACAATGTGAGTCACCCTGAGCCTACGGGAAAGAGCGACTAATAAGTCGAAGAAATAAATAAATAAATAAATAAATATATTGTTTTCTTATATTATATTATAATACTAATATAGGGAGTGTCATCCTATATTATTCTTATATTACCATATTATTATTTTCCTATATTATAATATAATTTTATATTATTATAATATAGGGAGTATTATTATATAATATTATATTCTCATATTATTATATTATAGGAGTATTATTATAAGTTATTGTTTTCTTATATTATATTATTATCCTAATATAGGGAGTGTTATTATATATTATTATATTACTATATTATTACATATTATTTCCCTATAATATAATAATTATATTATTATAATATAGGGAGTATTATTACATATTATTATATTCTCATATTATTATATTATAGGGAGTATTATTATATATTATTGTTTTCTTATAAAATCATATACTAACATAGAGTGTCATTATATATTATTATATTCTTATATTACCATACTGTTACATGTTATTATTTTCCTATATTATAATATAGTTATATTATTATAGTATAGGGAGTATTATCATATATTATTATATTCTCATATTATTATTATATTATAGGGAGTATTATTATATATTATTTTCTTATATTATTACCATATTATAAGGAGTATTATTATATATTATTATTTTCCTATATCATCATATTAGTAGTATATTATTATACTATAGGGCAGTGGCCCTTCAACTCCCAGAAATCCTAACACCTGGAAAACTGGCTGGGATTTCTGGGAGTTGTAGGCCAAAATATCTGAGGACCCACAGGTTGAGAACCAATGCTATAGCGAGTATTTTATATATATATATGTATGTATGTTGTTATTGTCGTTGTCCATCCCCCCCCGCAGCCATGGACTTCCCGCTGCACAGCCAGCAAGTGCTGGAGCAGCTCAACCAGCAGCGCGAGCAGGGCCTGCTGTGCGACTGCGCGGTGGTGGTGGACGGCATCGACTTCAAGGCCCACAAGGCCGTCCTGGCCGCCTGCAGCGCCTACCTGCGCTCCCTCTTCGCTGCCCAGAGGGACGTCGTGCGCCTCGACATCCGCAACGCCGCAGGTCAGCGGAAATAACAGTGCCGTCGTGTATTAATATTGTTAGCATAGCACAATATTGGTATTATATATTCCTGAACGCACCTCCCCTTATGAGCCACCTAGGACCTTAAGATAATCTGGGGAGGCCCTGCTCTCGTTACCACCTAAGAGACAGGGCCTTCTCGGTGGTGAGCCCTCGGCTATGGAACGCCCTCCCTATAGATATTAGATCGGCCTCCTCCCTTTTAACACTCCGGAAATAAGTCAGGACGTGGCTTTTTGAGCAAGCGCTTCCAAATGCAGAGTCACTGACGTAGGAAAATGCAACGACTAGACAATGAGACCAAGCACCGTTTTTAGCAAGGAGACACTACAAATTTATATTTTATTGGTTTGTTTAGTTTTTTATTATATGTTTTATTATATTTATATTATATTATATATTATATAATATTTATTATTTTATATATTGTATAATATTTATTATGTTTATTATAGTATATGTTTATTATGTTTTATATTATATTATATTTGTTATATTATATTATTATATTTGTTGTTTATTATCTTATATATTATATAATATTTATTATATGTTTTATTATATTTATTATATATAATATAATATTAATTACAGTATATATTTATTATGTTTTAATATACTATATTTATTATATGATATTTGTTATATTATATTATATTCATTATATTTGTTATGTTTATTATATTATATATTATATTATATTTATTATGTTTTATTATATTTTTATATTACATGTAATATGTTTATATTTTATTATATTATAATATTATATTAGTTATATTATTATTATAATATTTATTATATTATATTATATATAATATTTATTATATTATACATAATACAATATTTTATATTATATTTATAATATATATTATATTGTATTTGTTATATTTATTATATTTGTTATATTTATTATATTGTATATTATATAATATTTCATATTATATTTTAATATATTATCTTTATTATATATAATATAATATAATATTTATTATAGTATGTTTATTATATGTTTTATTATATTTATTTATTATATTATATTTGTTATATTATATTAAATTATATATAATAATATTTATTATATTAGGTGTTTTATTATATATAATATAATATTTGTTATAGTATATGTTTAGTATGTTTTATTGTATTATATTTATTATATTATATTTGTTATATTATATTATATTATATTAATTATATTTGTTATGTTTATTACATTATATATTATATAATATTATGTTTTATTATGTTTATTATATTTGTTATATTTTATTATATTTATTATATTGTATATAATATAATATTTATTATTTTATATGTTTATTATATGCTTATTATATATAGATATTTATATGTTATGTTTTAATTGTATTTATGATATTGTAAGCATTGCATTTTACCCTGTTAACTGCCTTGAGTCACCTATACAAATACAGTAAGTAAATACATAAATAAAGAATAATTAATAATTAATAATAATAAATAATAATAATAATGCAAAATCACGGTATAGGCGCCCCTAGTGGTGCAGTGGGTTAAACTACTGATGCTTTCGAATCCAGGGGGCGAGGTGAGCTCCCGTTGTTAGCCCCAGCTCCTGCCAACCTAGCAGTTTGAGTCGCCGAAAGGCTGAGAAAGGCGGTATACAAATACAGTAAATACATAAATAAATTAGTATATTCTATTATAGTCTGTATATTATTATAACCACGAGAAATAGCTAGGGGAGGCTGTATATTGAATGCAGTGGGGCATTATTATATATAATATATTATTATATTGTAAGTAGTATTATATATTATTATTTTCCTATATTATCATATAATTATTATATTCTCATACTATAGGGAGTATTATTATATATTATTATTGACTGCGGTGGGGCAGGGAGGGGGCAGGGAGACGTCCGCCCTCACGCCCGGCCCTTTCCCCTTCCTTCCTCCCCTCAGGCCTGGAGCGGGTGCTGGAGTTCATGTACACGGCGAAGCTGAGCCTGAGCCCGGAGAACGTGGAAGACGTCTTGGCGGTGGCCGGCCTCCTCCAGATGCAGGAGGTCATCACCGCCTGCCACTCCCTCCGGGCCCTGGCCGCGGGTGCCAAGCCCTCTTCCCCCGGCCCACAGGCCCCGGCGGCAGGTAAGGCCCACCTGGGGGGCACCTGGGGGCCGCTGCCTCGCGTTGGGTCCCTTTCCCCGCGGGGGAAAAGCGTGGGAACGGCCGAGTCCTCCTCTCAACAAGGGGGCCGTGCTTTCTAGGGCAAGCGGAGGAAGCAGCGGAAGCCGCCAAGGAAGGGGAGGCCTCCCCGTGCGCCCCTAAAGAGGCCGAAGCCGCCGACGAGGAGGGGGATGGCCATGCACTCGGCAAGGAGACAGGTCAGCGGCTGCGTGTTATTTGTGTTAGGTCAGGGGTCGGGAACCTTTTTGACTCAGAGAGCCATGAAAGCAAAATATTTGGGAATTTATTTCAGTGAGAGCCATATCTATTATATAAAGGAGGGGTCCCGTCATGGAACGACCGTCCTAGGCAGAGAAACCTTACAAGGCAGAGACACCAAACTTGGCAACAAAAATAGGCCTCAGGCAAGGTAGGTTTTTAGCACAAAAACTTTCCCCCCCAAAACCTAGAAGGCCCCCAAAACGACGATACAAAAAAACACTACATTTCCCAGCATCCTCTGTGGCCGCCAACGAATCTCCCGGCCTCTACATTCCGACAACATGATTGGTTGCCAATGAGGGAGGATTTGCATAACGCCTCTATTGGCCAGCCAACATGAACATTCCGACGTATAATAAACTGTCAGAGGAGGATAAGGCAAAGAAAGGGCTGAGGCACAAACACAAACACCCAAATCACTTCCCACAGAAAATTTACACCCCTACAAATCACAGACCACGCCCAAAATTGACAGTAAGGCTTCATTAACATGATTTCCCTGACTAGGCCTCACTTAATGGGATGCTGTTTACGCTCTGAATTGACAGTAAGGCTTCATTAACTTGATTTCCCTGACTAGGCCTCACTTAATGGGATGCTGTTTACGCTCTGAATTGACAGTGAGGCTTCATTAACTTGATTTCCCTGACTAGGCCTCACTTAATGGGATGCTGTTTACGCTCTGAATTGACAGTGAGGCTTCATTAACTTGATTTCCCTGACTAGGCCTCACTTAATGGGATGCTGTTTACGCTCTGAATTGACAGTGAGGCTTCATTAACTTAATTTCCCTGACTAGGCCTCACTTAATGGAATGCTGTTTACGCTCTGGATTGACAGTAAGGCTTCATTAACTTGATTGCCCTGACTAGGCCTCACTTAATGGGATGCTGTTTACGCTCTGAATTGACAGTGAGGCTTCATTAACTTAATTTCCCTGACTAGGCCTCACTTAATGGAATGCTGTTTACGCTCTGGATTGACAGTAAGGCTTCATTAACTTGATTGCCCTGACTAGGCCTCACTTAATGGGATGCTGTTTACGCTCTGAATTGACAGTGAGGCTTCATTAACTTAATTTCCCTGACTAGGCCTCACTTAATGGAATGCTGTTTACGCTCTGGATTGACAGTAAGGCTTCATTAACTTGATTGCCCTGACTAGGCCTCACTTAATGGGATGCTGTTTACGCTCTGAATTGACAGTGAGGCTTCATTAACTTAATTTCCCTGACTAGGCCTCACTTAATGGAATGCTGTTTACGCTCTGAATTGACAGTAAGGCTTCATTAACTTGATTCTAGGCCTCACTTAATCCGACTGAATTGACAGCCTCAGCTCATGGGACATTGTGTATGGCCTGAATTGACAATAACCTAGGCCTTAACTTGGTGCACACATGGGAGCCCCTGATGACCCACGCACAGACATTCGACTACCGTTTGGAGGAGGGTGGACCATGGATGATGGGACTTGAGTACCTCCATGGAGACTGGGATTAGTAGTACTTCAACACCCATCATTCCCCACAGCCCACTGTGTCCCAGAACCCCCACCGATAACGACCCAACTTGGCAACACAGTGCCCCCCCATGACCCACACTCCATCCAACTGCAGTTCAGAGGAGGGCACACCATGGATGATGGGATTTCAAGTACCTCCACTCACTTCCAAAGTACCCCACCCACACAAGCATCAACCTCTACATCAACACAGCAGACGGAAAGACAAAAAACATTGTATATCCACAAGCTCTGCAGAACGCCAGAACACCACACACCAACAACTCCCCAGGACTCCAACATCCACCCACCAGAACAGCCCACAGCGACACAGCCATGACCCCACCAAGACCAGTCACATCAATTCCAACCCCACATACTCAGACTTTCTCGC
Source organism: Anolis apletophallus (assembly GCA_030556195.1). Classification (NCBI taxonomy): domain Eukaryota; kingdom Metazoa; phylum Chordata; class Lepidosauria; order Squamata; family Anolidae; genus Anolis; species Anolis apletophallus. The sequence goes on along the minus strand of JARBWK010000017.1, from coordinate 15,155,820 downwards.
ATCTTCTAAATAGGGCACAGCAATGCGTGCCGGGTACAGCTGGTCATATATATTCTACTAGCTGTACCCGGCACGCGTTGCTGTGCCCTATTTTGGAGATGCGAGGAAGTCTGAGTATGTAAGGGTTGGAGTTGTTGTTAGTTATGGTGTTGTTGGGGTCATGGCTGTGTCGTTGTGGGTTGTTCTGGTGGGTGGGATGTTGAAGTCCTGGGGAGTTGCCGGTGTGTCTTTCTGTCCTGGCGTTTGTTCTGCCCTTTTTTGTGTGATGTCTGTAGCGTTGCGAGTGTGTCGTCCGATGCTGCTCTTTTTAGGAGGCATGGCTTGTCTTTGGGTCAGCTTATGCCTGTCTGGAAGGAAGGAATGGCATACAAATGGGTTGAGCAGTAGACGCAAGGTTGTGTTATGTGCATATTGTGTTGTGTGTAGGTATTACTCTTTTGGTGAGTTAGTGGGTGTGTGGTGGCATTGTGGGTGGTAGTATGTTGTGGAATGCTTGTGTGGGTGGGGTGTTTTCGGTGTTTGTGTCTGTTTGTAGATTATCAGTGTAGTGTTGTGTTGTGGTTGGAGTACAGGTGGAGTTGGTTTTTGTTTGTGGTGGTGGTAAGTGTTGTGTGTGCCGGGTCCCGTAAGGTTGGGGGGATGGGTTGTGATAGGAAGTTGTGTTGTGTTGTGTGGGTAGGAATTGCTGGAGTATTGTGCCTGGGACATGTGTGTATTTGGAGGTGTGTGTGGTGGTGAGTAGTGAGTGCAGTCCTGGGTTTTGTGTTGGGGAAGTTGTCAGGTATTTGTGGGGTGTATTTTGTGTGTGTTGTGGTGACATAGTTGGTGATGTGGAGGGGGTGTTGCTTTTGCCAGTGGTGTTTGTTGTGAATTTTGTTTGGGGTGGGTTTTTGTGTTGCAGGATTTTTTTGGTGGGTTTTGGAAATTTGTGTTATTCTGGTGGTATGTGTTTGTCAGTGGTGCCTGTGTCCCTGGTGCCCTATTTGTCTCCCTCCTAGTGCTTGGCCTTGACAGTTTAACCCACAAACACCATCTGACTAAACTCAATTCACTCAGCATTCTAACCTAGCCTTGGCTGGCTCTGTCCACCGTTACTATGGGAACTCAACCTCCCTGCAGTTTGTGTGGGCCGATGTTGGCCAATGGGTTTTGCTGGCGGCCGCAGAGGATGCTGGGAAATGTAGTTTTTTAATCGTTGTTTTGGGGGCCTTCTAGGTTTTGGTTTGTCTGCCTTGGAAGGTTTCTCTGCCTCTGGCAGTCGTTCAATGACGAGTCTTCCTTTATATATATAGATATTGTAAGACTGAATTCAACTAAATGTGAAAAGGATTCCCCCTTTTGCAGAATGAGGGGACACTTCAGACCTGGCTCTGCAAAAGGCATGCTCAGGACTCTGGGAAGGAAGAGAAGACGGAAGGAAGGAAGGAAGGGGGAAAGAAAGAATGAAGAAAGAAAGGAGGGAGGGGGAGAGGAAGAAAGGAAAGAATGAACTATGGAAAAGGAAGGAAAGAAAAGCAGGAGAGAGACAAGGAGGGGAAAAGAAAGAAGGAAATGGGAAGGGAGGAAAGGAAAGGGAGTGAGGAAAAAGTAAAATAATGAAGGGAAAAGAAAGAAGGGGAGAGAGGGAGGGAAAAGAAGGAAAAGGAAGGAAGAGGGAGAATGGAGGAAAGAAGGAAGGGGAGAGAGGGAGGGAAAAGGAAGGAGAGAAGGAAAGGGTGAAGGAGAAAGGAAGGAAGGAAGAGGGAGAATGGAGGAAGGAAGGAAGGGAGAGAGGGAGGGAAAAGGAAGGAGAGAAGGAAAGGGTGAAGGAGAAAGGAAGGAAGGAAGAGGGAGAATGGAGGAAGGAAGGAAGGGGAGAGAGGGAAGGAAAAGGAAAGAGAAGGAAAGGGTGAAGGGGAGAAAGAAAGAAAGAAAGAAAGGAAGAGGAAGGAAGGGAGGGAGAGAGGGGGGGGGAAGGAAGGAGAGAAGGAAAGGGTGAAGAGAAAGAAAGAAAGAAAGAAAGAAAGAGGAAGGAAGGGAGGGAGAGAGGGGGGGGGAAGGAAGGAGAGAAGGAAAGGGTGAAGGGGAGAAAGAAAGAAAGAAAGAAAGAGGAAGGAAGGGAGGGAGAGAGGGAGGGGGAAAAGGAAGAAGAGAAGGAAAGGGTGAAGGGGAGAAAGAAAGAAAGAAAGAGGAAGGGAGAGAGGGAGGGAAAAGGAAGGAGAGAAGGAAAGGGTGAAGGGGAGAAAAGAAGGAGGGAAGGAGAAGGGAGGAGAGAGACAAGGAGGGAAAAAGAAAGAAGGAAATGGGAAGGGGAGAAAGAAAGGAAGAGGAAGGAAGTAAAATAATGAAGGGAAAAGAAGAAAAGGAAAGAAGGGGAGAAAGGAAGGGAGGAAAAAAGGAAGGAAGGAAGGAAGGAAGGAAGGAAGGAAGAAGGAGAATGGAGGAAAGAAGGAAGGGGAGAATGGAGGAAGGAAGGAAGGAAAGAGAAGGAAAGGGTGAAGGAAAGAAAGGAAGAGGAAGGAAGGAAGGGAGAGAGGGGGGAGGAAAAGGAAGGGGAGAAGGAAAGGGTGAAGGAGAAAGGAAGGAAGGAAGAGGGAGAATGGAGGAAGGAAGGAAGGGGAGAGAGGGAAGGAAAAGGAAGGGGAGAAGGAAAGGGTGAAGGAGAAAGGAAGGAAGGAAGAGGGAGAATGGAGGAAGGAAGGAAGGGGAGAGAGGGAAGGAAAAGGAAGGAGAAGGAAAGGGTGAAGGGGAGAAAGAAAGGAAGAGGAAGGAAGGGAGAGAGGGAGGGAGGGAAAAGGAAGGAGAGAAGGAAAGGGTGAAGGGGGGGAGAAAGGAAGGAAGAGGGAGAATGGAGGAAAGAAGGAAGGGGAGAGAGGGAGGGAAAATGAGAGAAGGAAAGGGTGAAGGGGAGAAGGAAAGGAAGGGAGGAAAGAAGGAAGGGGAGAGAGGGAGGGAAAAGAAAAGAGAGAAGGAGAAGGAAAGGGTGAAGGGGAGAAGAGGGCGCAGGGCCCGAGAGCAGCGGGGGATGAGGAAGAGGCGGCAATGGCCGCGGAGAAGCAGCAGTTGCGGCACATTTGCGACACTCCTCCCCGCTGCATCCTGGGAAACCGAGGCCCGGCCTGCTCTGGAGAGCCAGATGCAATCGTGAAAAGAGCCACGCCTGGCTCCCGAGCCATAGGTTCCCGACCCAAAATCCAAGAATACAAACAAGATACTTAATTGAGTAAGCGGAAAGTCGGAGTGTTGCGTGGCGGGGTCAGCGGCTGCGTGTTATCGGCGTGGGGTTGACTTCCGGGAATCGGGCGGGAGTGTGACGGCCCCGCTCTCTTCCCAGCTGCAGAGGAAGCCGGCGAGGAAGCGGACGACGGGGCCAAGGAGCAGCCCGGCCCCGCAGCGGAAGGCCTGCCCGCGAAGGCCCCCCAAGCGGGTGAGTGGGGAGGGGGCCGCGAGGGCGACGCCGCCGTCCGTTTACGGGCTCCAGTGGGCGGGGTGCCTCAGCGCCTTCCTCTGCCGATGCAGAACCGACGGCCGTGAAGCTCCCGGCGGAGATGGAGGTGGAGCTGGAGGGTCAGGAGGAGGAGGAAGGCGACGAGGACGAGGAGGACGATGAAGAGCTTCCCTCGGAGGTCAAGCGGGTCAAAGTGGAGGAGGCCGAGGGCAGCGACTCCGGGCAGGAGAGCGGCGGGGAGGCCCACCTCCTGCGCTCGGGGACCTACAGCGACCGGACCGAGTCCAAGACCTACGGGTCCGTCACTCACAAGTGCGAGGTGAGGACCCCCCAGTCGGACAGCGCCACCTTCCCAGGGCGGCGGGAGGGGGTCCCCTGCGCAACCCCTGACCCCGCGCTCCCCTCCCCCAGGACTGCGGGAAGGAGTTCACGCACACCGGGAACTTCAAGCGCCACATCCGCATCCACACCGGGGAGAAGCCCTTCTCCTGCCAGGAGTGCAGCAAGGCCTTCTCCGACCCGGCCGCCTGCAAGGCCCACGAGAAGACCCACAGGTACCACGGGGACCGGCATCAGCGCCCTGCGTATATTCAATAGTAATAATAATAATACTATAACCTATCAATACTAATACTTGTATAGGAATATAAAATAATAATTATGTTAAAATAATAAAATATTATAGAATTATTAATAATATATTAATATAGTATATATCATATAATTATGTATATATATATACTAATAATAATACTATGAAATATTAATACCAATACTTGTGTAAAAATATAAATAATTTTTAAAAAATAATATTATAGTATATATCTCTATATATTATAATTGTAAATATAATAATAATAATACTATGAAATATTAATACCATATCAATACTAATACTTGTATAAGAATATAAAATAATAATTATGTTAAAATAATAAAATATTACAGTATTATTAATAATATATTAATATAGTATATATCATATAATTATATATATACTAGTAATAATACTATGAAATATTAATACCAATACTTGTGTAAAAATATAAATAATTTTTAAAAATAATATTATAGTATATCTCTATATATTATAATTATAAATATACTAATAATACTATGAAATATTAATACCATATCAATACTAATACTTGCATAAGAATATAAAATAATAATTATTTTAAATTAATAAAAAATATTATAGTATTATTAATAATATATTAATATAGTATATATCATATAATTATATATATATATACTAATAATAATACTATGAAATATTAATACCAATACTTGTGTAAAAATATAAATAATTTTTAAAAATAATATTATAGTATATCTCTCTATATATTATAATTATAAATATACTAATAATAATACTATGAAATATTAATACCATATCAATACTAATACTTGTATAAGAATATAAAATAATAATTATTTTAAAATAAAAATAATATTGTAGTATATATCATTACATATATATACTAATAATAATACTATGAAAATAAATTATAAATAACAATGTAATACTATAAAATATTAATACTGCTACTTATATAATATAATAAATGCTTATACCTATAATATAAATAATAATAAAGTAATACTATAAATAAAATATAAAAATAAATTGTACATAATGTAATACTGTACAAGCGTAATGGGAGCAGAACGGATGTCCTGGCTGTGTAATGGGAGTGTAAGAGGGGGTCAAGGCAGCCTGAGGGAGGGGGGAAGTGGCCCCGAGGGAGGGGTGAAGTGGCCCCGAGGGAGGGGTGAAGTGGCCCCGAGGGACGGGTGAGGGAGGGTGAAGTGGCCCGAGGGAGGGGTGAAGTGGCGAGGGAGGGGTGAAGTGTCCCCGAAGGGAGGGTGAAGTGGCCCGGGGAGAGGGGGGGTGAAGTGGCCCCGGGGAGGGTGAAGTGGCCCCGGGGGAGGGGGTGAAGTGGCCCCGAGGGAGGGGTGAAGTGGCCCCGAGGGAGGGGTGAAGTGGCCCCGAGGGAGGGGTGAAGTGGCCCTGAAGGGCCCTCCTCCCAATGCATTGACGGCCCCCTTCCTTGCAGCCCGCTGAAGCCCTACAGCTGCGAGGAGTGCGGGAAGAGCTACCGCCTGGTGAGCCTGCTGAACCTGCACAAGAAGCGGCACACGGGGGAGGCCAAGTACCGCTGCGAGGACTGCGGGAAGCTCTTCACCACCTCGGGGAACCTCAAGCGCCACCAGCTGGTCCACAGCGGGGAGAAGCCCTACCGCTGCGACTTCTGCGGGCGCTCCTTCTCGGACCCCACCTCCAAGATGCGCCACCTCGAGACCCACGACGCCGGCAAGGAGCACAAGTGCCCCCACTGCGAGAAGAAGTTCAACCAGGTGCGCGGGCGGGAGTTTGGGGAGCGGGGCCACCGTTCGGTGTGTGTGGGGGTACCATCGCGTATTCCCCCCCCCCCCACTCAATCCGCTCCCTCCCCCCACAGGTGGGGAACCTCAAGGCCCATCTGAAGATCCACATTGCCGACGGGCCGCTCAAGTGCCGCCAGTGCGGGAAGCAGTTCACCACCTCCGGTACGTGAATTTTACTTATTACTAGCATGGGGACCCGGCGGCGCCCGTTTTATTTGAGAAACATATTAGTTGGTCTGTAGCAATTATTTATGTGGCTCACAGTGGTGTCAGGAAGTTAGTGAAGGCACTGCAAGTCCCATCGTCCATGGTGTACCCTCATCCAAAGTGCAGCAGGATGTAGAGTGGGTCATGGAGGCTCTGTGTGCCAAGTTTGGCCTTGATCCATCATGATTGGGAGTTGCAGTGGTATCATGAAATTACTGAAGATACTACAAGTCCCATCATCTGTGGTCCACCCTCCTCCAAATTGTAGTAGGATGTAGATTGGGTCTTGGGGGCTCTGTGTGCCAAGTGTGGTCTGTATTGGTGAATGGATGAGGGTTGCATTGTTTTCAGGAAGTGAGTGAAGGTACTTCAAGTCCCATCATCCGTGGTCCGTCTCACACAAAACTGCACCAGGATGTAGAGTGGGTCATGAGGGCTCTGTGTGCCAGGTTTGGTGTTGATCAGTCATTGGATTAGGTTTGCAGCAGTCTTGGAAAGTGACGGAAGGCACTGCAAGTCCCATCATCCATGGTCTGCCCTCCTCCAAACTGCAGTAGGATGTAGAGTGGGTTATGAGGGCCCTGTGTGCCAAGTGTGGCCTTTATCGGCGTTCGTTGGGGGCCGCAGTGGTCTGTGGGAACAGAGGGATGTGAAAGTACTACAAACCCCATCATCCATGGTCAGTCCTCCCTCGAACCTCAGCAGGACGTGAAGGGAGTCATGGGGTTTATGTGTGCCAACTGTGGTGTTGATCAGTAATTGGATGAGGGTCGCAGCGGACTTGGGAAGTGAGTAGAAGTACTACAAATCCCATAATCCATGGTCCGCCCTCCTCCAAACTGCACCAGGACGTAGAGTGGGTCATGGGGGCTGTGTGTGCCAGGTTTGGTCTGTATTGGTCCTTTTTCGTGGCCACAGTGGTCTGTGGGAACCAAAGTGTTGGAAAGTACTACAAATCCCATAATCCGTGGTCCATATCCCCCAAAGCGCACCAGGACGTAAAGGGGGTCAGGGGGGTTATGTGTACCAAGTTTGGTGCAGGTCCATCACCCGCGCTGGTCGCTGTGGCCTGTGAAAGTGGCAGCCAATCAGAACGATGCCACATACAAACATACCCTTTTATCATACATAGAGATAGAGACTAGCGTGGGGACCCGGCACTGCCCGGGTTATTAGAGAAAGGCATTGTTTGCCAGTGCTCCCAGTTTAATGTAGACCCAATGTCAGCTGAATTCAGTAGGTGTGGGTGAACTACAACTCCCATGTGGAAGTCCCTTCACCCATGGTCCGTGCTCCTTCAATCTGCACCACCACGTAGAGTGGGTCATGGGGGCTCTGTATGCCTAGTTTGATTGTGAACAGCCATTGTTGTGGGTTGTAGTGCTCCCAGGAAGTTAGTGAAGGTACTGCAAATCCCATCATCCATGGTCTGTCATCCTCCAAACTGCACCAGGATGTAGAGTGTGTCACGGGGGCTCTGTGTGCCAAGTTTGGTCTTGATAAGTCATTGGACGAGAGTTGCTGTGGTCTCAGAAAGTGAGTGAAAGTACTGCAAGTCCCATCATCCATGATCCGTTCTCCCTCCAACCTCACCAGGATGTAAAGGGGGTAGTGGGAGCTATGTGTGCCCAGTTTGGTCTTGATCAGTCAGTGGGTGAGGATAGCAGCGGTCTCGGGAAATGAGTGGAGGTACTTCAAGTCCCATCATCCGTTATCCGTCCTCCCCAAAACCGCACCAGGCCATAGAGTGGGTCATGAGGGCTCTGTGTGCCAAGTTTGGTCTTGGCACACAGAGCACACAGTGGATGAGGGTTGCAGCGGTCTCGGGAGGTGAGTGAAGTTACTTCAAGTCCCATCATACATGGTCTGCCCCCCCCCAAACTGCACCAGGCTGTAGAGTGGGTCATGGGGGCTCTGTGTGCCAAGTTTGGTCTTGATCAGTCATTGGATGAGGGTTGCAGTGGTCTTGGGAAGTGAGTGGAGGTACTTCAAGTCCCATCATCCATGGTTCGTCCTATTCGAACATGCACCAGGATGTAGAGTGGGTCATGTGGGCTGTGTGTGCCTAGTTTGGTCTGTTTTGGTAATTGGATGAGGGTCACAGTGGTCTCGGGAAGTGATTGAAGGTACTTCAAGTCCCATCATCTGTGGTCCGTCCCACTGAAAACCGCACCAGGATGTAGAGTGGGTCATGGGTACTCTGTGTGCCAAGTTTGGGCCTGATCTGTGATTTGTAACGGCTGCAATATTCTGTGGGAAATATATCGGGTGAAGGTACTGCAAATCCCATCGTTTGTGGCCCATCCTGCCCTAAACCACACCAGGTTGTGAAGTGGGCCATTGGAGCCCTGTGTGCCAAGTGTGGTCCTGATCCGTCACTGCTGTGGGCCGCAGTGTCTGACTGCCTGAGGCCTTTCCTTTTCCCTCTGAGTCACCTTAGAATGTTGGAATGTGGGTGGCCAATTATGCAAACACCATTTCGTTGGCAACCAATCCCCTCTGTCTGGGGCCGTAGAATGTTGGGAGTTCTGAGGCTGACCAATCAGAGCCCTTTCTGCAAATAATCCCACAGTGGCAGCCAATCGAAACGCTGGCACGTATTCCTCCTTCCGCACCACCCGTCACCCGCAAACACTGACTTTGATTATATACATAAACAGACGAGCTGTATAGAAGAGTCCCGCCCACCTCCCTGGCTTCCTCCCTCCCTTCCTTCCTCTGCTAGGCAACCTCAAGCGGCACCTGCGTATCCACAGCGGGGAGAAGCCCTACATCTGCGTCCATTGCCAGCGCCAGTTCGCCGACCCGGGAGCGCTGCAGCGCCACGTCCGCATCCACACAGGTCGGCTGCGTGCCCGTCGGGAAGTGGGGGGTGGTGGTTGGAGGGGCACCCCCACGCAAGGAAGGCCTTCCTGACCCAAAGAGGGAGAGCTGCTCAGCGGCAGAACTCTCTGCGTCCTCGGGGCCCAGTGGACGCTCCTTCGTTGGAGGCTGAATGGCCATCTACCGGGAGGGATCGGATGGTGCTGTAGGGCAGGGGGTTGGACTAGAAGGCCCCGGTGGCCTCCTCCAGCTCTGCCTCTTCAGCCTTCTGCTTAGCCATCATCTCTTCTGTCCTCTCCTCTCCTTCTCACCATCCATCCATCCACCCATTTATCTTTTTATCTATCCACCCATCCCTCAACTCTCTATGTCTGTCTGCTCGTTTATCTGTCCGTCTATCTATCTACCTATCCATCCATCCATCCCTCCCACCATCCGTCCATCTATCTATCCGTCCATCCATCTATCCCTCCCTCCGTCTATCCATCCATCCATCCCACCATCCGTCCATCTATCTATCCGTCCATCCATCTATCGCTCCCTCCGTCTATCCATCCATCCCTCCATCTGTCTATCTATCCATCCATCCCTCCATCCTTCCCTCCATCTATCCGTCCATCCATCTATCTATTCATCCATCCATCCTCCGTCTATCCATCCATCCATCCCTCCATCTGTCTATCTATCCATCCATCCCTCCATCTATCCCTTCCTCCGTCTATCTATTCATCCATCCATCCATCCTCCCTCCGTCTATCCATCCCTCCATTTATCTATCTATCCATCCATCCCTCCATCCTTCCCTCCATCTATCCGTCTGTCCATCCATCTATCCCTCCCACCATCCATCCCTCCCTCCGTCTGTCTATCCATCTATCCCTCCCTCCCTATCCATCCATCCATCCATCCTCCCTTTGTCTGTCCACCCATCTGTCATCTATCTATATACTGTATGTCAGTTTGTTTAACTGTCCATCATCTATCTCTGTCTGTCTCTCTGTCCATCCATCTATCCCTCCGTCTGTCTATCCTTCCCTCCCTCAGTCTATCTATCCATCCATCCCTCCGTCTATCCACCTATCCCTCCCACCATCCATCCTTCCTCCTTCTGTCCATCCATCCATCTATCCCTTCCTCCATCCGTCTGTCCACCCAGCCGTCATCTATCTATATAAATGTCAGTTTATCTGTCCATCATCTATCTTTCTGTCTGTCCATCCATCTATCCCTCCGTCTATCTATCCCTCCCTCCGTCTATCCATCTATCCCTCCCTCCCTCCGTCTATCCATCCATCCGTCATGTATATATGTCAGTTTGTTTATCTGTCCATCATCTATCTGTCTGTCTCTGTCCATCCATCTATCCCTCCCTCTGTCTATCCATCCATCCATCTATTCCTCCCTCCGTCCACCTATCCCTCCGCCTGTCTGTCCATCCATCCCTCCCACCATCCATCCATTCATCTGTCTGTCCATCCATCCATCTATTCCTCCCTCCCTCAGCCTATCTATCCATCCATCCCTCCGTCTATCCATCTATCCCTCCCACCATCCATCCATCTATCCTTCCTCCATCCGTCTGTCCACCCAGCCGTCATCTATCTATATAAAAGTCAGTTTATCTGTCCATCATCTATCTTTCTGTCTGTCCATCCATCTATCCCTCCGTCTATCTATCCCTCCCTCCGTCTATCCATCTATCCCTCCCTCCCTCCGTCTATCCATCCATCCGTCATGTATATATGTCAGTTTGTTTATCTGTCCATCATCTATCTGTCTGTCTCTGTCCATCCATCTATCCCTCCCTCTGTCTATCCATCCATCCATCTATCCCTCCCTCCGTCTATCCATCCATCCGTCATGTATATATGTCAGTTTGTTTATCTGTCCATCATCTATCTGTCTGTCTCTGTCCATCCATCTATCCCTCCGTCTATCTATCCCTCCCTCCGTCTATCCATCTATCCCTCCCTCCGTCTATCCATCCATCCGTCATGTATATATGTCAGTTTGTTTATCTGTCCATCATCTATCTGTCTGTCTCTGTCCATCCATCTATCCCTCCGTCTATCTATCTATCCATCCATCTATCTATCCCTCCCTCTGTCTATCCATCCATCCATCTATTCCTCCCTCCGGCCACCTATCCCTCCGCCTGTCTGTCCATCCATCCCTCCCACCATCCATCCATTCATCTGTCCGTCCATCCATCCATCTATTCCTCCCTCCCTCAGTCTATCTATCCATCCCTCCCTCCCTCCGTCTGTCCACCCATCCGTCATCTATCTATATATATGTCAGTTTGTTTATCTGTCCATCATCTGTCTCTCTGTCCATCCATCCCTCCGTCTGTCTATCCACCATCTGTCACCTATGTATATCTGTCCATTTGTTTACCTGTCCACCTATCCACCCTTCTGTCCATCCATGGATGCCTCCCACCATCCGTCTACCTACTGACCCTACCTATCCACGCATCCATGATCCGGCTTTGAAGCCGAGGCTGGGTGGCCACCTGCTGGGAGAGATCGGATTGTGCTTCCTGACCCCTTTCCTTCCTCCCTCCCTTGCAGGGGAGAAGCCCTGCCAGTGCCTGATCTGTGGCAAGGCCTTCACCCAGGCCAGCTCGCTCATTGCGCACGTGCGGCAGCACACCGGGGAGAAGCCCTACGTCTGCGAGCGCTGCGGCAAAAGGTTCGTCCAGTCCAGCCAGCTGGCCAACCACATCCGGCATCACGACAACATCCGGCCCCACAAGTGCAAAGTCTGCAACAAGGCCTTCGTGAACGTGGGCGACCTCTCCAAGCACATCATCATCCACACGGGTGAGTGAGTGCGGCCACGGAGAGGGACACGCGGGGAAGTACAGGACGCCCACTCACACAAAAAAAGGGTTATGGGCCCAGGAGCAACCCAACTGCACCCGCGAGAGGTTCTCTGTGAACGCAGTAGTTGACCCTTTGTGTGTGTGTGTGTCGGCGAGAAAAGGGTTATGGGCCCAGGAGCGACCCAACAGCACCCGCGAGAGGTTCTCTGTGAACGCAGTAGTTGACCCTTTGTGTGTGTGTGTGTGTGTGTAGGCGAGAAAAGGGTTATGGGCCCAGGAGCGACCCAACTGCACCCGCGAGAGGTTCTCTGTGAACGCAGTAGTTGACCCTTTGTGTGTGTGTGTGTGTGTGTAGGCGAGAAAAGGGTTATGGGCCCAGGAGCTACTCAACCGCACTCGCAAGAGGGTCTCTGTGAACGCAGTAGTTGACCCTTTGTGTGTGTGTGTGTGTGTAGGCGAGAAAAGGGTTATGGGCCCAGGAGCGACCCAACTGCACCCGCGAGAGGTTCTCTGTGAACGCAGTAGTTGACCCTTTGTGTGTGTGCGTAGGCGAGAAAAGGGTTATGGGCCCAGGAGCGACCCAACTGCACCCACGAGAGGTTCTCTGTGAACGCAGTAGTTGACCCTTTGTGTGTGTGTGTGTGTAGGCGAGAAAAGGGTTATGGGCCCAGGACCGACCCAACCGCACCCGCAAGAGGTTCTCTGTGAATGCAGTAGTTGACCCTTTGTCTGTAGGCGAGAAAAGGATTATGGGCCCAGGAGATATCCAACCACACTCACAAGAGGTGCTCTGTGAACGTAGTAGTTGACCCTTTGTGTGTGTGTGTGTAGGCAAGAAAAGGGTTATGGGCCCAGGAGCTACTCAACCGCACTCGCAAGAGGGTCTCTGTGAACGCAGTAGTTGACCCTTTGTCTGTAGGCGAGAAAAGGATTATGGGCCCAGGAGATATCCAACCACACTCACAAGAGGTGCTCTGTGAACGTAGTAGTTGACCCTTTGTGTGTGTGTGTGTAGGCAAGAAAAGGGTTATGGGCCCAGGAGCTACTCAACCGCAGTCGCAAGAGGGTCTCTGTGAACGCAGTAGTTGACCCTTTGTGTACGTGTACAGGCGAGAAGCCCTTCCTGTGTGACAAGTGCGGCCGCGGCTTCAACCGCGTGGACAACCTGCGCTCCCACGTCAAGACGGTGCACCAGGGCAAGGCCGGGATGAAGCTGCTGGAAGCCGGGGGAGGCGAGACGACCGAGCTCAACATCGTGACCGTGGCCTCCGAGGAGATGGTGGCCCTGGCCACCGAGGCCCTGGCCGCCACCGCCGTCACGCAACTCACAGGCACGTATATGCCCCGGGCGGCCCTTGGTTGCGCACCATGCTCGCCGCAGCGTGGCTGAGCCCTTCTCTCCCCCAACAGTGGTCCCGGTGGCGACGCCCGTCACGGCGGACGAGACGGAGGCGCTCAAGGCGGAGATCACCAAGGCCGTGAAGCAAGTGCAGGAAGCCGGTAAGTCTCTCTCTCTCTCTCTCGTCTTCCATCCATTCCTTAGTGTTGCTAAAGTGTTGTCGAAGTTCCGGTGGTGAAAATTTCAGAACTATACCAAAACTTTCAGATTTTTATTTTTATTTATTTAAATTTTATTTGTTTATTTAAATAAATGAATAAATTTCATTATTGGCAAATTTTTACGACAGAATTAGGAACTGCTATTTAGAACAAAACTAGCTTGGGGACCCGGCGGTGCCCGGGTTATTTGAGGAAGGCATTGTGTGCCAAGGTTGGTTCCTATTAGATGTTTATGTGGCTTGCAGTGGTCTCAGGAACTTAGTGAAGGTACTGCAAGTCCCATTGGCCATGGTCCGTCCCCCTCCAAACAGCACCAGGGTGTAGAGGGGGTCACGGGGACTTTGTGTGTCACGTTTGGTCTTGATCATTCATTGGATGAGGGTTGCAGCGGTCTCGGAAGGTGAGTGAAGGTACTTCAAGTCCCATCATCTGTGGTCCGTCCCCCTTGAAACAGCACCAGGGTGTGGAGTGGGTCAAGGGGGCTCTGTGTGCCAATTTTGGTCTGTATTGGTCATTGGATGAGGGTCGCATTGTTTTCAGGAAGTGAGTGAAGGTGCTGCAAGTCCCATCATCCATGGTCCATCCTCATTCAAACAGCAGTAGGATGTAGAGTGGGTCATGGGGGCTCTGTGTGCCAGGTTTGGGCCTGGTCTGTGATTTATAGGGGCTGCAGTGTTGTTTGGGAAGTGAATGAGGTGAAGGTACTGCAAATCCCATCATTCGTGGCCCATCCTGCCCTAAACCACACCAGGTGGTGAAGTGGGCCATTGGGCCTCTGTGTGCCAAGTTTGGTCCTGATTTGTCATTGTTGTGGCCCACTGTGCTCTAAGGAAGTGAGTTAAAGTACTGCAAGTCCCATCATCCATGGTCCATCCTCCCTCAAACTGCACCAGGATGTAGGGTGCATCTTGGGGGTGTCTGTGTGCCAAGTTTGGTCTTGTTCTGTCATTGTTGGGGCCTAGTCAGGAAAATCAAGTTGAAGAAGCCTAACAATATCCCATGAGCGGAGGCCTAGCCAGGAAAATCAAGTTAAGGAAGCCTTGCTGTCAATTTTGGGCCTGGTCTGTGATTTGTAAGAGCTACAGTGTTGTTTTTGAAGTGAATGAGGTGAAGGTACTGCAAATCCCATCACTCGTGGCCCATCCTGCCCTAAACCGCACCAGATTGTAAAGTGGGCCATTGGGCCTCTGTGTGCCAAGTTTGGTCCTGATTCGTCATTGCTGTGGGCCAGAGTGCTGTAAGGAAGTCAATGAAAGGACTTGAAGTCCCATCATCCATGGTCCATCCTCCCTCAAACTGCACCAGGATTTAGGGTGCGCCTTGGGGGGTCTGTGTGCCAAGTTTGGTCTTGTTCTGTCATTGTTGGGGGCCTAGTCAGGAAAATCAAGTTGAGGAAGCCTAACAATATCCCATGAGGTGAGGCCTAGTCAGGAAAATCAAGTTAAGGAATCCTTGCTGTCAATTTTGGGCCTGGTCTGTGATATATAGGGGCTGCAGTGTTGTTTGGGAATTGAATCAGGTGAAGGTACTGCAAATCCCATCATTCGTGGCCCATCCTGCCCTAAACCGCACCAGGTTGTGAAGTGGGCCACTGGGCCCCTGTGTGCCAAGTTTGGTCCTGATCCGTCATTGCTGTGGGCCGCAGTGACTGCCTGCTTGAAGCCTTTCCTTTTCCCTCTGCGTCACTTTAGAATGTTGGAATGCAGACGGCCAATCAGAGTCCTTTATGCAAATACTCCCTCAGTGGCAACCAATCCCCTCTGTCTGCTGCCTTCGAATGTTGGGAGTTCTGAGGCTGGCCCATCAGAGTCCTTTCTGCAAATAATCCCACAGTGGCAACCGATCGAAACGCTGCCACATAGTCCTCCGCACCTCCCGCCCTCTGCAAACACTGACTTTTATTATATACATAGATAGCTTTTCAAAAGTTTTGTTAAGAGTTGTGAAATTTTCGCCACCAGAACTTTGACAACACAAAGCGCCCCTTCGTATCGGAAGTACTTTCGAACCATGCCTAGTAGCAATATATCTATCTGGCCACACGGGGGCAGCGGTGCTACGCGAGGGGCACACAAGTCGATAATATTATTTCAATATTTAATTATTCTATTTTAATATTGTTTTATCATTTGATACGCCTGTGGCGTGTTGCGACGGACGCGCTACCGGGAAACGTGTCCGTTTGGCTGGGGGTTATTTTGGGGGTGGTGGGGCCTTTTTGACGAGTCTCCTCCAGCCATTCCTTGTGCCCGGCCTTTGCACTCTTCTTATGGGAGAAGTAGACGCCTGACCACAAGGGGGCGGCAGCGCCACGCATGAGATATTACGAGCACCGCGGCGTGGCTTATTTTGGGGGGAATTGGTGTACTATGGGGTTCACCCTCGTGCTGTCCTTCGTCCTGCTCACCCTTGTCCCTTTCACCCTGCAGACCCCAACACGCAGATCCTCTACGCCTGCGACTCCTGCGGGGAGAAGTTCCTGGACGCGAGCAGCTTGGCGCAGCACGTGCGCATCCACACGGCCCAGGCCCTGGTCATGTTCCAGGCCGACACGGACTTCTACCAGCAGTACAGCTCTGCCGCCACCACCGCCTGGCAAGGAGGAGCCGGGGAGGCGCAGGTGCTGCCGGCCACGGAGCTGCTCTTCCGGGTGCGGGACGGCGGGGAGGCAACCGTGGCGGAGGCTCCGCAGGCGGCGGAGTGAACACAGGCACCGGCCCGGCTGCTGCCTACCGGAAAGAGGCAACGCTCGGAAACACCGCCGTGAAGAAGCAGGAGGGAGGCCACGTCTGTGTTAATATTTAGATGAAATAAAGCCTACGACCTTTTCGGAGAAGATCGGCTTGTTCGTGAACGCTTGAATCGGCGCCTCCGAGCGGACGAGAGGCGAGCGAGGCCACGCGACCACGCAACCCCACGTCTCCCTTGCTTCTGTCGACTTCGAGAGGACTTGCTTTGTTTCTTCAAGGCGTCAGATCGGGCCGGAACCAGTCGAGTCGCTCGTAAATACTTGAATGGGGGCTGACGAGAGACAAGCGGCGCCACGCAACCCCGCGTCTTCTTTGCTTCCGTGGACTTCCTTGCGTCTTTTCTTCAAGGCATCGATCAGGCCGGGAACCACGACGTGTCAGGCTCGTAAACACTTGACTCGGGGCCGACGAGACGAGCGGCGCCACGCAACCCCGCGTCTTCTTTGCTTCCGTGGACTTCCCTTGCGTTTTTCTTCAAGGCATCGATCAGGCCGGGAACCACGACATGTCAGGCTCGTAAACACTTGACTCGGGGCCGACGAGAGACGAGCGGCGCCACGCAACCCCGCGTCTTCTTTGCTTCCGTGGACTTCCTTGCGTCTTTTCTTCAAGGCATCGATCAGACCGGGAACCACGACGTGTCAGGCTCGTAAACACTTGACTCGGGGCCGACGAGAGACAAGTGGCGCCACGCAACCCCGCGTCTTCTATGCTTCCATGGACTTCCTTGCGTCTTTTCTTCAAGGCATCGATCAGACCGGGAACCACGACGTGTCAGGCTCGTAAACACTTGACTCGGTGCCGACGAGAGACGAGCGGCGCCACGCAACCCCGCGTCTTCTTTGCTTCCGTGGACTTCCTTGCGTCTTTTCTTCAAGGCGTTGATCGGACCGGTACTCGCTACACCTCCGGCGGGGCCTTGCTGGGATTCTTCCCGCGACAGCGAAGACGGCTCGTAAACACTTGACTCGGGGCCGACGAGAGACAAGTGGCGCCACGCAACCCCACGTCTTCTTTGCTTCCGTGGACTTCCTTGCGTCCTTTCTTCAAGGCGTTAATCGGACCGGTACCCGCTACGCCTCCGGCGGGGCCTTGCTGGGATTCTTCCCGCGACAGCGAAGACGGCTCGTAAACACTTGACTCGGGGCCGACGAAGGACAAGCGGCGCCACGCAACCCTGCGTCTTCTTTGCTTCCGTGGATTTCCTTGCATCTTTTCTTCAACGCATCGATCGGGTTGGGAACCACTACGTGTCAGGCTCATAAACACTTGACTCGGGGCCGACGAGAGACGAGCGGCGCCATGCAACCCCGCGTCTTCTTTGCTTCCGTGGACTTCCTTGCGTCTTTTCTTCAAGGCATCGATCGGCGAGGCCTTGCCGGGATTCTTCCCGCAACGACGACGACGGCTCTTCAATGTTTTCGTCCGCAAGCGATCCCGCGGAAGCCGTGAAGATCCACTTGGTGACCCAGACACAACCGTTCATGACTCTGTTTACGAAGATGCGCATCTCCTGTTTGCAGGGACCTTCAACGCGACTGATGTTGAAGATAATACGACAGGGTTGAGGCCTTCCTTCTCCGTCGAGCCTCGTCTTCCTTTTTCCCGGCCACAAGAAGGGACGCAGCGAGAGGAAAAGCGCCCCAGGTTTCGGCCGGGAACGGGACGGGGAACAGAGTTTGCAGATCCCGCCGGCCATTTCCCGCGGCCTGTGGGAGGGACTCAGGCGCATTCAGCACAACCCAGGCAGGGATTGTTTTGTATTTTTTAATAAAGTCTTGTAATCCAATGGACACACAAAACAAAAACTG
This sequence comes from Anolis apletophallus, assembly GCA_030556195.1. NCBI lineage: Eukaryota > Metazoa > Chordata > Lepidosauria > Squamata > Anolidae > Anolis > Anolis apletophallus. The sequence continues at coordinate 15,138,024 of JARBWK010000017.1, read as the reverse complement.
CGCTGAGAAAAAACAGTTCCATAAATTAATTGTTAGGAAGAAAGAGGAAGGACCGGGAAGAGGAAGAAGAGAGTCTGTACAAGTGTATAACACTTCCACATCTGGGGGGGAGGAAGAGGAAGTGACAGAGGAGGAAGGGGCGGGCCATGTCTAAATGAAGCGCACTTACAAATGAGTGACAAATACAAAGTCTGAGTATGAAAATAAGATTTTCTCTGAAAACACATTTTTTTTGGCACAGATTAAAAAAAAAGTATGTTGTGGGGATCAGATTTCTCTTCTTTTCTCTTCAAGTCAGTACTTTGTTAAGATATATATACATATATATACATAAATATATGTATATATATACGTATATATACACGCGCACACACCCACGGAGTCCTGCGCTCGTTTTTCCCACCAGGAAAAAAATAGCTCTCCCTTTTTTTTGCGTAAACTGTACATCCCGGGCGGAGGAAGAGGCTTGCGGTGGGGTCAAAGGGCGCGTCAATGCCCCTCGATATCCACGGCGCCTCCCAAGTCCGCCCGCCCGCCGGTCCATCCTTGCGTAAGTGAGTGAGCGTGTGCCTGCGTGTCAACGGAGACCGCCATCCGGGCGCCACAACATATCTTCAGCTGTGCAAAAGGTCCAAAGTCACTAATTTAGTGCAAAGGCAGTTCTGGCTCCTTTTTTGTGTTTAGTTTTTTTTTATAATAATAAAAAAAAATTCTTAGAAGTTATTATTTTTTTTTGAAAACGAAAATAATAAGAACGAGCGCGCCTTCCTCGAACTGTTTTCCCTCGGAGGGAGGGAGGGAAGGAAGGAGGGAGGCAACCGGGCTGCCTCCTCGGCGCCTCGGGCGACCGTCTTCTTCGCTGGAGCGACATGTAAACATTGGAGGCCGTGGAGGGAGAGACGCTTCCGGGCGGCCATGATGGGTCCGGACCCCCATCCATCCCTCCGTCCATCCCTTTCTCGTATCGCTGCCGGGCCTCGGAGGAGGAGGCTTGGTTCGACGACGTCCGTCCGTTCACCGGTTGAGTTCAGACCGAGGCGATGACGATCATCAGGTGCGGGGAGATGTTCGAGATGCTGGCGAGGAGATCTGGCGCCAGGCGCGAGAGGTGGTTCTCCGAGAACTCGCAGGGCGGGAAGATCTGCAGGACGTACGCCGGCTGCGGGGAAAAGTATGAATATTGGTAGTCTGAAATTTGCACATATGGGTCTCAGTTGCGCAAGCGCAAAGGGAACCCATATGTGTGTGTTTCACAGACACCACAAAGAAGCAGAGGGCAAAGGCTGACCCCAAGACCCCCTCAGGCCCGGATCATCCATAAGGCCACCCCAGGCCATGGCCTAGGGCGGCAGCCATTGGGGGCAGCAAATCCGGACCCCCCAATTAAAAAAATTAATTTTTTTTCCAAAATGGCGACTTTTGGACTTGAAGTTGAGGAGGGTGGGTGTGGGAAGAACCGAGCCGCGGCGAGGACCGCCTCTCAGGTGCCCCTGATTGGCTGCCGCCGCCGCGCAAAAACAGGAAAAGCTAGCGCAGCAGCGGCAGCCAATGGGGGTTGTTTGGGGCAGTGCTTAGCAGCTAAGCACCGCCTCAGGCGCCCCCGATTGGCTGCCGCTGCCATGCTACCTTTTCCTGCTTCTGCTTAAGAAGAGGAAAGCTAGCGCGGTGGCGGCAGCCAATGGGGGTTGCCCGAGGCGGCGCTTAGCAGCTAAGCACCACCTCAGGCGCCCCTGATTGGCTGCCGCTGCCATGCTACCTTTTCCTGCTTCTGCTAAGCATAGCAGAAGCAGGAAAAGCTAGCGCCGCGGCGGCAGCCAACGGGGGTTGCCCGAGGCGGCACTTAGCAGCAAAGCACCACCTCAGGCGCCCTGATTGGCTGCCGCTGCCATGCTACCTTTTCCTGCTTCTGCTAAGCATAGCAGAAGCAGGAAAAGCCAGCGCCGCGGCGGCAGCCAATGGAGATTGCCCGGGGCGGCGCTTAGCAGCAAAACACTGCCTTAGACGCCCCTGATTGGCTGCCGCAGCCGTGCTACCGGTAAGTCCGAACTGTGGCCGAGGGCGGCAAAACATCATGATCCGGGCCTGCTCAGCCCTATTCCCAAAGCCAACAGCAACCAGGGACTCTTTTGAGGCCCACGTAAGGAAAGCAGGGCTGAGGGGTGTTTCCTCACTCCACTGAGGAGGTGGGAGGAGGAAGACCCTCTGCACATGCCCAGAGAAACCCACCACGGACGAGGCGCCTGCCTCCACCCCCGGCTCTTTACCTGGTTGGATCCCGGGTTGGGGACGTTGATGATGCCGGCGGCCTGCTTGGCCTGCAGGTAGCTGATGAAGGCGGCCTTGAGCGACTCCGTCTGGTTCACCACGTCCTCTTGGTCTCGGCCGCAGGGCAGGGCCAGGAGCAGGCAGTAGTCGCTCTCCACCTGGAAGGCAAGGCACAACGAGGCGGCTAGCGGACATCCGGAGGGCCACCCAGGCCCGGATTACCCATAGGGCCAACGAGGCCATGGCCTAGGGGCGCAAGCCGAGGGGGTGCAGATCACACACCCCCCCCAATCTATCTATCGATATAATAAAAGTCAGTGTTTGCGGAGGAATATGTGCCAGCGTTTCGATTGGCTCCCAATGCAGGATCATTTGCATAACCGTCTTGATTGGCCAGCCACCCAACATTCCGAAAGTCTAAACTGCCGGGGGGGGGGGGGTCGCCCAGCCTCTACATTCTAACAACATGATTGGTTGCCACTGAGGGACATTGCCACTGACAGACAATTTGCATAAATGACTGTGATAGGCCAGCAAAACAGAATGCAACTGAATGCTTGTTGGAGATGGAATGTTCATTTTCTGAGAGGATTTCACTACAGGCACTACTAGCATTACAAGCTAGGCCCAAAAATAGACATACATCCTTCCAGCCAAAGGTGAAAACACCACTTTTTCCCAACAGGCCTCAGCCTGAATTGACAGTAAGGCTTCCTAGCCCTCAACCTGCATTGACAGTAAGGCTTCCTAGGCCTCAGCCTGAATTGACAGTAAGGCTTCCTAGGCCTCAGCCTAAATTGACAGTACGACTTCCTAGGCCTCAGCCTAAATTGACAGTAAGGCATCCTAGGCCGCAGCCTGCATTGACAGTAAGGCTTCCTATGCCTCAGCCTGAATGGACATTAAGGCTTCCTAGCCCTCAGCCTGCATTGACAGTAAGGCTTCCTAGGCCTCAGCCTGAATTGACAGTAAGGCATCCTAGGCCGCAGCCTGCATTGACAGTAAGGCTTCCTAGCCCTCAGCCTGAATGGACAGTAAGGCTTCCTAGGCCTCAGCCTGAATGGACAGTAAGGCTTCCTAGGCCTCAGCCTGAATTGACAGTAAGGCTTCCTAGGCCTCAGCCTGAATTGACAGTAAGGCTTCCTAGGCCTCAGCCTGAATTGACAGTAAGGCTTCCTAGGCCTCAGCCTGAATTGACAGTAAGGCTTCCTAGCCCTCAGCCTGCATTGACAGTAAGGCTTCCTAGCCCTCAGCCTGCATTGACAGTAAGGCTTCCTAGGCCTCAGCCTGAATGGACATTAAGGCTTCCTAGGCCTCAGCCTGAATGGACAGTATGGCTTCCTAGACCTCAGCCTGCATTGACAGTAAGGCTTCCTAGCCCTCCGCCTGCATTGACAGTAAGGCTTCCTAGCCCTCAGCCTGCATTGACAGTAAGGCTTCCTAGCCCTCAGCCTGCATTGACAGTAAGGCTTCCTAGGCCTCAGCCTGAATGGACATTAAGGCTTCCTAGGCCTCAGCCTGAATGGACAGTAAGGCTTCCTAGCCCTCAGCCTGCATTGACAGTAAGGCTTCCTAGCCCTCCGCCTGCATTGACAGTAAGGCTTCCTAGGCCTCAGCCTGAATTGACAGTAAGGCTTCCTAGGCCTCACCCTGCACTGACAGTACGACTTCCTATGCCTCAGCCTGCATTGACAGTAAGGCTTCCTATGCCTCAGCCTGCATTGACAGTAAGGCTTCCTAGGCCTCAGCCTGAATTGATAGTAATGCTTCCTAGACCTCAGCCTGCATTGACAGTAAGGCTTCCTAGGCCTCAGCCTCAATTGACAGTAAGGCTTCCTAGACCTCAGCCTGCATTGACAGTTAAGGCTTCCTAGCCCTCAGCCTGCATTGACAGTAAGGCTTCCTATGCCTCAGCCTGCATTGACAGTAAGGCTTCCTAGGCCTCAGCCTGAATGGACATTAAGGCTTCCTAGGCCTCAGCCCATTTCAAATAACTCGGGCACCGCCGGGTCCCAAAGCTATGAATAATAAAAATGTTATAAAATACTTTAAAAGAATCGTGCTGCGATTGGCTCCTGCCGCCTGGTACCCAAACGGAAGGAAGGCAGAAGGGAAGAAGGATGGGGGGGGGTCCCTCTTCAGCACCCGGCAGACAATATAGCCGGGAGCCAGCCCACATGTGACCCAGCGGAGGGCGCACCACGTGACCAGGGCTCCACGAGGCAGCAGCAGCAGCATGAGGAGGAAGAGGAACAGCATCGCGACCAGCATGGGCTGAGGAAGGCCCCGACTCTCTGCAGCCGCGGGGCCATGAGCCGCACGTGGGGCCGCCTCTGAAGCCGCTGCCCCAGACGAAGAGCATGCTCTGGACCCAGCCCGGCTTTCTCCAGGTAAGGCCCCCATCCCTTTGGGCCTCGGCTCTGCAGCACTCGCCCTCTGCCTCCTTCCCGAGGGGTCACGAACTCGCTCCCCACCACACAAAGAGGATCTCCCATGGTGGATGCCGGCCTTAGATCCGCCCGCAAGGAATGGTGGGAGATGTAGTCGCTGCCCTCCGCGCACCCAGCGCGAGGCCGCAGAGCCGCCTTCGAGGCCGCGGGGGCTTTCGGGATGCGCCGCCGCCGCCAGCCTCTCGGCCGCGGGGCATGCTGGGACACGTAGTTCTTTGGGATTGCGCAGGCGTGGTGAGGAAGGGCCCCCCTCCCTTCCGGTTGTTCCCAGCGCGGGGAGGAGCCTCAGCGGTGAGTGGATGGATGACGGGGGAGAAGAGGAGGAAGGGCTGAGGGGGAGCGGGGGGGGAATGGGGATAGGCCTCTCTAATGCTCTTGTTTGGCCAGACAGGCAAGGGGCAAGAGGGGAGCCTATTCCTCTCCTCTGCTTCCAGTTCCTAGACTGACTTGGTCCTCTCCAGATGGGCTGGAGTGGGCCTCTCGCCACCCCCAGCAGCATAGCCAAGCACCACACTGCGGCACTCGCCCTCCTCTACCCAGGAAAGGCCCCTGTGTTTGGTCGCAGGAGACAACCGCCCACCTCCCCGGCTCCGGGAGGCTCGAGCCCGCTCTCACCGTCATGCGCCGTGCCACCCCCTCCAGCTGCGATGCCTCCAGCCTCATGCGCTGGGCGATCCTGAGCGGAGGGCCCCCTTCCGGCGCCGGCAGGGATCGGTGCGCCAGGACGTTGTTGCCGGAGACGAAGTGCAGCTGCACGGCCGCCGTGTCGTTCTTCAGCGCCAGCAGCCCCTGCCACACGATGGGATACTTCTGCGGACGGGGGAGAGGGAGGTCAAGGCCAGGCCCAGAGCAGCAGAAAGGAATTCCCTGGCATGGAGACGCCGGAGAAGAGAGGACGGGGGACTCAACCGGGGCCGGGCTGTAGCACGGCGAGTTAATCGCCAGCAGCAATAGATCACTGCCGACCAAAAGGATTGAGCACCCGACCGTCAAGCCTTGGTTACTGTCCGCCTCCGCCCTGAGTCCCCTTTCGGGAGAAGGGCGGGACATCAATACTGTAAATAAACAAACAAACATTCTCCCCCCAACCCCAACCTTTATCATCACAATCTGCAAAGACGATGCGAGCGAGACAGACTCACGGTCAGGAGCTGGACCATGTCCACAGGCCGCTGGGCAACCGGGTGGGAGCCGGGTTCCTGCTTGAGCACCGACTGGGGCTCCGGCCGGGCGAGAGGCAGCCCCGAGGAGGAGGCCGGGGCGAAGAGGGCCGCTTGCTGTTGCTTCTGCGCCAGGGCCGAGTGTGGGGAGGGCAGCTCTTGCTTGACGGCGATGGCCACGGGGGACGGGTAGGAGGCCTGGCCTGCTTCCACGGGGCCGCGAGTGAGGTGCAGGTGGGACTCCATCGCAGGGACGTGCCGGCCAACCACGGGGTGGTGGGCCGGCTCCTGCCCCGAGGCCTGGCCTGCCTTGGGCTCCTGTGGTAACGTCTTGCTGTGGGGGGGCTGGCTGGGGTGCGCGTGCTCCCCTTCTGGGAGGCCCTGCAGGCAAGCAAGCAAGAGTCAGAAGGCGGTTAGGGCCCTGCCAGGTTCCCCTCCCATTCCATGGCTGCAGGAAACAGGAGTCTGCCCAGGGTGGGTGTGCAGAGGCATAAGATTATTTACTCAAATTTATTTATCAGTCGCCACTCCCATTCGGCTTGGGGCGACCCACAAGCAATACTCCTCCGAGTTGTGATGAGGTGGTAACTCTTAGGACTTGGGACCACCAGAAGGTTTTCTGTCTCCGAGCCCAGGGGTCTAGTGCAGGGCTGTCCAACAGGCGGCCCTGGGGCCGTACGTGGCCCCCGAGCCCCTTCCCTACGGCCCCCTAACTTGTTTTGAATAAAATACAAATAAAAAATAAAATAAACAAATTTTTAAAAAACCCTACTTCCGGGTTTAGGCAAGCATCACGAGACTCGCCAGCCACAGACGGGATTTGAGGAGGTCGAAATCCGTCTGTGGCTGGCGTAGTCTCGTGATAGCTGCCGAAATCTCGGGTCCCGCGAGATTTGCGGCCGGCCTGGGTGCGCGCCTCCTCCTCCCTCGTGGCTGCTTTCAGAGAGAGGGGGGAGGGTGTGAGCAGGAAAGCCCCTCCTGGCTCTGTCCTCTTCCTGTGGAGGGCCCTCGCTTCCCGCCCCGCGGATGGGAGAGCCGCCACGCCCGGCCTGAGCTTGGCCTCGGCTCCAGCGGGGCTCTTCGGGGATGGCGTTGGCGTTGGCGCTTTGGCTCTGTGGCGGGGCTCCCGCAGTATGGGTAAGGAAGGGCCTGGCTCCAATCAATCAATCTAAAAACAGTGGGACGTTGGGTGAGTGGGGGGGAGGGGTCCCTCAGCGGCGGTTTCCTTGGCGGCAGCTTCCTTCCCCTCCTCCGCGCCCCTCCCCTTGTGCTGCCTTCCCCGCGTGCAGGGCGCAACGTGGCTTCCTTGCGCCTGCCCCGCGGCTTGTTTCCCTTCAGGGAGGGAGGGAGCTCTTTGGGCCTCCTCCACCCGCCTCTGGGAAAGGAGGCCCCATCAAGCCCCTGCGACGGCATTGGGGTGTTTGGTTTTTTTTGGTGTGTCCCAATTTGAGTGTGGACACAAATAACTCCCAGGTACTAGGAAACATCCCCCAAATCCACCAGTGTTCCCATTTGGGTATATTGCGTATTCATGCCAAGTTTGGTCCAGATCCATCATTATTTGAGTCCACAGTGCTCTCTGGATGGAGGTGAACTACAACTCCACAACTCAAGGTCAATTGTAAGTAAATTGGAGCTGGGGAGGGGGTGGAGCCAGGGAGGGGGCGGAGCCGGGGGCAGAGGCAGACCCTTCGGCCCCCCAGGTGATCAGTGACCGGAATTCCGGCCCTTGGGCCCGTAGAAGTTGGACAGCCCTGGTCTAGTGGGACAGTATGGGATGAGGTACACTGTCCCCAGACCATTCAAGGCCTTAAAGGTCAATACCAGCACTTTGAAGGTGATCCGGCATCCCACTGGGAGCCAGTGCAGGTCGCGTAAGATGGGTGTAACGTGGCAGCTCATTGGAGCACCTGCCAGCAGCCGAGCTGCGGCGTTCTGCACCAGCTTCAGTTTCCGGATCACCGACAGAGGCAGGCCAACGTAAAGAGCATTACAGTAGTCTAGCCTTGAAATGACCGTAGCTTGGACCAGTGTTTCCCAACCTTTTTTGAGCCGCGACACACTTTTTACATTCGCAAAATCCTGGGGCACACCACCAACCAAAATGACACTAAAATGACACTCTAACACAGTAATACATACAGTTAATATGTTTTTGAATGTATTTATACACTCAGTGTGGAACCTGGGCCTGTTTCGATGAACACAACATAGATATCCTGGCAGGAATGGCAGAAAGACACAAACTTCCCCACAGAACTCCCACAACCAAGAGAAAATGCTATAAGAGTTTGGTGGGCATTGACCTTGGGTTTTGGAGTTGTAGTTCACCTATATCCAGAGAGCACTGTAGACTGAAATAATGTTGGATCACGACCAAACTTGGCATGAATACTCAATATGCCCAAATGCGAACACAGATGGAGTTTAGGGGAAATAGACCTTGACATTTGGGAGTAACAGTTTCTGGGATTTATAGTTAACACACAATCAAAGAGCATCCTGAACTCTTGCAACAATGGAATTGAACCAAACTTGGCATATTGAACTCTCATTACCAACAGAAAGTACTGAAAGGGTTTGCTTGGGAATTGACCTTGAGTTTGGAAGTTGTAGTTCACCTACACCCAGAGAGCACTGTGGACTCAAACAAGGTTATGTTATGTTGTTGCTTTCTATCCAGAATCACAATGTTGGAAGGAGGCTAACCACTTTAAGGTCCCTAAAACAGGCATGGGGGTTTTGGAGTTCTAGTTCACCTATATCCAGAGAGCACTGTGGACTCAAACAATGTTGGATCAGGACCAAACTTGGCATGAGACTTTTTACTGATGACGACGGACATAACGTCACGCCGTCCAGGGTTGGAAGCTGGATCTCCCTTCCACCCGGACGAACAAGTTACGGGATCTCAGTCTTCGCCGGGTTCACCTTCAACCTACTGGCTCGCAGCCATCCAGTAACGGCTTCGAGGCAGCGATGGAAATTATCAGGTAGGGGGTTCGGGCCGGCCCTCCATCCCCAGAATGAGCTGGGTGTCATCAGCATACTGGTGGCACTCCAGCCCAAAGCTACGTACCAGCCGAGCAAGTGGTCGCACATAGATGTTAAATAACAGAGGGGAGAGGACTGCCCCCTGGGGGACCCCACAAAGTAGGAGACAACCTCACCTCTCCTCACTCGCTGTAGCCGGTTCCGGAGGAAGTAGGACAGCCATTTCAGGACTGTCCCCCTCACCCCGGCAAGGCGGTGGGTCAAAAGATTGTAATTGACTGTATCGAACGCTGCTGTGGTCTAATAACACAAGCAGCACCGATCCGCCCTGGTCTAGCTGGCATCGTAGCTTGTCTGAGATGGAGACCAGGACCGTCTCCGTCCCGTGCCCCGAACGGAAGCCGGACTGGAAGGGGTCTAACCAAGTTGCGTCATCTAGGAAGGACTGCAACAGCTCCATTGCTGCCCTCTCAACCACCTTGCCCAGGAACGATAGATTCAAAACTGGGTGGTAACTGGAAGGGAACGTTGGATCTAATCCCGGCTTCTTCAGCAATGGAGAGACCATGGCCTCTTTCAAACCCTCTGGAAACACTCCTTGCTCAAGGGAGGTGTTAATTAGTCTCAACAGAGGGTCTCGCAACCCCACCAGCCAGGAGGAGCACGGGTCGAGGGAGCATGTGGTCGGTCTAGTTGCAGTGACTATCCCGTCGACAGCTTCTGCGTCCAGTGGCCGAAACCGGTCGAAGGTGGGCCCGGCAAGAGGCCACGGAACTAGACCCAGGGACACTTCAGGACCCATCTGCTCACTCCCGAGGGAGGTACCCAAGCCCTGCACCCCAAGGGAAGCCCTGCATCCTCTTACCTGAGAGGGGGTCATACTCCGGGAAGGCAGCCCAATGGACGACGTCCCGGAAAAGGGCGGGTGCCCAAGCTGAGCGGCTGGGTGGTAGCTCTGCATGTCGCTGTAGGCCGGCCGGTAGTCATGGAAGGAGCTCCCGGCGGGGTGCATGAGCTGGACACCGTGGGGCACGACGACAGGCTGCGCGAGGGGCAGCCCCAGCAGCTGTCCACTGAGGAGGCGGGGCTCTGCATGGGGTGAGTGTGCCATCTTGACCTCGGTGACTTTGCTGGCTTCCTTGCCCGGCTGGAGCGCCTTGGGGGCAGGGGGCGTCTTGACGGAGGAGCGCCCCTCCGGCGTCCGGGCCTGCCGTGCTTCTGAGTGGTGGTCGCCGCCCACAGCCGCCATGTGTGGGTGCATCATCATGCGGACATCCCGGGGCACGTTGTACCGGATGCCGGAGGGGTGGACACGGTAGTCGGGCTGCATGACGAGGACGTCGGACTGGACCGGGGCCGAGCTGCGGCAGACGCCGTGGTGGAAGTGCATCTCCTCCTCCGAGGAAGACAGGGCAGGCATGACCATCTCCCGGATGGGGGCTGGCTGTGGGGTGCTGGAGCGCTGCGGCTGCGGCTGCAGGGCGGCCCGGGGGGAGTGCAGCTCGGAGCGGATGCCGTAGGGCATGCCTGCCAGAGGAGGGGTGTTCATACGGACCTCCCCTTGCGAGAGGTGGCCCAAGGAGACTGTCTGGGTGACGCTGTGCGGGGGCATGATCACCGACTGTTCCGGGTGCATGCTGGAGATGTACTGCGGGACAGGGATCCCCGGGCAAGGCGAGCCCTGGATGCCCAGCATGGAACGGTCCCCTGAGAGGGCTGGGGAGGAGGGGCCGCCTGGGTGGCAAGCCCTCGGGAACGGGGAGGGCGAATGGCCACTTGTCCGTGGGGAGAGTGGCTCCTGCTTGACGACCACCAGATGTGGGGCCCCACTCCCGGTGCTGACGTGGTTTGCCTCTGGGTGGATCTTGCCGGACAAGGAAGAGTGGTGGGAGCCGACGGACTGCAGAGTCTTCACCTCCCCTTTCAGAGCTGCCGCATCCGGGTGCTGCTTTTTGTTGCCCTGTGAGAAGACCTGGTTGTGGACCAAGATGGATGGAGTGTTGCCCGACTGGGAGAGCACCTTGACCGGCCCGGACTGGGAAGGGGCTGCCTGGACCGAGAGGTGGGGTGGCTCAGGCTTCTCCAGGCTGTTGCGTTCCTGCTTGATGGAAGAGAGCTGGACCGCGGAAGGGCTGTACTGCTGCGGCCCTTGCACCAGAGACGGGGTGGGCATGCCCCCGTACCCCGCCGGTGGCCCCTGGGAGACCTTTGGGATGGGCTGGGCGGGGCCCAGGGGCTCCTGCTTGATCTGGGACTTGGAGACAGACTGTTGGAACTCGATGTCCACAGCGCTGGCCGGAGGAATCTGGCTAATCTTGGCACTGATCCTCTGCGGGCCTTCCGTCTTCTGGCCCGAGTAGCTGAGCAGGACCACTCCTTCCGAGGTGTTGACGCGGAGGCCTGGGCTGGACCCCGGGGTCTCCACCGGCCGGTCTTCTATCACGGACATGGAGCCGGGATGGAAGCGACTGTTGTCATTGGCGCTGGGCCGCTGTTTATATTTGGGGGAAAGAGCGCTGACCAGGCACGTCTGGGGTTGGGCTTGCTTCACCAATGTGATCCTGGGGGTGTCCTCGTGGTCGATGCTGTGGGGCATTCTGCTGATGACCGAGGTGGCCTTGGGGGCAATGACGGTCACCATCTTCTCCTTCTCAGGGAACGCGGGGGCCTCTGTGGCCGGCGGCTCCAAGGCATTGGCAGCAGGGACTGCTGGTTTGTCCTCCGGCGCAGGGTGCAGAGGGGTGTCCTCCACGTAAGGAGAACTCACCGGGTCAGGAATAGCTGCGGTCACGTGGGTCGCAGTGGCCCCGGCGGGAGACACATACTTCGGCTCCATCAGGATCTTTCGCAAAGTGCTGGAGCTCGTGTCGACGTCGGAGGCTTTCGTATCGGGAGGAAGGGCTGGCGGAGGCGGGGTGGAGCGGATCCGGGTCTCTTCGTGCTTCACGATCCACTCTGTGGCCTTTGCCGGACCCGAGTGCAGCGGGACTGTTCCGGAAGGGACTGCCGTGGGGAGCTTCACGGGTGGAATCGTGGGCAGGGGCGCACTTGGGGGAGGCAGAGGGGGGACGTCGGTTGTGGGATGTACCTTGAACCCTCCTCCGCTCATGCTCCCCTGGTCCTCCGGAGCGGCTGGTGGAGAGGGCAAGCGCAATGGGTCCGGCGCTTTGGGTGGGGTGCTGACCCGCTCTGTGGGAGGCTCCTGAGACACGATTGCCTCGGCCTTGATTGCATTAGGGGCGGCCAGCAGGGAGACCGCAGCAGGAGAACGCTTTCCTTGACCTTCCTCCTTCGTGGCACCGTCTGGCTTCCCCTTGACCTCACTGGCAATGGGGGACTTGCTTTGCACTCGTTCGGGTTCCACGGCGGACTTGTATTCCGTGGCTTCCCCCTTCTTAGTTGAGCTCCGCTTCCTTCTCGGCCTTGCGGACTTCTGCCGGCCACGCTCCTTCCGAGTTACCTCCACCTCCTGAGGGACGTCGGCCTCCTGTGCCGAATTAGAAGATTCGCTAAAACTCACTTCCGGCTCTTTGCTTTCTGCCTCGGGTGCGGATCCAGTGACTGCGGGCGCCGGAGGCTCGGCTGAAGTTGCCTCTGACTCCAGGATGTTGCTCACGGCTTGGTCGGTTTCGGGCTCCATGTCTTCCTCTCGCGCGGGAGGCAACGCAAGGGGCTCCGCGGGTATCTCGGGCTCGGAGTCAGCTGGGTACGTCGGGGGAGCAGGGAAGGCTTCCGCCTCTCCGGAAATGTCGTTCATGATCGAGCCAATGGCGGCGGCCAGTTCAGTCTCACTGGCCTGGTGCGCAGGTTTGTCTCCGTCTTCCTCCGGGCGAACCTCCGACACCTCGGCGGCCGGTTCCTTGTAGGCCACGATGGCCGGGCTTTCGGTCAGCTTGGCAATGTTCTCCACGGCTTGCTCCAGCTCGATCTGCTTGGCCAGCTGGTCAGCTTGAGGGGGCGGCGTTTCCGTGTCTGTCGCCCCTTGAAGGGGGTCTTCCGCCTCGCTCTTCACGAAGTGGGGTGACAGCTTGTCCTCCTTCGGGGGGCTTTTGCTTTTGGGCGACAGGGCCGGAGCAGGGTCCGTTTCCTCCTCGCTTGGCCGAAGAGCCCCTTTGACTTCATCCACGTTGAGGCGGATCTCGACGTTTTTCAGGCTCTTCATCAGGGACGCTTTGTCGGTGGCCTTCGCGCTCCTGGACCTTCCCCTTTTGGACTTGGTGACTTTCTCTGGGACAGGCCTCCGCTCCACAATCTCCACTGGGAAGGCTTCAGCAGCACCTCTGTCCGTCTCCAGCTCTTTCCTGTCCCGCTTCTGCTCGACCGTGAAGATCTCCTTCTCCGCCTTGGGCTTGCCGCTGTTCTCACTGGCATTCAGCCCTTGGCTGGGAGGTTCAGATGGCTCTTCGGGGTCCACGAAGGTCTCTGCCTTGGGCTCGCTCTTCCCTTTCTTGCCTTGCGGGACACTGGCAGCGGGAGGGTGGCTGTGCATGGCCTTCTGGGATCTGGGCGATCTCCATCCCTCTGCCGGTTTAGGGATCTCCAGCAAGTCCTTCACGTCCGTGTCCTCCGTGTCCGGCTGCACCAGCTCGACTTTGACGGGAGACACTTCCTCCTCCGGTTTGCGCCGTGCCTTGGGAGGCCTGCCTCTTCTCGGAGGGGTGGGAATGGTGGCGAGGTCAGGGGCTTCCCGCTCGACCCTTTTCCGGGTGTTCCTGGTGATCTCCAGAGCGTCCTTCACGGGCGAGGGCCCTTCGTGGTCGCCCCCCGTGGTGGCGTACACCGAGCGCACGTTCCTCCGCCTCGTTCGGCTGATGGGTAAGCTGGGCTCTGGGGCCTCGGGCTCTGCGGTGACGCTCGGAGACTTGGCAGCGTTCCGCACAACTTTCTCCACTTCCACCTTCGGTGCTTCCCCGCGCGGAGAGCCCGACCTCTTGAGCTTTTCCCGGTCAATCCTCTCACTCTTTCTCGTGACGGGCTTCTCCGCAACAGTTACGACGGGAGGCTGGACAGAGTTTTTGGCACGCTTGCTCTTGTAGGACTTCTTGTCCTTCACGACAACGGGGGGCTCAGCTTCCATCTCCGTGTCGGAAATAGGAGGGTGAATCCCAAGGGGGGTCTCCGCTTTTTGGCCCAGAGTGGCCGCCTCCGGATGGACGGACAAGGAGACGCTTTCTTCTTGAGGTTCAGGCAACTCTTCTGTCTTTGTGACCAATTTGGGGGGAGGCGGGACTACTTCTGGCTCCGGATCTGTGCTGACATCTGTTTGGGAGAAAGACGACCCCGGCGTAGGAGGCTTCGTATCCAAATACAAGGGGTGCTCCGTGGAGAGGGAGTCTTCCTCGGGGGCGGCTGTGGCTGCGGGAAGGGTCGCCTCCTTATTGCCCTCTGTGGCCGGTGGCGCTTCCATGTGCTCAGGTGACTCAGTTTTAAGAGGCGGCGCAAGGAGCTCAGGAGGCGGCTTTGGTTCAGGCACCGGACCTAACTCCGGCGGCGGCGGCGGCCTCTCCTCTTTGGAAGACATGGATGTTTCCGGTGGTGGCTTCTCGTTCACGACTCTCTCTGGAATGGCTAGCAATGGCTCTTGTTGCGGCGGAGTAAATGGCGACGGCCCGACAAGAGGTGGAGGCTTAGGCTCTGGCTCTTTATGATCAGGTATGGATTCGGGCGTCTTGGGCCAACTTTCCTCGCTCTCCGGCTTCTCGACCTCTTTGGCTTTCTGGTCCTTCTCTTTCTCCTTTTGCTGCATTCGGGTGAGCTCCACAAATCTGCTGTGGAAGAGCACCACCGGCTCCGGCACAAAGTCCGAAATACTGTTGGTACCATCGAAGGAGCTCTGCCTGCCGTACAAGCGGCCCGAGAGGAAGTCAAGGTCGTCGTCCTTCCTCTCCAAGTGCTGCAGGCGCCGGGAGTCCTGCTCGAAAATGGAGCTGTGTAAGAAACGCGAGGCGAACAGCTCTTGCCGCTCTTGTTCCTCCTCCTTGTGGTCTTCCTTCTTGTCGTCCAGCTTCCCGTCGGAGTCCGTCCTGATCTTCTTCTTCTTCATGTACCAGGAGGGGATGGGCCTTGGCGCCGAATCCACTTTCTCTTTGTCCTTATTGTTCCGGAAACTAGCAAACCTCGAATCCCAGTCTAGGAACGACCAGTTCTCTTCCCTCGACGATGAGAGGGACTTCGCTCTTTCCAGCAGCGCTTTCGTGTCTGGCGTGATGGTCTTGTCCAGGGCGAAGGAGTAGAACTTGTTCCTTTCCAAAGAGGGCGGCAGCCTCTCGTCCCTCTCGCGGAGCTTGTCGTCCCTGTCCCGCAATAAAAAAGACAGCCGGGAGCTCTCGGGTAACGAAGACGGCTTCGGGGAATGGGGTTTGCTGTCGCCGCCGTCGTCGTCCGAGTCCGAAGGTACCTCCCCTGGTTCCAGATCCCGCAAGGACCGCTTCCGAAGGCTGTCCCTCTTGACGATGCTACTCGGAAAGCTAACGTCCACTCGACCCAACTCGTGCTTCGCCGGGATTTCCCATCGGTTCGACTCTTCTTCGGAACTTAGCGCCAACATCTTGATTTTCGCCATTTCGACCATCTGCTCTCTGCGACTGGAATCGTAGGGGTTGAACTTCAGAGAGTCTTCCCTTATGGCCGCCACGCCGGAGTAAGGAAGGCCCCGGTCCTCCACCTTGGGCGACTCTTTGGCTTCTTTGATGGGCATCAGCCTCGGGGAGCCCAGCAGCTCATCCTCCTCGTGGAACGGGAAGGGCCGTAGGGCCGGGGAGCAGGCCGTCCTCTCCGAGTCCTCGCTCATCTGGCGGGAGCTGCGGTAGTTCCTCTCCCTCTTGGTGCCGATCTCGAAGTCGAAGGCGTCGGAGGACTTCTTCCGCTTGCTGGGAGGAGAGTCGTCCGTCACGTCCTGCGGCGGTTTCCCCACTTCGTGCACCAGGCTGCGCCTCTCGTACTCTTCCAGGTCCTTCTTGGGGCTGCCGAACTTCTCGTGCTTCGCCACCTCCATCTCCATTTGCTGCTTTAGCCGGCGGCTCAGCTCCATCTGCTTCCGGTAACTCTGCGTGTGGTCAATGTCAATGGGGGTTTTCTCCTCGAGGTCGGAAGATCGGGACCTGTCCTGGGCGGATTTGTGGTCGGGGGCCTCTTCCAGGAGACCGCAGTAGTTCTTCCAGGCCTCCTCTCCCTCGGCCCCTCGGTCGTCGTGGTGGTGCTGCTGCTGCGTGCGCCGGTGCTGCGGCTTCATGGCGTTGGCCTTCCGAGGGGGGACGTCAGGGGCCTCCGCCGGCGGCTCGTCGACCGGCTCCCCCAGCCTCGCCTGCAGCTCTAAACTGGGTCGGAAGCTGCCCAGTTCCAGGGTCGTGTCTTTGGGATTGGGAGCGCTCATCAGCCTTTCCAGCTTGGTTTTCTTGGACTCCCTTTTGAGCTGCTCCTTCCTCGAGGGCTTCCTCTCAGAGTCGACGGTCAGGTCAATCGGCTTCCTCACGATCACGGGCCGTTCCTCCTCCTCTTGGTTGCTCCGTTTGATTTCCACTTTATGCTTCTCGGGCTTTGGGTTTGCATCGGCGAAGCGTCTCTTGCGAGCCTCCAGCTTTTCGAGATCGACCGGATTGATCACTTCGCTCAGCGGCTCCGCCTTCAGGTGTTTCTTGGACTTGGCTTTCCCGTCCTTGTCGACCACTTCGATGTGGCTGGCGAGCGTCTTCTCTTTGGGCCCTTTCGTCCTGATGGGCTCCAGCTTCGGCTGCTCGGACTTGCCTTGGTCAGCCTGGGAAGCCGGGCCCTTCTGCTCCAGCAAAGGGGGCTTCAGGCCCTCACCCTCGGCCTTTCCCCGCAGCTTCTCCAGGGCGGTGGGCTGGTCAACCACCTTCCCTTCCTTCTCCTTCACCCGCGTCAACACCACGCAGGGCATCAGCTCCAGGCGATTCTTCGCCGCCCCGTCTTTGTCCGCTCTCTCTCGGCTCGCTTTGCTGCCCCCTTTCGCTTTCTCGGGACTCGTCTCTCGTTCGTTTTCTTGTTCCGTTTCGGAAGACTGTGAGCTCGGGGAGTGGATTTTGGCCTTGCGCTTTTGTTTCTCCGCCTTCTCCTTGTCGGGCTTCTCCGGCTTCTCTTTCCTCGCCAGGCGCTTGTCTTTCTCGAGCCTCTCCTGTTCAAAGGCCCGTTCTTTCTCGGTTTTCTCGGACTTGGCGTAGCGCTCCAGGCGGGCCTTGTCCAGCTTGTCGTAGCGCGGAGGGGAAAGCGAGCTGCAGCTGCCGCTCCGCTCTGACGACCGGCTGTAGATCCGCCTCTCGGAGTCGCTCTGGAGCCTCTCGGACTGCGAGGGAGACGCGCCGGCGCTCTGCGGCCGCCGGGAATGCGTGGGGCTCTGGCTCCTCTCGATGGGTCTTCGCTCCCGCTCCCGGTCCGTCTCAAAGCGCTCCCGCTCCCGCTGCCTGTAGCTGTACTCCCGGATGTCCTGCTCATAAGGGTCTCCCCTGTAGTCCCGGTACTCCCGCGGGTCGTCGTAATACCGCGGGTCGTAGTAGTCCCCCTGGTAAGGGTCCCAGTCGGCATAGAACTCCCTGCTGCGGGCCGGGTACTCCCTCCGCGGGTCCTCCGGGTAGGTTCCCGGCGTCCGGACGGCTTCGTAGTAGGTGCGTTCCGCCGTGTATTCGTAGGACCCCCGCCGCTCCTCTCTGCCAAAGTCAGGGAGAAAAAAAAGAAGTTAGACCGATAAGAGCATGTTGTGGTGACCCCCAACCATAATATTATTTCCGTTGCTACTTCATAATTGTCATTTTGCTCCTGTTCTGAATCGTCACGTAAATATCTGATATGCAGGATGGAGTTTCATTCACTGGACGGATACTCAATATGCACAAATGTGAACACTGGTGGAATTTGGGGGAAATAGACCTTGACTAAATACTCGCCTCCTGTCGGCCAGCATCTCGTAGAAGTCCCGGATGTCCTGCCCGGTCTTCTCCATGGAGTGATAGAAGGCCAGCTGGCTCTCGCGGTTGGCAAAGTCCACCTGAGGAAGGAAGGAGGAACGGGAGGCTTAAGGGGGTGGTTTGCAATAGTACGCAAGCAAGTGCACAACCCTTCCCTGCCGTCATCGGGCACATGGCAAGATGCCTCCGGATAGTTGACCCTAACATCTCTATTTAGTAACGGAGTTCTTCCAATAGCTTTCAAAGCTTGACTCTGCTCCTGTAATGGCTGACGCTCGTTGGCTCTACTGCTAACACTCAAAGACAAGGGTGGGCAACCTACGGCCCGCGGGCCGGATCCAGCCTGGCAGCCGATTCTGTCCGGCCCGGGGAGAAGGGCGTCGGGGCGGGGGGGCAAGAGGAAGGGGTGCCGCTGCCGCCATCCCATCGCGGGCTCTGTGAGGCCTGTGTCAGCAGACAGGCCGGATTATCATCCCTGGAGGCGATCAGGGCCTGCAGCGGGAGCACTCGGCGACCTGCGCGACCTGCTCGCCCTGGCGACCCGGAAGACTTGATCGTCTTCCGGGTCCCCAGGGCGATTGGCCGCCTCAGATCGCCGACTGCTCCCCCTGCAGGCCCGGATCGCCTCCAGGAATGTCAGGCACTCCATAGCCACTGCTCCGCCTGCCGACACAGGCCCCACAGAGCCCGCAATGTGATGGCGGCAGCGGCACCCCTTCCTCTTAGCCTCCAGGAATGTCAGGCACTCCATAGCCGCTGCTCCTCCAGCCCGCCTGCCGACACAGGCCCCACAGAGCCCGCAATGTGATGGCGGCAGCGGCATCCCTTCCTCTTAGCCTCCAGGAATGTCAGGCACTCCATAGCCGCTGCTCCTCCAGCTCGCCTGCCGACACAGGCCCCACAGAGCCCGCAATGTGATGGCGGCAGCGGCACCCCTTCCTCTTAGCCTCCAGGAATGTCAGGCACTCCATAGCCGCTGCTCCTCCAGCTCGCCTGCCGACACAGGCCCCACAGAACCCGCAATGGGTTGGCGGCAGCGGCACCCCTTCCTCTTGGCCTCCAGGGATGGCAGGCACGCCATGGCAGGGCGATCAGCTGGGGAACGGCTGGGGGCGAGAGCGGGCAGAGGATCGGCTGCTGTTTGGCGGCGGCGGCAGCTGGGTCCGCTTTGCCACACTCTGGGCTGGGTCCATTGGGCCATTCCATCTTGGGATCCTTCCTCTCTTGAGGATGTCAGCCTCCATCTTGGTTCGCACCTTGTCTTCTTGAATTGCATTTAATTTTATTTGAGTGGTTTTTATTATTATTTTATAATAATATTATTATAATAATATAATATAATAATGTTAGATTATAATTTCAATATATTATGTCTATATATATTATGATATAATAATTATGATATTAATACTAATAATATATGAATATTTCTTGATATATTAATATGTTAATATTAATGATGTGTAATATATAGTAAATATAGTAAGTAAATAAATAAATAAATAAATAAATAACGTGGATTAGAATGTAGTTCCGCCCTCAGGTGCGGCCCTCCATAATATTTTTTGGCTCTCATGTGGCCCCTTGGAAAAAATAATTGCCCACCCCTGCTCAAGGAGCTTCTCGCCTGCTAAACTGCTGCTACTTTGCTCTCCCCCTGTGAGCACGGAGACAGGAAAGAGGCCTCCGCATAGTTGACCCTAACATCTCTATTTAGTAACTGAGTTTGTCCAATAGCTTTCAAAGCTTGACTCTGCGCCTGTCATTGTTGACGCTCGTTGGCTCTACTGCTGACACTCAAGGAGCTTCTCGCCTGCTAAACTGCTACTTAATTGCTGACGCTCGTTGGCTCTACTGCTGACACTCAAGGAGCTTCTCGCCTGCTAAACTGCTGCTACTTAATTGCTGACGCTCGTTGGCTCTACTGCTGACACTCAAGGAGCTTCTGGCTGCTACTTAACTGCTGACTGCTGACACTCAAGGAGCTTCTCGCCTGCTAAACTGCTGCTACTTAATTGCTGACGCTCGTTGGCTCTACTGCTGACACTAAAGGAGCTTCTCGCCTGCTAAACTGCTACTTAATTGCTGACGCTCGTTGGCTCTACTGCTGACGTTGGCTCTATTGCTGCTGACACTGACAAAGGAGCTTCTCGCCTGCTAAAAACTGCTGGCTCTAATTGCTGACACTCGCTCGTTGGCTCTACTGCTGACACTAAAGGAGCTTCTCGCCTGCTAAACTGCTACTTAATTGCTGACGCTCGTTGGCTCTACTGCTGACACTAAAGGAGCTTCTCGTCTGCTAAACTGCTACTTAATTGCTGAAACTGCTACTGCTGACATTGGAGCTTCTCGCCTGCTAAACTGCTACTTAATTGCTGACGCTCGTTGGCTCTACTGCTGACACTAAAGGAGCTTCTCGTCTGCTAAACTGCTACTTAATTGCTGATGCTCGTTGGCTCTACTGCTGACACTCAAGGAGCTTCTCGTCTGCTAAAGTGGTGTTACTTTGCTCTGCCAATACGCTCCCGGCTTAATTTTTGTAACGACCCAAAAGCAACCTCCCCGCGGGAGGAAGCCGGCGAAAACTGGAACAGGAAGTGAGCGACAAACCCAAAGGAAGGGGAAAACCGCAGAGGAAGAGAGAGAAAGAGAGGCAGGGAACGAAAGCGCTTGGGAAAAGGAAACGGGGGGCAAAGCGACGGAAGGAAGGAGAGACAAGAAGGAAGCCTGGCTAAGAACCTTCCAGAGCAGCAGAGGGTACAAACGGTTGGGACAACGGGGGCAGCGTGATGATAATGATAATAATAATGACACAATTGTGTTTGTTTATTGAGTCCCACCCCCTGGAAACCTGGCCTAGGTTTATCTCCCCCTCTAATTGCCGTGGAAGAAGAAGTAATCAACGTGGCCGACCTTAATCTTATTCCCACCGATCTTCCTGCCCTTGGTCTCTTTAACAGCGGCCTGCGCATATTCAATCTCATTGTAGAGAACGAGAGCCATGCCTTTTAAGCGGTCAAACACCACCTGCAAGAACAGAACAGAACAGAACAGGACAAAATGAGAAGAAGGAAGGAAGGCCCGCCTCGGCCGGGAGGAAGGAAGAGAGGGAAGGATGGAAGGAAGGAAAGACGGGAAGGCAAGGAGCACAAGGACCGCGTTACTGCCATCGTCTACCGATTATTACTATCACCATCATCACGACTATGACTGACACCCCGCTTTGCCTCTCTAAGGAAAGGGACTCACGGCAAAACCTTGAATGCAAGACCATTTAAAAACCTTTGGAAAACTATACAAACATCCAAACCAGGCATGGGCAAACTTTGGCCTTCCCTCCAGGAGTTTTGGACTCAGGCTCCCGTATCCACTTCGAAGAGAACAAAGGCACGGGCTTCTTCTGTCCAAGTCTTGCTGTGTTTAAAATAATTCTATAAAAATTATTTATTTAAATAAGTAACTTTATTTTGCTTCAATAAATAATTTTATTTATTATTTTATCTATTTCTATATCTATCTGTCTATCTATCTATATAAAAAAGCTGAATGTTTGTATGTATGTATGTATGTATGTTTGTGGGTTTGTATGTATGTGGTAGCGATCTGATTGGCTACCAGCCTCTAAAGTATGTATGTGGTAGCGATCTGATTGGCTACCAGCCTCTAAAAACCCACCCCCTACATTCAAACACCATGATTGGTTGCCACTGAGGCAGAATTTGCTAAACCGCCTCTGATTGGCCACCATTGCCTCATTGCTAAACCGCCTCTGATTGGCCACCATTGCCTCAAACACCATGATTGGTTGCCACAGAGTGAGCATTTGCTACACCGGCTCTGATTGGCCACCATTCCTGCTTCCCTATTCTCAAAGCTCACACAGACAGTACTTTACAAACAGGCTTCCTTTAGCCACTTTGACCAACTAGGCCTCGCCTTCCACACACAGCAGCACTTCCTCCACTTGATTCTCCTGCCTAGGCCTAAGCCTGATTTCACAGTAAGACTTACTTTTCTTTCTTATTTCTCCTGACTAGGCCCCTTAAAACACTGAAAAAGACCACACTTGCCGCACAGGCCCTCCCCCCTCAAACACCCACTCTACATCCTGGTGCAGTTTGAGGGAGGGGGGCCACGGATGATGGGACTTGAAGTACCTTCACTAACTTACTAAGACCACTGTGACCCTCATCCAATAACCAATACAAACCCAACTGCCCACACAGAGCCCCCATGACCTGCTGCACTTTGGAGGAGGGAGAACCACGGATGATGGGACTTGCAGTACCTTCATTAATTTCATGATACCACTGCTACTCCCAATAATGATGGATCAAGGCCAAACTTGGCACACAGAGCCCCCATGACCCACTCTACATCCTGGTGCTGTTTGGAGGAGGGTGGACCACAGATGGTGGGACTTGCAGTACCTTCGGTAATTTCATGATACCACTGCTACTCCCAATAATGATGGATCAAGGCCAAACTTGGCAGACAGACCCTCCATGAGGTTACACCATGGATGATGGGACTCGAGGCGCCTTCACTAACTTCCTGATACCACTGTGAGCCACAGAAATGACTACTACACACCAACAAATACGTTGCTCAAAAAACCCGGGCACCGCCGGGTCCCCAAGCTAGTATAATAATATAATATTACATTATAATGTCAATATATTGTATTATGTTACAGTATAATACTTGTAATGTGATTACATATAATATTGTCCAAGTCTTGCTGTGTTTAAAATAATTCTATCAAAATTATTTATTTAAATAAAGTCATTTTATTTATTTATTTCAATAATTTTATGTATTATTTTATATAATATAATAATGTAATATATTACATTATAATGTCAATATATTGTATTATGTTACAGTATAATAATTGTAATGCAATGTATTATTTTATAATTATAATAATAATATAATATGATATAATAATTATAATGTAATGTAGTAAAAGATAGTTATGATATAATATATTATGAGTTTGGTATAATATATTGCATATACATTGATACAATATAATACTAATGCTAGTGATATTATAATTGTATATTTGTTTTACATGCAATATTGCGAATGATATTGCGATATAATATAGTATAATACGAGTATAAAATAATATATTGTATATACATTGATGTTGTTGTTATTATTATTATTATTATTGGAATGGGAAGTGTGTGGACATGCTAAGGACCCTTTGGAACCTTTGTTCTGTTCTGGATATGGATTATCCGGTTGGGAAGGGATCGTGGGCCCGGGCCTTCCTCCTCCCCTTTCCTTCTAGAAGGCCCTTTGCTGTTGGAGGAAGCTTCCGGCCAAAGGGAGAGACAGAGACAGAGACAGGACAGAGCGGAGGAGCGGCAGAAGCAGCGGCGCGAAACGGGCTGGAGGTGGCAGCGGCGGCCCTTACCTTGACCACGGGGCCGTAGTGGCAGAAGTGGCGCGTCAGGTACTGGTCCGTGACGTTGGTCGAGAGGCCGTCCAGCCACACGCAGTTGGTGGGCATGCTCTTCCCAAAGCCCAGCTGGACACACAAAGCACGGGGGAAGAGGGAGGAAGGTCAGTGCGGGGTCCATGACTATTATTATTGTCAATTATTATTATTATTATTATTATTACCCCGATGAGCATTTCAATTAGGTACATTATTATTATTATTATTATTACCCCGATGAGCATTTCAATTAAGTACATTATTATTATTATTACCCTGATGAGCATTTGAATTAAGTACATTATTATTATTATTATTATTATTACCCCGATGAGCATTTGAATTAAGTACATTATTATTATTATTATTATTATTACCCTGATGAGCATTTGAATTAAGTACATTATTATTATTATTATTACCCTGATGAGCATTTGAATTAAGTACATTATTATTATTATTACCCTGATGAGCATTTGAATTAAGTACATTATTATTATTATGGCCCCACTTTATCTGTTTACAAAAGAGATTGAGAGCACCTTGCAGCAAAACCCAAAAGCCCTGATCGATCAATTAATCAATCGGCCTTAAAATGAAGAAAGGGGGCCCAGGAAGACAATATGTGTTATGCTAACAATATAATATAATATAATAATGTAATACAATATAATACTAGTAATAATAAGATATTATAATTATATATTTTATATGTAATATTACTAATTATATTACAGTACAATGGTACAGTACAATATAATAATATATAATACTGATTTTGTGCTATGCTAATAATATAATATATTGTGTGTGTGTCTATGTCTTGTAAGGCACTCTGAGTGACCCCTTGGGGTCAGAAGGGCGGCATATAAATGTCATAAATAATAAATAGACCAGGGCTGCCCAGGAAGTCGATCGCGATCGACCAGTTGATCCCAGGACCAAAGGAGGTCGATCCCAGCCGGATGGGGCGCTTCTCAGAGGGGGGCAGAGCCAGGGCGCGCCAAACCCCGCCCCCTCCCCCAGCTTCAGCAGTCCCAGCAGATTTTCTCCAGGCTTGAGGATGGCAGTGCCAAGCGAGCCTTGTGCCAGCTATGTCACCACTGGCTTGGCCCTGCCGTCCTCAAGCCTGGAGAAGCAGCTGGTAGAGCTGAAGCCAGAGGGAGGGGACAGGGCTTGGCGCGGCCTGGCTCCGCCCCCTCCCTGGCTTCAGCTCTACCAGCAGCTTCTCCAGGCTTGAGAAGGGCAAGGCCAAGCCAGACCTGTGCTAGCTATGCCACCACTGGCTTGGCATTGCCCTCCTCAAGCCTGGAGAAGCTGCTGGGAGCTCCAAAGCCAGAGAGGTGGGGGCGGGGCTTGGTGTTGCCTGGCTCCGCCCCCTCTGGCTTCCGCTCTACCAGCAGCTTCTCCAGGCTTGAGGAGGGCAGGGCCAAGCCAGCCTTGTGCTAGCTATGCCACCACTGGCTTGGCATTGCCATCCTCAAGCCTGGAGAAGCTACTGGGAGCTCCAAAGCCAGAGGGGAGGGGACAGGGCTTGGCGCGGCCTGGCTCCGCCCCTCTGGCTTCAGCTCTACCAGCAGCTTCTCCAGGCTTGAGGAGGGCAGGGCCAAGCCAGTCTTGTACTAGCTATGCCACCACTGGCTTGGCATTGCCATCCTCAAGCCTGGAGAAGCTGCTGGAAGCTCCAAAGCCAGAGGGGAGGGGACAGGGCTTGGCGCGGCTTGGCGCGGCCTGGCTCCGCCCCTCCCTGGCTTCAGCTCTACCAGCAGCTGCTTCAGCCTTGAGGATGGTAGTGCCATGCCAGCCTTGTGCTAGCTATGTCACCACTGGCTTGGCATTGCCATCCTCAAGCCTGAGAAGCTGCTGGGAGCTCCAAAGCCAGAGGAGGGGCGGGGGCACGGCCTGGCTCCCCCCTCTGGCTTCAGCTCTACCAGCAGCTTCTCCAGCCTTGAGGAGGGCAGGGCCAAGCCAGCCTTGTACTAGCTATGCCACCACTGGCTTGGCACTGCCATCCTCAAGCCTGGAGAAGCTGCTGGGAGCTCCACCGCCAGCGGGGAGGGGGCGGGGCTTGGCACGGCCTGGCTCCACCCCCTCTGGCTTCAGCTCTACCAGCAGCTTCTCCAGGCTTGAGGAGGGCAGGGCCAAGCCAGTCTTGTACTAGCTATGCCACCACTGGCTTGGCATTGCCATCCTCAAGCCTGGAAAAGCTGCTGGGAGCTCCAAAGCCAGAGGGAAGGGGACAGGGCTCCTCAAGCCTGGAGAAGCTGCTGGTAGAGCTGAAACCAGAAGGGGGTGGAGCCAGGCCGTGCCAAGCCCCGCCCCCTCCCCAGCCTAGAGGAGGTAGGTAGGTCTTTCTGACTTGGTTTTATTATAAGTAGCTCGCATGCTGAAAAAGTGTGGGCACCCCTGAAATAGATAAATAAATAAACAAAGGGGCGTGGAAGGCGAGGCACCCCACCTTGAGCCGGTTGTTGCCCAGGTACTCCCCGTCCATCTTCTTGATGGCCTTGCAGACGCTGGCGATGTCGCAGAACTGCAGGAAGGCGTACTGCGGGACCCCGTTCACCTTCTTGATGTCGATGTCCTGTGGGGGGCCGAAGGAGGCACGTCAGAGGGGACCGAGGTCGGGGCGGAAGGGCCGCTCGGAGAAGGACGACAACACCGAGGGGGCCCTGTCGGATCACCACCGTTACCACTGTTGTTATCGATCGCCATGATACGTACCACGATCCCTCCGAAACGCTGGAAGATGTTGAGAAGGTCGTGGTAAGTGGTGGTTTTCTCCAGGTTGCCGATGAAGAGCGTCCTGGTCGCTTTGGGGTGGAACTCGTCGATCCTCTCGTCCAGCGGCCGGAACTCGTTCTCGCTTTCCGTTTCTGGGGGGCGGGAGAGGAGAGGCGTCAAGGCCTGCGTTTCGATCAGTGGATGTGAACCTGGATGCATTTATGATAGTCATGATCATCATATCATAATTATTCCTATTATTATAGTATAATAATAATTATTATTATATAATTATATATATTATATAATTATGGCACGTCCCAAGCAATTAGGACTGTGTGATATATTATGATGATGATGATTATTATTATTATGACAATAATAGGGTAAAATATTATAACAATATAATGGTGATGATAATAATAGGAATATAATAATAATAATATATATTATATAATTATATATATAATTATATAATATATATAATTATTATTATTATATTCCTATTATCATCAATTATATTGTTATAATATATATAATATAATTATGGCATGTCCCAAGCAATTAGGACTGTGTGATATATTATTATTATTATTATTATATTCCTATTATTATCATCACCATTATATTGTTATATTTTACCCTATTATTGTCATATTGTATTATTATTACTCTTACATTATATTATTATTATCATTATATTGATATAATATTTTACCCTATTACTGTCATAATGTATTATTACCCTTGCATCATATTATTATTATATTGTTTATATTTTACCCTATTACTTTCATATTGTATTATTGTTACTCCTACATTATATTACTATATTACAATATTATTATATTGTTATAATATTTTACCCTATTAGTCATATTGTAATATTATTATTCTTACATTATTATGTTACCATTATTATTATATTGTTATATTTTACCCTATTACTGTCATACCGTTTTATTATTACTCTTACATTATTATATTATTATATTGTTACTATTATCAATATATTGATATATTTTACCCTATTATTGTCATAAAGTATTCTTATTACTCTTACATTATATTATTATTATTACTACTATTATCATTATATTGTACCCTATTACTGCCATATTGTATTATTGTTACTCTTACATTATTATATTATTACCATTAATATAATTATATTGTTATGTTTCATCCTATTACTACTCTTACATTATATTACTATATTATATTATTATATTGTTATATTTTACCCTATTAGTCATATAGTATTATTATTTTGCTTACATTATTATATTACCATTATTATTATATTGTTATGTTTTACCGTTACTGTCATACTGTATTATTATTATTACTCTTACATTATATTATTATATCGTTACTATTATTATCATTATATTGATATAATATTTTACCCTATTATTGTCATAATGTATTCTGATTACTCTTACATTATCATATTACTATTGCTATTATTATTATCATTATATTGTACCATATTACTGCCGTATTGTATTATTATTACTCTTACATTATTACCATTATTATAATTATATTGTTATAATATTTCACCCTATTACTTTCATATTGTATTATTACTCTTATATTATAGTATTATTATTATGATTAGTTTTATAATTATTATTATCATCATCACCATCATTATTATTATAGAATATTATTATGTTATATCATTACTATTATTTCTCTTATTTAGCCAAGGAAGGCTAAATCAATTGCATGGATTATTATTTTTTAATCAATCGCTATTGTTATATTTTATTTTTGTACATTATATTATTATATTGTTACTATTATTATCATTATATTGATATAATATTTTACCCTATTATTGTCATAATGTATTATTTCTCATACATTATATTATTATTATCATCATTATATTGTTATAATATTTTACCCTATTTTATGTATGTATATATATATATATTTATTATTATTATTATTATTATACAAGATAGCTTCTGCTGGCTGTTGTATTGGGTCCCAACATAATGAAACCAATGAGGCACTGACAAAAATTGTGTTACATAAGGTTATGTTATATTATATTATTATCACTGCTATTACTATTACTACTACTCCTACAATGAATTGAGCAGGTTGACGTGTGCTGGGCAGGTGCCTTGGCGGGCAGGAAGGCCTGCCTGTGGGGTCACCAGGGGTCTCACCGGGCCCGGTCCAGGCGATGACCTCGATCTGCATCCCGAAGAAGAGCTTGCCCTTGGAGGCGCCCAGGGCCTTCTCCTGGTCCTCCTGCTGCCGGAAGAAGACCAGGCCGTAGCGCTCCTCCGAAGCGCCGTGGATCTGCACCGAGGTCACCTTCCCGTACTTCTTGAACTCGTGGAAGAGGCCGTCCTTGAGGCTGGTGTCTGCGCCAAAAGGGGAGAAGGGGGGGTCACCGGAGGGCTTGCGGTCCCGGGACCTTGCCCTCCACCCTAGCCCCACTGTCTTCAAAGCTCCTCCTTCCCCTTGGACCTACCCAGGAGGGAGGGAATGGCTTCCAGGCCTCAGCAAAGAGCCTTCAACGTCCGGCTCCCCCTCCTCTCCCACAAAAGCAAAGCCAAAAGTAGCCAGAGGCCCCAACTGCCCTGCTCTGCCCCTGAACGACAACTGCCACCCCTCCTCCCCCACCCGTGTGTGTGTGTGTGTGTGTGTGTGTGAGGTAGGCCTCAGTGGGAGAAAGAACTCAGGTAAGGCCTCAGTGGGGGAAAGACGTCACTGTGATATAGGCCTCAGTGGGAGAAAGACCTCAGGTGAGGCCTCAGTGGGAGAAAGACCTGTGTGAGGTAGGCCTCAGTGGGAGAAAGAACTCAGTGTGAGGTAGGCCTCAGTGGGGGAAAGGTGGGACCTCAGTGTGAGACCTGAGGCCTCAGGGGGAGAAAGACCTCAGTGTGTGAGGTGAGGCCTCAGTGGGAAAGAGAACTCAGGTGAGGCCTCAGTGGGGGAAACACCTCAGTGTGAGGTAGGCCTCAGTGGGAAAAAGAACTCAGGTGAGGCCTCAGTGGGGGAAACACCTCAGTGTGAGGTAGGCCTCAGTGGGAAAAAGAACTCAGGTGAGGCCTCAGTGGGGGAAAGACCTCAGTGTGAGGTAGGCCTCAGTGGGAAAAAGGTGAGGCCTCAGTGGGTGCAAGACCTCAGCGTGAGATAGGCCTCAGTGGGAGAAAGGACTCAGGTGAGGCCTCAGTGGGGGAAAGACCTCAGTGTGAGGCCTCAGGGGGAGAAAGACCTCAGTGTGAGGCCTCATTGGGAAAAAGACCTCAGGTGAGGCCTCAGTGGGAGAAAGACCTGTGTGAGGTAGGCCTCAGTGGGAGAAAGAACTCAGTGTGAGGTAGGCCTCAGTGGGGGAAAGACCTCAGTGTAAGGTAGGCCTCAGTGGGGGAAAGACCTCAGTGTGAGGTAGGCCTCAGTGGGAGAAAGAACTCAGGTGAGGCCTCAGTGGGGGAAAGACCTCAGTGTGAGGTAGGCCTCAGTGGGAGAAAGAACTCAGGTGAGGCCTCAGTGGGGGGAAAGACCTCAGTGTGAGGTAGGCCTCAGTGGGAAAAAGAACTCAGGTGAGGCCTCAGTGGGTGAAAGACCTCAGCGTGAGATAGGCCTCAGTGGGAGAAAGGACTCAGGTGGGGCCTCAGTGGGGGAAAGACCTCAGTGTGAGGCCTCAGGGGGAGAAAGACTTCAGGTGAGGCCTCAGTGGGGGAAAGATCTCAGTGTGAGGCCTCAGGGGGAGAAAGACCTCAGTGTGAGGCCTCACTGAGAAAAAGACCTCAGGTGAGGCCTCAGTGGGAGAAAGACCTGTGTGAGGTAGGCCTCAATAGGAGAAGGCCTCCAGTATGAGTAGGTCTTAGTGTGAGAAGCTTCGGTGAGAGAAGCCCCAAGTTGGAGGCCTCACGTGTGAAGGTCCAGTGTGAAGGCTACTATGTGTAAAGCCCACTCGCCCAAAAGGGGGGCTGTGTCCTCATTAGCTATGCAAGGCAGCCAATGCTGTTGTCAGGAGTGGAGTCCTCTAGGGATTTGGGCCTTTGGCTCCCAGAACCAGGGGCTTCTGTGAGTTGGAGGGTCACCTGTTGCTCTTCTGGGGGGCTTTAGTTCCCTAACATGGGCCCCTCCCTCCTTGCCTTCCTACCTGTGGAGCGCACGGGAAGGTTCTGGACTTTGATGCCGAAGCTCTTGCGGGGCTCGTCCTTCTCCAGAGGCGGGAGCAGCTGGGCGGCTGGGGCCGGGACGGCCGTCGACTGCACCGAACGGGCCGGGGACTCGTCGCTGGAGGAGCTGCTGGAGTCGCTGCTGCAGGGCCAGAGGGTCAAGGGTCAGCAGGAGGAAGGGCGCAAGGACAGGCTTAGAGCGGGAAGGCCATCCGGACCAACCCCCTTCTTTCGGCCAGGCAGGAAGACCCTTGAGAGGTGGCCACCCAGCCTCTGTTTGGACTCTAACTCTCGAAAGTCCTAATCAACGACCTTGTTTTGGGTCCTACTCCCCTGGCCTCTGCCTGGCCAAAGGCAATGCAAACACAGGCGTCACGCTGGACTTTGCGTGAACCGGGTACATCACTTCCTTGCCAAAGTCCCCAGGAAAAGGGAAACAAGACAAAACACACGCTTACTCACTTCCTATTGAAATATTGGTCGGTTTATGTTGCTTTACTGACCCTTAGGCTCAAGAGGTTTGAGAAATATGGGCTGCAGATTTCCCCAGGCAGGAAGCAGTCAAACTTTGCAGCTGCAAGGTCATTCAGTGCTAATCAAGATTTCCAATGGCAACATTTCGAACAGACAAGAGTTTTTTCTCCCACATGGATATATATGCCCCACTTGACTCGTTTCCAACAGACATCTATGGAGATACCTTCCCGGATTGACTTTGTAGCTGCAAGGCCATTCAATGCTAATCTAGCTGGCCCACTGCAACATTCACACTTGCCTCCAACAGGCAAGGGTTCTTTCTCCCACCCTGGACATCATTCCACAGGGACATACTGTATATCAACCCCACTTGCCTCATTTCCAACAGACCTCTATGCAGAGACCCTCCCTGATTGACTTTGCAGCTGCAGGGCTATTCAATTGGCCAATGGCAACATTCACTCTTGGCTCAAGCAGACAAGAGTTCTTTCTCCCACCCTGGACACCATTCCACAGAGAGATATACACTCCCACTTGCCTCATGTTCAGCAGACCTGTATTCAAATACCCTCACTGACTGACTTTGCAGCTGCAAAGCCATTGAATGCTAATCATGCTGGCCCATTTGTCTCCCACGGACAAGAGTTATTTCTCCCACCCTGGACATCATTCCACAGGGATATATACACTCCCACTTGCCTCATTTTCAGCAGACCTCTATGTAGATACCCTCACTGACTGACTTTGCAGCTGCAAGGCCATTCAATGCTAATCATGCTGGCCCATTTGTCTCCCACAGACAAGCGTTCTTTCTCCCACCCTGGACATCATTCCACAGGGATATATACACTCCCACTTGCCTCATTTTCAGCAGACCTCTATGCAGATACCCTCACTGACTGACTTTACAGCAACAAGGCCATTCAATGCTAATCATGCTGGCCCATTTGTCTCCCACGGACAAGAGTTATTTCTCCCACCCTGGACATCATTCCACAGGGATATATACACTCCCACTTGCCTCATTTTCAGCAGACCCCTATGCAGATACGCTCCCTGATTGACTTTGTGGCAGCAAGGTCATTAAATGCTAATCTAGCTGACCCATTACAACATTCACACTTGCCTCCAACAGGCAAGGGTTCTTTCTCCCACCCTGGACATAATTCCACAGGGACATATACACTCCCACTTGCCTCATTTTCAGCAGACCTCTATGCAGATACCCTCACTGACTGACTTTACAGCAACAAGGCCATTCAATGCTAATCATGCTGGCCCATTTGTCTCCCACAGACAAGAGTTCTTTCTCCCTCTTTGAACATCATTCCACAGGGATATATACACTCCCACTTGCCTCATTTTCAGCAGACCTCTATGCAGATACCCTCACTGACTGACTTTGCAGCTGCAAGGCCATTCAATGCTAATCATGCTGGCCCATTTGTCTCCCACAGACAAGAGTTCTTTCTCCCTCTTTGAACATCATTCCACAGGGATATA
This sequence comes from Anolis apletophallus, assembly GCA_030556195.1. Lineage (NCBI taxonomy): Eukaryota > Metazoa > Chordata > Lepidosauria > Squamata > Anolidae > Anolis > Anolis apletophallus. Next base: position 15,105,927 of record JARBWK010000017.1, on the reverse strand, counting down.
TACACTCCCACTTGCCTCATTTTCAGCAGACCTCTATGCAGATACCCTCACTGACTGACTTTGCAGCTGCAAGGCCATTCAATGCTAATCATGCTGGCCCATTGCAACATTCCCATTTGTCTCCCACGGACAAGGGTTCTTTCTCCCACCCTGGACATCATTCCACAGGGATATATACACTCCCACTTGCCTCATTTTCAGCAGACCCCTATGCAGATACGCTCCCTGATTGACTTTGTGGCAGCAAGGTCATTAAATGCTAATCTAGCTGACCCATTACAACATTCACACTTGCCTCCAACAGGCAAGGGTTCTTTCTCCCACCCTGGACATAATTCCACAGGGACATATACACTCCCACTTGCCTCATTTTCAGCAGACTGCTATGCAGAGACCCTCACAGATTGACTTCGCATGTGCAATGCCATTCAATGCTAATCAAGCTAGCCAATGGCAACACCCACACTTGCCTCCAACACTGGACAGTATTAAGTGTCTACAAAGGATTCCTCCAGGCGGTAAAAAGCCAAACCTTGAAAAATGCTAGGCCATCAAATGCTAATCAAGGTGACCAATTGCTACATTCACACCCACACTCTATACACAGGGGAATTCCAGACAAGAAACAATCCGGTCCAGCTAATCACCTCCCAACAAAGGATTCCCCCAGGCGGTAAGAAGCCAGACCTTGAAAAATGCTAGGCCATCAAATGCTAATCAAGGTGACCAATTGCTACATTCACACCAACACTCTGTACACAGGGGAATTCCAGACAAGAAACAATCAGGTCCAGCTAATCACCTCCCAACAAAGGATTCCAGGCGGTAGGCGGTAGAAGCCAGACCTTGAAAAATGCTAGGCCATCAAATGCTAATCAAGGTGACCAATTGCTACATTCACACCAACACTCTGTACACAGGGGAATTCCAGACAAGAAACAATCCGGTCCAGCTAATCACCTCCCAACAAAGGATTCCCCCAGGCGGTAAGAAGCCAGACCTTGAAAAATGCTAGGCCATCAAATGCTAATCAAGGTGACCAATTGCTACATTCACACCCACACTCTGTACACAGGGGAATTCCAGACAAGAAACAATCCGGTCCAGCTAATCACCTCCCAACAAAGGATTCCCCCCGGGGCAGTCAGGCCGCCCCTATTCCATGTTGGAACGTGTAAAGATCAGTGGGTGAGTGTGCTAACTGAAACTGCAAAGCACGAAACCGATTGGTTGGGCTACACCCAGGGACTAGCTGAGCCTGGGAGTGTTGGCAACAGTTACATATTTAGGCTGCTAGCTGTGCAGGAGCTTAGGATGTTGCTTCTGTTTATTATTATTATTTTATTTATTTATCTATGTATGTAATAAAAGTCAGTGTTTGCAGGCGGTGGTGCGGAGGAATATGCGGCAGCGTTTCGATTGGTTGCCACTATGGGATTATTTGCATAAAGGACTCTGAATGGCCAGCCTCAGAACTCCAACATTCTACGGCCCCAGACAGAGGGGATTGGTTGCCACTGAAATGGTGTTTGCATAAAGGACTCCGATTGGCCATCCACATTCCAACATTCTAAGGTGACTCAGAGGGAAAAGGAAAGGCCTCAGGCAGTCAGACACTGCGGCCCACAGCAGTGATGGATCAGGACCAAACTTGGCACACAGGGCCCAATAGCCCACTTCACAACGCGAGCCTCACCCAATGACCAATACAGACCAAAATTAGCACACAGAGCCCCCTTGACCCACTCAACACCCTGGTGTTGTTTCAAGGAGGACGGACCACAGATGATGGGACTTGAAATACCTTCACTCATCTTCCGCAACCGCTGCAACCCTCATCCAAAGAATCATCAAGACATAAGGTGACACACAGAGCCCCCATGACCCACTCTACATCCTGGTGCTGTTTGGAGGGGGACGGACCATGGCCAATGGGACTTGCAGTACGTTCACTAAGTTCCTGAGACCACTGCAAGCCACATAAGCTTCTAATAGGAACCAACCTTGGCACACAATGTCTTGGCCATCTACATTCCAACATTCTAAGGTGACACAGAGGGAAAAGGAATGGCCTCAGGCAGTTAGTCACTGCAGCCCGCAGCAAGTACGGATCAGGACCAAACTTGGCACACAGAGGCCCAATGGCCCACTTCACAACCTGGTGTGGTTTAGGGCAGGATGGGCCACGAATGATGGGATTTGCAGTACTTTCACCTGATTCACTTCTCAAACAACACTGTAGCCACTATAAATCACAGACCAGGCCCAAAATTGACAGCTAGGCTTCCTTAAATTGATTTTCCTGACTAGGCATCGGCTCATGGGATACTGTTAGGCTTCCTCAACTTGATTTTCCTGACTAGGCCCCCAACAATGACAGAACAAGACCGAACTTGGCACACAAATTCCCCAAGATGCACCCTACATCCTGGTGCAGTTTGAGGGAGGATGGACCATGGATGATGGGACTTACAGTACTTTAATTCACTTCCTTAGAGCACTGTGGCCCACACCAATGACCAATCAGGACCAATCTTGGCACACAGAGGCCCAATGGCCCACTTTACAACCTGGTGCGCTTTATGGCAGGATGGCCCACACATGATGGGATTTCCAGTACCTTCACCCAATTCACTTCCCACAGAACATTGTAGCCCCTACAAATCACAGACCAGGCCCAAACTTGGCACACAGAGCCCCCTTGACCCACTCCACACCCTGGTGCTGTTTCAAGGAGGATGGACCACAGATGATGGGACTTGAAGTACCTTCTCTCACCTTCTGAGACCACTGAAACCCTCATCCAATGAATGATCAAGACCAAACGTGACACACAGACCCCCGTGACCCACTCTTATCTTCTACTGCAGTTTGGAGGAGGGTGGGCCATGGATGATGGGACTTGAAGTACCAAAGACCAACCTTGGCACACAATGCCTTTCTCAAATAACCCGGACACCACCGGGTCCCCAAACTAGTTTACTATATTTTTATACTGCCCCTCTCAGCCCGAAGGGGACTCGATTATTATTATCATCATTATTATATATTATTACAATTATAATAATTATAATAATAATTATTATTATTCTGGGCTGCTGAAAGAAGGAATCCCAACACGGACACCTAAGGACCATGTGATTTTCTCTCAAAAGGACATTTTGCGAGTCAGCACGACGGTTCACATGATTGTATATATGTTGCTCTGCATATATACAGGAAGGAAGGAAGAACGGACCATCCCGGGACCCACGGAGGAAGAGAACAGCCTGCCAGCCTCATTGGCAAAGCTCGACCCTCTTCCCCACAAGAGGACCAAATGCTCCCCTTGGCCCAGAGCGTTTGCAAAAGCCAAAGTGTTGCCTTCACAGAGTGCAGCAGGATTAAACAGTAACCAGATAAAAAGCCCATACACACACTCTCTCTCTCTCTCACTCACTGGGCCTCTGACCTTTGTGCCTTGCGTTGGGAAACAAAGGCAGCGCGCTCTCCAGGAAATCAGATTCGATAACTGAGAACGAGGCTCCCTGCCAAGCACACAAACCAACCTGGACACAGCGGGTTACTGGAGAACACGGAACTGCTCAACCACTCCCACAACTACCATGTCAGGCGACACAGAGATGCCATTGCAATCCACAAGCATGTCAACAATTTCAACAGAAAGGAGGAAACCATGAAAATGAACACAATCAGGCTCCCGGTTTGTTTTTTTAAAACCCTCTAAAATCATAACAGTAAATAAAGAACAACACTAAAAAGGGGGAACTCCAGACGAGAAACAATCAGGCACAGCTAATCACCACCAGGCAGTAAAAAGCCAGGACTTGAAAACCAGGTAGTTAGTAGCCAGAAGGGTTGGTTTAGAACCCTGAAATCGGGGTTCTAAAAACAAATGGGGGGGGGGATTTTTTTTATGCTTAACGTAATGACTTACAAAAAAATTTCAAAAAAAATCTTATTTGATATGTTATTACTTACAAAATCACTGGGACCTCTTATTATTATTATAAAATGCCCCTGGGCCTCCTTGCAGGGAAATATAATGAATTAATATTATTATTAATTATTATTATAATAAAATGCCCCTGGGACTCCTTGCAGGGAAATATAATGAATTATTATTATTAATATTATAATAAAATAGTTGCCCACCTCTGGTCTAGGACTTGCTTCTCTAGTGCTCTTCTGACTGCCTCACTCCAGCTTTTCCCCCTTCAGTTTTCCAAACACCTCTAGGAATCTCTGTTTGTCCTCTATGGTTTTTCTTGATTCTCTTTACTTTTCCTTCTCTCCGTGCTCTTCTCACTCCCTGCTCCCCTTCTTTCAGCCTTACTTATGTCCTTCTGCTCTGTCCTTCTATCTAGCCTAATTCCCTGGGGGTTTAAACGGCTTTTTTCCTCTCAGTCCTCCAAGCTGCTCTAGGAGTCGCGCTGTGGTTCTCTATGGTTCCAGATCCTTTTTCACTTCCTGGAGGAAGGCCTTTCACTTAATTTAGGCTCCAACCATGCAAAGGCCATGATCTGACTGTGAGTATGTCTGGAAAGCTATTTTCCTGTTAGAGGGACATCCGAAATAATTACAATAATAAAGAACTTTTGGGCCCACGAAATGCGGAAATCAAAGTCCACTTCCGGTTTGGCGGGAAAAGTGCGGTAAAGCTCAAAATTAGCATTTTGAACGGATCTAATACGAACTAATTTAATTTCTTCATCCGAAAACCCAACCCTAGTAGCCAGCTGCATTAAATCACTACTGACCGAGAGGTCATGACCTGTAAGCCAGCCCGGGTTGGAGTAAGCTCCTGACCATTAATAGTTCTAAAAGACCTAAAAGGAGGAAGGAGGGCCGCTGTCTTCTGTGAAGCCGTGGCCTCAGTTGGTGTCGCGGCCTGGGCTCCGGAGGCCTCTGCGACACCAGCCGAGGCCCTGGCTTCGCTCCTTTTAGGTCTTCAGCAGCCAGCGCCGCCGCCGGGGAATGGCTGGCGGCGGTGATGTCTGCTAAAGACCTAAATGGAGAAGAGCGGCCGGTCGTCCTCGCCAACGCCCGGGCGATTGCTGCCGTGGAGGCCTCCAGAGCCCGGGCCGCGACACCAACTGAGGCCTCGGCTTTGGCGAAGACAGCGGGCCTCCCTTCTCCTTTTAGGTCTTCAGCAGCCAGCACCACCGCCAGCCATTCCCCCGCTGGCCACAGGAGACAGGGAGGCCAGGCTGAGGCAGCAGTCGAGCTGCGGGCCTTGGGTAAGATGGCGGACCTTCTTCCAGTTTTTTCTGTGCTGGCAGGAGGGAGGGAGGAGGGAGAAGAGGTTTGCGTGCACGGGAATAAGTACCGTGCATGCGCTTTGCTGCTGTAGCGTGGGGGTTGATGGGAGTTGTAGTCCCATTCGTTTTTCGTATGTTTGACCGTTTTGGTTTATTATTATTATTTTTTCGGGTGGTAAACATACCTCTTTCCGTGGGAGGTTTTGTGGCCTGACTTGGTGTGTGTGGGTTTAGTGGTTTTGCCGTCTATAAGCCCCTCACCACGACAGCTCTCTTTATATATATATAGATTTACTTCATTATGTTGCTGTTTTGTGTTTTATTTTGTATTATTTTATGTATGCTGTACTGGGCTTGGCCCCATGTAAGCCATCCTGAGTCCCCGTTGGGGAGATGGTCGCAGGGTATAAATAAAGATTATTATTGTTGTTGTTATTATTATTACCTCCAACAGACAAGAGTTCTTTCTCCCACCATGGAGATTATTCCACAGATCCATAAACCCCACTTTTCTAGTTTCCAACAGACCTCTCAACCTCTGAGGGTGCCTGCCATAGATGCAGGAGAAACGTCAGGAGAGAATGCTTCGGGAACATGGCCAGGCAGCCTGGAAAACGCACAACAACCCAGCGCACAAACCACTTGCACAAAAGCACATCTCTTCAATGCGATGTATTGATCCCAAACCTTTCCTCGGGACAGAAAAACAACAACACTTTATTTATAACCCACCCTCTCTCCCCGAGGGCACAAATACCCCATACGCCCTCATTTGAATACTGGTAGGGTTGGCAGAGGTTGATTTTGTCATTTGGGAGTTGTAGTTGCAGGGACTTATGGTTCCCCTACAATCAAAGAGCATTCTGAACTCCACCAATGATGGAATTGAACCAAACTGGGTACACAGAACTCCCATGACCCACAGATAATAATTCCTACAACCAAGAGAGAATACTGGAAGGGTTTGGTGGGCATTGACCTTGCGTTTTGGAGTTGTAGTTCACCTACATCCGGACAGCACTGTGGACTCAAAGAATAACGGATCTGGACCAAACTTGGTGCAAATACTCAATATGCCCAAATGTGAACACGGGTGGAGTTTGGGGAAAATAGACCTTGACACTTGGGACTTGTAGTTGCTGGGATTTATAGTTCACCTTCAATCAAAGAGCATTCTGAACTCCACCAACAATAGAATTGGGCCAAACGTCTCAAATAGAACTCCCGTTTCTTGAAGGGACTCGTTGGCATGAACCTCCCTCCAGCCTCGCACACTCTCCCTCACCATGCGCCAAGCACACCTGCTCCCTCAGCCGAGTGTCGTCCTGAAGGATGTGAGGTAAACCTCAGTGTGAGAGAAGCCTCGTGCGAGAAAGAGTTAGTAGGCCGAAGCCTGTTAAAGTCAGTGGGCAAAAGCTAGTGTCGTCCTGAAGGGTGTGAGGTTAACCTGAGTGTGAGAGAAGCCTTGTGCGAGAAAGAGTTAGTAGGCCGAAGCCTGTTAAAGTCAGTGGGCCAAAGCTAGTGTCGTCCTGAAGGGTGTGAGGTTAACCTGAGTGTGAGAGAAGCCTCGTGCCAGAAGGAGTTAGTAGGCCGAAGCCTGTTAAAGTCAGTGGGCCAAAGCTAGTGTCGTCCTGAAGGGTGTGAGGTTAACCTGAGTGTGAGAGAAGCCTCGTGCGAGAAAGAGTTAGTAGGCCGAAGCCTGTTAAAGTCAGTGGGCCAAAGCTAGTGTCGTCCTGAAGGGTGTGAGGTTAACCTGAGTGTGAGAGAAGCCTCGTGCGAGAAAGAGTTAGTAGGCCGAAGCCTGTTAAAGTCAGTGGGCCAACGCTAGTGTCGTCCTGAAGGGTGTGAGGTAAACCTCAGTGTGAGAGAAGCCTCGTGCGAGAAAGAGTTAGTAGGCCGAAGCCTGTTAAAGTCAGTGGGCCAAAGCTAGTGTCGTCCTGAAGGGTGTGAGGTTAACCTGAGTGTGAGAGAAGCCTTGTGCGAGAAAGAGTTAGTAGGCCGAAGCCTGTTAAAGTCAGTGGGCCAACGCTAGTGTTGTCCTGAAGGGTGTGAGGTAAACCTCAGTGTGAGAGAAGCCTCGTGCGAGAAAGAGTTAGTAGGCCAAAGCCTGTTAAAGTCAGTGGGCCAAAGCTAGTGTTGTCCTGAAGGGTGTGAGGTAAACCTCAGTGTGAGAGAAGCCTCGTGCAAGAAAGAGTAGGCCAAAGCCTGTTAAAGTCAGTGGGCCAAAGCTAGTGTTGTCCTGAAGGGTGTGAGGTAAACCTCAGTGTGAGAGAAGCCTCGTGCAAGAAAGAGTTAGTAGGCCGAAGCCTGTTAAAGTCAGTGGGCCAAAGCTAGTGTCGTCCTGAAGGGTGTGAGGTTAACCTGAGTGTGAGAGAAGCCTTGTGCGAGAAAGAGTTAGTAGGCCGAAGCCTGTTAAAGTCAGTGGGCCAACGCTAGTGTCGTCCTGAAGGGTGTGAGGTAAACCTCAGTGTGAGAGAAGCCTCGTGCGAGAAAGAGTTAGTAGGCCAAAGCCTGTTAAAGTCAGTGGGCCAAAGCTAGTGTTGTCCTGAAGGGTGTGAGGTAAACCTCAGTGTGAGAGAAGCCTCGTGCAAGAAAGAGTAGGCCAAAGCCTGTTAAAGTCAGTGGGCCAAAGCTAGTGTTGTCCTGAAGGGTGTGAGGTAAACCTCAGTGTGAGAGAAGCCTCGTGCAAGAAAGAGTTAGTAGGCCGAAGCCTGTTAAAGTCAGTGGGCCAAAGCTAGTGTCGTCCTGAAGGGTGTGAGGTAAACCTGAGTGTGAGAGAAGCCTCGTGTGAGAAAGTTCCAGTGTGACGGCTGCTGCGTGTAAAGCCACTATGTATTTGTTGATTCGTGTTGTGGAAACCTTGTTATTGTAAATAGTGCAACTATATTATTTTACTACAAGCAAAAGCCTCCTAAGGAAGAGATAACATTGGTCGGTGTGTTTTTGTTCTTTCTACCACTGGTGCTGGGACACATTGCTGCTGATACGTTACTCTGCCGTACATTTATGGGGTGGGACTTTTGTTAATAAGCCCACTCACCCAACACTTTCTGCTCAGTGTCGACCTTCAGACACTGCTTCCTAAGACATTTAGTGTAACACCAAGTTTTTGACTTTCTAAATACATTACTCTGCATGAGAAAGAAGCACAGCATGGAAGCAATGAAGGAAGTATAAAGAACTTTGTGTTTTGGAAATCCTCAATTCGCTTCTGACATCTATCTTTATCTATCGATATCTATATCTTCTAAATCTATATCTCTATCTATCTATCTATCTCTATATATATAATAAAAGAGACTGTATTTATTTATTTATTTATTATTTCGCATTTGTCTGTGCCCCCAACGGCTCGGGGCGACTTACAACAGTTCGTAAAATACAATTGTCAGATAACTCATAAACCACAGTAATACCATTAAGATGGAATTACAATTAGAACAGTTGAAGCAACAAATGGAGTCGCATTGGGCTGACAGCTAGGCGGTGTGAGCTAAAGTTTAGCTAACTCCGAAGGCTTGTTGGAACAGCAATGTCTTAACTGCTCTCCTGAACGGGAGGAGGCCCTGGGTGGCACGGATGCCGGCGGGCAGTGCGTTCCACATGGTAGGGGCTGCAACAGAGAAAGCCCGGCGGCGGGTTGCGGACAGATGGTAGGTCCTCACATTTGGGATGACCAGGAGGTTTAGCTCTTCGGAGCGCAGTGATCTGGCGGGATGATATGGGACAAGGCGGTCCCGCAGGTACACTGGCCCCAGACCATGTAAGGCCTTAAAAGTCAGGACTAACACTTTGAAGGCAATCTGGCATTCAATTGGGAGCCAGTGCAGTTCGCGCAGGATTGGCGTGATGTGGTGGCCAATCGGGACCCCTGCCAGGAGTCGCGCTGCAGCGTTCTGCACCAGCTTGAGTCTCCGGATTACCGACAGAGGAAGGCCAATGTAAAGTAGTCCAGCCTCGAGATGACCGTGGCTTGGATCACTGTGGCTAAGTCGCGCTGTATGTTTGGGGGTTTGTATGTATGTATGTGCCAGCGTTCTGATTGGCTACCAGCCTCTAAATTCCCACCGTCTACATTCAAACATCATGATTGGTTGCCACTAAGGCAGAATTTGCTAAACCGCCTCTGATTGGCCACCATTGCCTCAAACAGCAGAATTTGCAAAACCGCCTCTGATTGGCCACCATTGCCTCAAACAGCATGATTGGTTGGCACAAAATGAGCATTTGCTACACTGGCTCTGATTGGCTGCCATTCCTCCATCCCTAATCCCTAAGGTCTCGCAGACAGGACTTTGCAAAGAGGCTTCCTTTAGCAGATTTGACAAACTACGCCTAGGCCGCAGCCTGATTTCACAGTAAGACCTACTTTACTTATTTCTCCTGACTACGCTACCTACAAAAACATAAAAAGGTCACACTTTGCAAACAGCCCCCCCCCCCCCACACACACAACCCACTCTAAAGCATGGTGCACTTTGAGGGAGGGGGGAACATGGATGATGGGACTTCAAATACCTTCACTCACTTCCTAAAAATAATGCAACCCTCATCCATTCACCAATACAGACCACACTTGGCACACAGAGCCCCCATGACCCAATCTACATCCTACTGCAATATGGAGGAGGGTGGACCACAGATGATGGGACTTGCAGTACCTTCAGTAATTTCATGATACCACTGCAACCCCCAATAATGATGGATCAAGGCCAAACTTGGAAGACAGAGCCCCCATTACCCACTCTACGTCCTGGTGCTGCTTGGAGGAGGGTGGACCACAGATGATGGGACTTGCAGTACCTTCAGTAATTTCATGATAACACTGCAACCCCCAATAATGATGGATCAAGGCCAAACTTGGCAGACAGAGCCCCCATTACCCACTCTACGTCCTGGTGCTGCTTGGAGCAGGGTGGACCACAGATGATGGGACTTGCAGTACCTTCAGTAATTTCATGATACCACTACAACTCCCAATAATGATGGATCAAGGCCAAACTTGGCAGACAGAGCCCCCATTACCCACTCTACGTCCTGGTGCTGCTTGGAGCAGGGTGGACCACAGATGATGGGACTTGCAGTACCTTCAGTAATTTCATGATACCACTGCAACCCCCAATAATGATGGATCAAGGCCAAACTTGGAAGACAGAGCCCCCATTACCCACTCTACGTCCTGGTGCTGCTTGGAGGAGGGTGGACCACAGATGATGGGACTTGCAGTACCTTCAGTAATTTCATGATACCACTACAACTCCCAATAATGATGGATCAAGGCCAAACTTGGAAGACAGAGCCCCCATTACCCACTCTACGTCCTGGTGCTGCTTGGAGCAGGGTGGACCACAGATGATGGGACTTGCAGTACCTTCAGTAATTTCATGATACCACTGCAACTCCCAATAATGATGGATCAAGGCCAAACTTGGCAGACAGAGCCTCCATGACCCACTCTACATCCTGGTGTTGTTTGGAGGAGGTTAGACCATGGACGGTGGGACTCGCTGTGCATTCACTAACTTTCTGACACCACTGTGAGCCACATAAATAACTGCTAAAGACCAACGACGTTTCTCAAAAAACCCGGGCACAGCCGGGTCCCCAAGCTAGTGATAAATAAAGTGCTTCCCATTCGTTCATGGGCTGACGGCGGGAACCAGGGCTATGGTGGCGGCAGGAACTGGGCAACAGGCCCCTCTTTGGCAACAAGGACTGAAGGAAGCGCTGACCTGAGAGAGGCCTCAGGAGGAGAGCGGAATGGGAGAGGCCGGGCAATGAGAGGAACCCCACCGCTCCTTTAAAGGCTTGCATGGAGCCCCCAGTGGCGAAGTGGGTTAAACCGTTGTGCTGGCAGGACTGAAGGTTCAAATTTGTGGAGAGCGCGGATGAGCTCCCTCTGTCAGCTCCCTATGTGGGGACATGAGAGAAGCCTCCCAGAAGGATGGTAAAAACATCAAAACATCCGGGCGTCCTTGCAGACGGCCAATTCTCTCACACCCGAAGCGACTTGCGGTTTCTCAAAAAAAAAAAAAGACTTGCATGTGCGCGCAGGCAAGCACACAGACCAAGACAGTCCAGGCCCAGGCCCAGGCTTTCCCCTGTGAAGCTGAGCAGTCAAAGGAAGGAACCCTGCCAGGACTTTGCTCCTTGTGCCTTTAACGCGGGGAGGCGTTGCAGCGCTGCTGGGGAGGGAGGCACTTCCGAGCGCCACCAGGCAGCGAGGAGGCTGGGAGAGTGGCAGGCAGCCAAACGCAGCTGACGCCGCCGGATGATTCCAGCGCAGACCGGTTCTGGAGACACAAACAAGAAGCGGCCAGTGCCCTTCAGAGGCCAGGGCAATGGAGAGGGAGGAACGGCCATGCCTGTTCCCGGGCACCGGGCATTCCTCCTCCATCCCATCCCGGCAGGAAGGGGGGCCTCTTTGGGACATTCCTCTAGCAAAACGTTATGGGGAAGGGGAGAGATCCAAGGCAAGGCGGTTTGAAAGAAGAAGGAAGGTGCCTCGCAGAGTAAAGTATATTCTCCTTTGGGAACCCTCCTTCTCTCCCAAGGTAAAAGTTTTTCCCTGACATTCATTCTAGTCGTGTCTGACTCTGGGACTCTGCTGCTCATCTCAATTTCTAAGCCGAAGAGCCGGCGTTGTCCATAGACACCTCCAAGGTCATCACTGCAATGACTGCATGGAGCACCCTTACCTTCCTGTTGGAGCGGTACCTATTGATCTACTCACATTGGAATGTTTTCAAATTGCCAAGTTGGCAGAAGTTGGGGCTAACAGCGGGAGCTCACCCCGCTCCCCGGATTCAAACCTGCGACCTTTCAATCAGCAAGTTCAGGAGCTCAGCGGTTTAACCCGTTGCGCCACCGGGGCCTCCCCCGAAAGAAGCCCATTAAACAAGGAGGCCCAGACCATCTGGATTCACTTTGGAGAGAAAGGCACGAGAGCTGTTCCTCGGAAAGGGAGGTGCCCCCCCTCCAAATGTATGGGACCTACAATCTGTTGCAAGGAGGTTCCTCTGAGCCCCCCCCCCCCCCATGCCTAACACAAACAGGAGACCAAACCTTCAAAGCCTAAACCATGTGGTCGCCTTCCTCTCACAATCGCCACAACAACAACGACTTCACATTTCCTCCTTGATGCTGCAAGGGGCGAACTACGGAACGGGGGAAGCCCTGCTCCTTGTGTGTACGGCCAGGGTGTCTTCCTACACAAAGGTTCTCCCAGGTCAGCACCAACCACCATTAACTCCCTAGATCAGTGTGCCATGACGGTCCTCCTGCTGTGCCGCGAGAAAAGCTCTCTGCCCCCGTTCCTTCCCCCCTCCTCCTGACAAACTCCTGCTGCATGGGAGGGGGGAGGAGGAAGGGCCGGACGGCGGTCCCCGGCGCCACTCTCTGCCATGACTCCGGCCCCTCACTCGCAAAATGACACTCTACCACAGGAATGCATATAGTTACTTGACCTTGAGTTTTGGAGTTGTAGTTCACCAACACCCAGAGAGCACTGTGGACTCAAACAAAGATGGATCTGGACCAAACTTGGCAAGCGGGCCCCAGGCCGAGGGCTCACCAAGCCCAGGGTCCAGCCCAGGGTCCCGCCGCCAGCCTCAGCCGCTCCCATTGCCACGGGTAGCAGCTCGCGGGCAAGGTGGCGGGGGAGGAGAAGATGGCAATTCCCGTCCCGCTCGCTTGAGGCGCTGAGGTCGCGGAGGAGCATGAACGGTGGACGGGCTTCAGTGGGCGGGGCTGAAGCTCGTCCACCGCTCATGCTCCTCCTCCTCCTATAGCGAGCGAAGGGCCAGAGTCATGGCAGGAATCATAGCGGAGAGCAGCGCCGGGGATGGGGGGGTCCACGGCGCCATTCTCCGCCATGACTCTGGCCCCTCGCTCAATGAGGCCGCGCAGAGGAGGAGCAGCATGAGCGGTGGATGGGCTTAAGTGGGCCGGGCTGAAGCCTGTCCACCACTCATGCTCCTCCGCGCGGCCTCAGCGAGCGAGGGGCCGGAGTCAAGGCGGAGAGCGGGGACGGGGAATTGCCGTCTTCTCCCTCTCCCCCACCACCGCTTTCGCCCACGAGCTGCTACCTGTGGCAATGGGAGCGGCTGAGGCTGGCGGCGGGACCCTGGGCCGGACCCTGGGCTTGGTGGCGGCCCTCGGCCTGCTCTACTGCCTGAGGGGCCCGCTTGCCAAGTTTGGTCCAGATCCATCTTTGTTTGAGTCCACAGTGCTCTCTGGGTGTTGGTGAACTACAACTCCAAAACTCAAGGTCAATTAACTATATGCATTACTGTGTTAGAGTGTCATTTTGGTTGGTGGTGTACCCCATGATTTTTTTAATGTTAAAAGTGTGCTACAGCTCAAAAAAGGTTGGGAAACACTGCCCTAGATGGAATTACCCTGAATTCTCAAAGCAGGGAAACGAGAAGCAAATGCGACTCCCTGAAAGCCATGCTGCTGAAAAGGCAGCCCGGGGCAAAGTCCGCCTCCCAAGGGCCCAAATACAGAGCAGACTTCAATCTAACCCAAAAGCTCCCATTGAATGGTCTCCGTTGCTAGAATACAAGCCAGGACAAAAGCAGGTTTCACTATGGAAAAACTTACAATAACACAAAGGACGGCCACCTCCCCCGCTTCATAGGAAATCTGCTACGAAACAGGAGCTTTTTTGTTGAGTTCCAGGGCCAGAGAAGCAGATGGCGGAAACAGAAGAACGGCCTGCCTCAGGGAAGCATGCATGCTCCATCAATGTTTAACATTTACACAAATGACCAGCCACTGCCAGAAGAGACAGAGAATTTCCTCTATGTTGACGATCACGCCATCACTGCCCAAGCAGGGAGCGTTGAAATGGTCGAACAGAAGCTCTCTGAAACATTAGATGCTCTTACTGCCTATGACAGGGAAAACCAGCTTGCACCATCAATGTTTAACATTTACACAAATGGCCAGCCACTGCCAGAAGAGATAGAGAATTTCCTCTATGCCGACAATCATGCCATCACCACCCAAGCAGGGAGCGTTGAAATGGTCGAACAGAAGCTCTCTGAAGCATTGGGTGCTCTTACTGCCTATGACAGGGGAAACCAGCTTGCACCATCAATGTTTAACATTTACACAAATGGCCAGCCACTGCCAGAAGAGATAGAGAATTTCCTCTATGCCGACAATCATGCCATCACCACCCAAGCAGGAGCGTTGAAATGGTCGAACAGAAGCTCTCTGAAGCATTGGGTGCTCTTACTGCCTATGACAGGGGAAACCAGCTTGCACCATCAATGTTTAACATTTACACAAATGGCCAGCCACTGCCAGAAGAGATAGAGAATTTCCTCTATGCCGACAATCATGCCATCACCACCCAAGCAGGGAGCGTTGAAATGGTTGAACAGAAGCTCTCTGAAGCATTGGGTGCTCTTACTGCCTATGACAGGGGGAAACCAGCTTGCACCATCAATGTTTAACATTTACCCAAATGACCAGCCACTGCCAGAAGAGATAGAGAATTTCCTCTATGCCGACAATCATGCCATCACCACCCAAGCAGGGAGCGTTGAAACGGTTGAACAGAAGCTCTCTGAAGCATTAGGTGCTCTTACTGCCGATGACAGGGAAAACCTGTCAATGTTTAACATTTACACAAATGACCAGCCACTGCCAGAAGAGATAGAGAATTTCCTCTATGCTGACGATCATGCCATCACCACCCAAGCAGGGAGCGTTGAAATGGTCGAACAGAAACTCTCTGAAGCTTTAGGTGCTCTTACTGCCGATGACAGGAAACCCAGCTTGCACCATTAATGTTTAACATTTACACACTGCCAGAAGGGACAGAGAATTTCCTCTATGCTGACGACCGTGCCATCACCACCCAAAGCTTTAGGTGCTCTTACTGCCTATGACAGGGAAAACCAGCTGATTCCTAATCCATCTAAAAATGCAGAAGTGTGATGTTCACCTTAAGAACAGACAAACATCTCGAGCTCTGAGGATGACCTGGGAAGGAATCCCACTGGAGCATTACAGGACACCAAAATACCTGGGAGTCACTCTGGATTGTGCTCTGACTTAGAAGAAGCACTGCCTGACTATCAAGCAAAAAGTGGGTGCCAGAAATAATATCGTATGAAAGCTGACTGGCACAACCTAGGGATCACAATCAGATTTAGTGAAGGCATCAGCCCTTGTGCTTGGCGTACGCCTGCCCAGTGTGGAACACGTTAAAAAAGGTGGATGTGGCTCTTAATGAGACATGCCGCATTATCACAGGATGTCTATGCCCTTCACCACGGGAGAAATTATACTGTTTAGCCTGTATCGCACCACCTGACATCCATCGGGAAGGACGTAGAAGCCAGCAATGAAAGGATCAAGGCAGTGACATCTCCGGCCCATCCCCGGTTCAGATATCAGCCAGCACACCAATGCCATAAATCAAGAAATAGCTTCCTAAGATCTACAGAGGTACTTGCAGGAACGTCTCAGCAAGAGAGTCAAAGAGTGGCAGGCCAAAAGCCGGAACCTCACCACGTGGCTGATACCAATTTGCTTCTGACACAATAAATACATAACCAAGTTTTGCCTTTAACTGAACCCAGTGCGCTTGCTCCATCCATGTTTAACATCTACACAAATGACCAGCCACTGCCAGAAGGGACAGAGAGTTTCATCTATATGCCAGTGTTTCTCAACCTTTTTTGAGCCGCGGCACATTTTTTACATTTACCAATTCTTGGGGCACACCACCAACCAAAATGACACAAAATGACACTCAAACACAGTAATACATATAGTTAATATGTTTTTAAATGTATTTATACACTCAGTGTGAAACCTGGGCCTGTTTCGATGAACACAACATAGATATCCTATGGCAGAAAGACGCAAACTTCCCACACAGAACTCCCATAACCAAGAGAAAACGCTACAAGAGTTTGGTGGGCATTGACCTTGGCATTTGGAGTTGTAGTTCACCTACATCCAGAGAGCACTGTGGACTCAAACAATGTTGGATCAGGACCAAACTTGGCATGAATACGCAATATGCCCAAATGTGAACACAGATGGAGTTTGGGGAAAATAGACCTTGACATTTGGGAGTTACAGTTTCTGGGATTTATAGTTAACACACAATCAAAGAGCATCCTGAACTCTTGCAACAATGGAATTGACCAAACTTGGCATATTGAACTCTCATTCCCAACAGAAAGTACTGAAAGAGTTTGCTTGGGAATTGACCTTGAGTATGGAAGTTGTAGTTCACCTACACCCAGAGAGCACTGTGGACTCAAACAATGTTATGTTGCTGTTTGTTTTCTATCCAGAATCACAATGTTGGAAGGAGGCTCACCACTTTAAGGTCCCTAAAACAGGCATGGGAAAACTTCGGCCCTCTGGGTGCTTTGGACTCCAACTCCCACCATTCCCAACAGCCTGAGGCCCTTTCCTGCTGAAGTGGTTGAGGGGGGAAGAAGGAAAAGGGCCTGAGGCTGCTAGGAATGGTGGGAGTTGGAGTCCAAAACACCTGGAAGGTCCAAGTTTGCCCATGCCAGCTTTCGACAGAGACCTCTTCCTCCCCCTTTGCGCCCTTTCTTCCTCCTCCTGCCGAACACTTTTCCTTCTACACTGCCGCTTCTGCCGCCATTTTGATCCGAGGGGGCAGCGTGAGCGTGTTCGGGAGGGGAGGGGGAGGGAGGAAGGTGTGACCCATGCGGGCGCTACTGCGCAGACTCGCCCCAGAGCAAAGCGAGGCTGGGAAGAAGGGGGCCCGAGTGGAGAAGACAAAGTGTTTGGCAGGAGGGGGAAGAAAGGGCATTGGAGGTTCCAGTTTCCCACGGCACACCTGACGATTGCTCACGGCACACTGGTTGGGAAACACTGATCTATGCTGACGATCGTGCCATCACCACCCAAGCAGGGAGCTTTGAAATAGTTGAACAGAAGCTCTCCAGAGCTTTAGGTGCTCTTACTGCCTATTCCAGGGAAAACAAGCTTGCTCTGTCAATAACATTGACACAAATGACCAGCCACTGCCAGAAGGGAGAGAGAGTTTCATCTATGCTGACGATCGTGCCATCACCACCCAAGCAGGGAGCTTTGAAAGGGTTGAACAGAAGCTCTCCAAAGCTTTACTGCCTCTTACAACATGGCAATTCACACATTTCTCTCCCAACTCTCCATCTCCACTGGACAGTAAAAATCTCAGGACCATACCACATAATAATAAACAGGCTCACGGTTTCGGTCGGCCTGAGGCCAAACTGACAAAAGCACTGCATTCACAACCGGACGGGGCACCAGCCCAATGCTTGCAAACCAAAGCGCGACCATGTATTACTGGCTGATTTGAACAAGGCAGTGGTGCCTTGGGCGGAAATCGCATGCTGAGAAACACACACACACACACCCCAGGACATGGCCACCCTCCATGCAAACTGGGTTTTTTTTGAAGCAATAGATGACCCCCCCCCCAAAAAAAAGTGCCCGAGCCTTAGCTCTGGAGGCTCCCCAATCCATTGGAGCAGTGTTTTTCAACCTTTTTTGAGCCGCGGCACATTTTTTACATTTACCAAATCCTGGGGCACACCACCAACCGAAATGACACAAAACGACACTCTAACACAGTAATACATATAGTTAATATGTTTTTAAATGTATTTATACACTCAGTGTGAAACCTGGGCCTGTTTCGATGAACACAACATATATATGACTTCCTCTCACATATTTATACATGGCTATCATGTCTTCTCTCAGCCTTCTCTTCTTCAGGCTAAACATGCCCAGCTCCTCAAGCCGCTCCTCATAGAGCTTGTTCTCCAGACCTTTGTGAAATTTCACTTGCTTCCAGTTAACTATGGATGTCATGAAGCTGTTATAAACAGTTCCTTGAAGGGGGGGGGGGAGGCAACTCTCGAAAAATCCAGCCTTGGATCCTTCACAGAAGCGCAACCACGAGGTGCACTTTAACTTTTTCCCAACTTCAGATGCACAAGAGATGTTTGGTTGCCATTCCCATTATCCCCAGATAATCAAAACTGATGGGCGTTGCAGTTCAATGGCACATCAAAACGAAAAGAGCACCAACCACAATGTAGAAAAGGTATATCGTTGGCCCTCTTTTTACAAAAATTCTCCATTCATGAATTCAAGAAATAATAATAATAATACCAACATCAACAACTATTACTAGTGAAGAAATTATAATTAGCTCTCTGCCCCCCACGGATTCCCTGACCATGGATTCAACACAAAATAGTAACAACAACATCGACGACAACAATTAAAGAATTCCAACCACTATGTAAATTAATATATGGTTGGCCCTCCCTCTTTTTCCACAGATTCTCCGCCCGCGGATTCAATACATAACGACAACAACAAACTACTAAAGAGTGCCGACCACTATGTAAAATAATATATAATTAGCCCTCTCTCTGTCTCCGTGGATTCTCCGTCCATGGATTCAACACATAACAACAAACTACTAAAGAGTACTTGCCACTATGTAAAATAATATATAGTTGGCCCTCTCTGTGTCTCGACAGATTCTCCGTCCATGGATTCAACACATAATAACAACAATAGCAACTATCAATTAAAAGGTCGCAAACCACTGTGTAAACTAATACATGGTTGGCCCTCTCTCTGTCTCCATGGATTCTCCTCCCATGGATTCAACACATAATAATCTATCTATCTATCTTCTATGTATATAATAAAAGTCAGTGTTTGCGGGTGGGCGGTGGTGCGGTGGGAGGAATATGTGCCAGCGTTTCGATTGGCTGCCACTGTGAGATTATTTGCATAAAGGGCTCTGATTGGTCAGCCTCAGAACTCCAACATTCTACGGCCCCAGACAGAGAGGATTGGCTGCCACTGAAACGGTTATTTGCATAAAGGACTCCGATTGGTCAACCACATCCCAACATTCTAAAGTGACTCAGAGGGAAAAGGAAAGGCCTCAGGCAGCCAGCCACTGCGGCCCACAGCAATGACGGATCAGGACCAAACTTGGCAAACAGGGGACCAATGGCCCACTTCACAACCTGGTGCTGTTTAGGCCAGGATGGGCCACGAATGATGGTATTTGCAGAACCTTCACATCCTTCTGTTCCCAAACAACACTGTAGCCCCTATAAATCACAGACCAGGCCCAAATTTGACAGCAAGGCTTCCTCAACTTGATTTTCCTGACTAGGCCCCCAACAATGACAGAACAAGACCAAACTTGGCACACAGACCCCCAAGATGCACCCTACATCCTGGTGCAGTTTGAGGGAGGATGGACCATGGATGATGGGACTTGCAGTACTTTAATTCACTTTCTTAGAGCACTGTGGCCCACACCAATGACGAATCAGGCCCAAACTTGGCACAGAGACCCAATGGCCCACTTTACAAACCTGCTGCGGTTTACGGCAGGATGGCTCACAAATGATGGGATTTGCAATACCTTCACCCAATACATTTCCCACAGAACATTGCAGCCCTACAAATCAGAGACCAGGCCAAACTTGGCACACAGAGTACCCATGACCCATTCTACATCCTGGTGCAGTTTTGAGTGGGACGGACCACGGATGATGGGACTTGAAGTACCTTCAATCACTTTCTGAGACCGCTGCGACCCTCATCCAATGACTGATCAAGGCCACACTTGGCACACAGAGCCCCCATGACCCACTCTACATCCTGGTGCAGTTTGGAGAATGGGGGACCATGGATGATGGGACTTCCAGTATCTTCCCGCACTTCCAGAGATCGCTGCAATCCTCATCCAGAGAATGATCAAGACCAAATGTGACACACACACCCCCATGACCCACTCTACATCCTGGTGCTGTTTGGAGGGGGATGGACCATGGCCAATGGGACTTGCAGTATCTTCACTAAGTTCCTGAGACTACTGCAAGCCACATAAACATTTAATAGGAACCAACCTTGGCACACAATGCCTTCTTCAAATAACCCGGGCACCGCCGGGTCCTCAGCTAATAATAATAAGAATAATAACAACAACAATGAACTACAAAGAGGGATGGCCACTGTGTAAAATAATACATGGTTGGCCCTCTTTCCTTCTCCATGGATTCTCCTTCCATGGATTCAACACATAATAATAATAACAACAACAACCAACTACAAAGAAGGATGGCCACTGTGTAAAATAATACATGGTTGGACCTCTCTGTCTCCATGGATTTTCCTTCTATGAATTCAACACATATTATTATTAATAATAATAACAACAACAACAATCAAGTACAAAGAGGGATGGCCACTGTGTAAAATAATACATGGTTGGCCCTCTCTGTCTCCATGGATTCCCCTTCTATGAATTCAACACATATTATTATTAATAATAATAATAACAACAACAATCAAGTACAAAGAGGGATGGCCACTGTGTAAAATAATACATGGTTGGCCCTCTCTCTGTCTCCATGGATTCCCCTTCTATGAATTCAACACATATTATTATTAATAATAATAATAACAACAACAATCAAGTACAAAGAGGGATGGCCACTGTGTAAAATAATACATGGTTGGCCCTCTCTCTGTCTCCATGGATTCCCCTTCTATGAATTCAACACATATTATTATTAATAATAATAATAACAACAACAACAATCAACTACAAAGAGGGATGGCCACTGTGTAAAATAATACATGGTTGGCCCTCTCTCTGTCTCCATGGATTCCCCTTCTATGAATTCAACACATATTATTATTAATAATAATAATAATAACAACAACAATCAAGTACAAAGAGGGATGGCCACTGTGTAAAATAATACATGGTTGGCCCTCTCTCTGTCTCCATGGATTCCCCTTCTATGAATTCAACACATATTATTATTAATAATAATAATAATAACAACAACAATCAAGTACAAAGAGGGATGGCCACTGTGTAAAATAATACATGGTTGGCCCTCTCTCGGTCTCCATGGATTCCCTTCTATGAATTCAACACATATTATTATTAATAATAATAATAACAACAACAACAATCAACTACAAAGAGGGATGGCCACTGTGTAAAATAATACATGGTTGGCCCTCTCTCTGTCTCCATGGATTCCCCTTCTATGAATTCAACACATATTATTATTAATAATAATAATAACAACAACAATCAAGTACAAAGAGGGATGGCCACTGTGTAAAATAATACATGGTTGGCCCTCTCTGTCTCCATGGATTCCCCTTCTATGAATTCAACACATATTATTATTAATAATAATAATAACAACAACAACAATCAACTACAAAGAGGGATGGCCACTGTGTAAAATAATACATGGTTGGACCTCTCTCGGTCTCCATGGATTCTCCATCCATCAATTCAACACATAATAATAGTAACAGTAACAACAACAATCATAATTATCAACTCCTAAAGAGTGCTGAGCACTGTGCAAAATTATACATGGTTGGCCCTCTTTCTGTCTCCATGGATTCTCCTTCGAGGATTCAACATGACATAACAACAAGAACAACAACTACTAAAGAGCCCTGACAACTGTGTAAAATAATACACTCTCTGTGCCCATGGATTCTCCTTCTACGAATTCAACATGACACAAGAATAATAACAGCAATAACAATAATAATTCTCCATCCATGAATTCCACACATCATAATAATAACAACAACAATATTATTAATAACAATCAACTACTAAAGAGTACTGACCACTGTGTAAAATTATACACGGCCCTCTCTCTATCTCCATGGATTCTCCTTCCATGGATTCAACATGAAACAATAATAATAGTAATCTTTTAAGGAGTGCCAACCACGAATTCCCCCCGCCTCCCTCCCTGGATTCAAGGGAGGGAGGCTGGATGGAAATGGGTTGGACCCCTGAGCTACAGCCGCCACCCACTCCCGGCCCATTCCCAGCCCGCGGGACCCACCTGTCACTGCTGGTGCTGCTGCTGCTGCTGAGGGAGTCGCTGCTGGAGGACCTGCTGCGGGATCCGCTGCCGCTGGGAGAGCGTAGCGGGCGTGCGGCCTGGCTGGCCAGCCTCTGGGGCGACTGGGTCCGCGACTGGGAGGAGTGCGGGGAGCTGCTGCGGCTGTGCGGGTAGCTGCTGCGCTCGGGCCTCCTGCCCCGGGCCTCCCGCGCCAGCTCCTCCCGGTAGATGTCCCTGTGTACCACGCTGGGCAGCGAGAAGGCCTCCCGGGCCGCCCGGGGCTCGTAGCGCGGGTCGTGGGCCTCAAAGCGGCTGGGGCTGCGGCTGCGGGAGCTGTAGTAGATCCCGTGCTGCAAAGTCCGCTCCCGGGCGTCCCGGTAGTAGTCCTGCTCGTAATGCCTGGTCCGGTCAAAGCCGCCGCTGCCGCTGCCACCACCGCTGCCTCCTCCGCTTCCCGTTCCTCGGGGCTCATGGTGTCCATAGGCACTGTGTTCGTAACCACGCTCCCTGTTATCCGAAGCCCTGTGGGGAAGAGGAGGGGAGAGCAGCCGCGTCAGTCAGAGCGAGGGGAAGAAGCCACCAACAGCATGCAAACTCTATGCAGCAATGGGCTCGACCCATGCCTACGAAGCAGGAGGGACGCAGCGGACCCCCGCTCCACTTCCCTCCCTGGATTCGCATCACAGATGGTGCCGGGCTTTCAGGGCCAGAGTTGTGCGCCGCAGAACAAGCAGTTGCCCGCCATCTTGAATTTAATAGCCAAAAAATATTGCAGGGGCACAATGTCGTTGTGCCTTGAGACCCTGTTTTGCTGCAGTTGCACAACTCGGCCATTTTGTTGGCCATGAAAGCCCCCGGGACAAGCAAAAGCCCACCAAAAAAGCAGATACAGACCCTACCAAAAGCCTCCAGTGCACTGGGGCCGAGCCCTGCCAATATCAAGGCAAGGGAAATGGCCGCTTGCCATAAATATCAACACAAAATAATATTAATATAGTAATAATAATAATAGTAGCAGTAGTAGTAATGATGGTGATGATAATAATACTTTATTTATACCCTGCCCCGTCTCCCAAATAAAGGATTCGGAGCAGCTTACGACCATGGAAAAAAACACATTAGATAATATAAACAAATTTATATAACGTATCAAATTAAGATAAATCAATAATTAATGTAAAACACCAAACATTGATTTAAAAATATTATATAAAAGCACTTTGAACAATATTAAAAAAATACCAGCAATTGCTATGGTAAAGTGAGTCATAAAATCAGTTTGATGATTATTGGGTATTCTTATATTGTAGTCATAATGTAGTCATATAAATACTCATAAAGGATGTGTATGTGTGTACATATATATAAACGTACACACAGATGTACACATGTGTGTGTGTCTGTATGTATTTCAGAAAGGTAGACTCAATTGATGATGGTCGGGTATTATTATTTTATCATAATATACACATATAAATACTTACATAGGATGTGTGGGTGTATAGATGCACACACAGAGATATACACGTGTGTACACGCACACACACACACATATATGGTATTTCAGAAAAGGTGGACACAATTAATGATTATTGGGTATTCTTATATTATATTCATATAAATACTCATATAGGATGTGTGTGTATAGATGCGCACACACATATATACACATGTGTGTATACACACACACATGTTATTTCAGAAAGGTGGACGCAATTAATGATTATTGGGCATTCTTATATTCATATAAATACTCATATAGGATGTGTGTGCGTATAGATGCACACACACACATATACACATGTGTGCACACACACACATATATATGGTATTTCAGAAAGGTGGACCCAATTAATGATTATTCTTATATTATATTCATATAAATACTCACATAGGATGTGTGTGTGTATAGATGCACACACAGAGAGATATACACATGTGTGTACACACACACACATATGGTATTTCAGAAAGGTGGACCCAATTAATGATTATTGGGTATTCTTATATTATACTCATATAAATACTCATATAGAATGTGTGTGTGTGTGTATATAAATGTACACATAGATGTACACATGTGTGTGTGTCTGTATGTGTGTGTATGCATATAGAGCAATTCAGAAAGGTAGACTCGATGATTGTTGGCTATTCTTATATTATATTCATATAAATACTCATATAGGATGTGTGTGTATATAGATGCACACACACAGATATACACATGTGTGTACACACACACACACATATATATATATGGTATGTCAGAAAGGTGAATCCAATTAATGATTATTGAGTATTCTTATTATATTCATATAAATACTCATATAGGGTGTGTGTATAGATGCACACACACAGATATACACATGTGTGTACACACACACACATATATATGATATTTCAGAAAGGTGGCCCCAATTAATGATTATTGGGTATTCTTATATTATACTCATATAAATACTCATATAGGCACGTAGCAAACAGAAGCCTGTCCTCCGAGGGCATTAAGCCCAAGAGGGAAAGGTAAACCTATGCATTATCAATCCACTGGAGACATATATACTTCTCTTGGTAAGCAGCTTTGGGGTATTAATATTTGAATAAGCAATAAAGCTCCTTCCTTTCCATCGCATACATGCTCCAAGATCGAGTGTTAAAGGCAGGACATGGAGGAGCTCCTCCTCAGGAGGATGTTTCACAACAGAACCAGCTCCAACCGTTCCGTATTCTGATTTGGAACACGATATGTATGGCGAGGAAAGGAAGCGGAAGGATCGGATGCGTGCGGATTAAATAATACTGCCAGCGACATAGCTTTGATAAAAGCAGACCAAACGGCATTTCAAACCAACGCTATTTTCTAAAAACCAACAGGCAGCTGCTCTGGATGTGTGCGTGCGTGCGCACACACAAAGGCACAGGCACGCAGAACTCTCCCCATCCGCCTCCGGTTGGGTCTCAAGGCAGAATAGTCTTCCGCTTCCCCACCCCAGCCTTACTAGAAGTGAGTGAGTGAGGCCTTGGCTGGAGATCCTTCCGATGGCTCCAGCCACCCAGAGCTGCCTGGGAAGGTGGTTGAAGGCGGCCGCTTAAAATGCTCAACACACATCTCCCATTGTTTGCAGCTGCATGCAAATAAGGCAGCCATTTTTCCAGAGACTCTGTGTGCGCGCACATGTATGTGTGTGTGTATTTGCAGCTGCATGCAAATAAGGCAGCATTTTTCCAGATTGTGTATATGCACATTTTCCAGAGACTCTGTGTGTGTATATGTATGTGCGTGTGTATATATATACACACACACACACATATACAGTTGCATGCAAATGAGGCAGTAATTTTTCCAGAATCTGTGTGTACATGAGTGTGTATGTATATGTGTGTGTGCATGAGTGTGTATGTACATATATGTATGTATGTGTGTGCATATATATACACCCACACACATACAGTTGCATGCAAATGAGGCAGTAATTTTTCCAGACTCTTTGTGTGCATGAGTGTGTAGGAATATATGTGTATGTTTATATGTGTGTGTGTGTGTGTGTATTTGCAGCTGCATGCAAATACGGCAGCATTTTTCCAGATTGTGTATATGCACATGTATGTTTGTATATGTGTGTGTGTGTGTATATATGCAGCTGCATGCAAATAAAGCAGCAAATTTTCCAGACTGTGTGTGTATATACACACATATACAGTTGCATGCAAATGAGGCAGTAATTTTTCCAGAATCTGTGTGTGCATGAGTGTGCGTGTATATGTGTATGTATATGTGTGTGTGTGTGCATGAGTGTGTATGTACATATATGTGTGTGTATGTGTGCATATATACATATACATACAGTTGCATACAAATGAGGCAGTAATTTTTCCAGACTCTTTGTGTGCATGAGTGTGTATGAATATATGTGTGTATGATTATATATGTATGTGTGTTTATAAGTGTGTATATATATATATACAGCTGCATGCAAATAAGGCAGCAAATTTTCCAGAGAATCTGTGTGCGTACATGTATGTGTATATATAATCACACATACAGTTGCATGCAAATGAAGCAGTAATTTTTCCAGAATCTCTGTGTGTGCATGAGTGTGTATGTGTATATATATATACATTTACAGCTGCATGCAAATAAGGCAGCAATTTTTCCAGACTCTGTGTGTGCATGTGTGTATGTATATGTATATATGTGTGTGTGTGTGCATGAGTGTGTATATATATATATATTTACAGCTGCATGCAAATAAGGCAGCAATTTTTCCAGACTCTGTGTGTGCATGTATATGTATATATGTGTGTGTGTGTGCATGAGTGTGTGTATATATATATATTTACAGCTGCATGCAAATAAGGCAGCAATTTTTCCAGACTCTGTGTGTGCATGTATATGTATATATGTGTGTGTGTGTGCATGAGTGTGTGTATATATATATATATTTACAGCTGCATGCAAATAAGGCAGCAATTTTTCCAGACTCTGTGTGTGCATGAGTGTGTATGTATATGTATATATATATGTGTGTGTGCATGAGTGTGTATGTGTATGTGTGTGTGTGTATATATATATATATATTTACAGCTGCATGCAAATAAGGCAGCAATTTTTCCAGACTCTGTGTGTGCATGAGTGTGTATGTATATGTATATATATGTGTGTGTGTGCATGAGTGTGTGTATATATATATATATATTTACAGCTGCATGCAAATAAGGCAGCAATTTTTCCAGAATCTGTGTGTGCATGTGTGTATGTATATGTTTATATGTGTGTGTGTGTGCATGAGTGTGTATATATATATATATTTACAGCTGCATGCAAATAAGGCAGCAATTTTTCCAGACTCTGTGTGTGCATGAGTGTGTATGTATATGTATATATATGTGTGTGTGTGCATGAGTGTGTATGTGTGTGTGTGTATATATATATATATATATTTACAGCTGCATGCAAATAAGGCAGCAATTTTTCCAGACTCTGTGTGTGCATGAGTGTGTATGTATATGTAAATATATGTTTGTGTGTGTGCATGAGTGTGTGTGTATATATATATATATATATATTTACAGCTGCATGCAAATAAGGCAGCAATTTTTCCAGACTCTCTGTGTGTGCATGAGTGTGTATGCATATATATGTATATGTATATGTATATGTGTTTGTGTGTGTGCGTGTGTGTGTGTATATATATATAGAGAGAGAGAGAGCAGCTACATGAAAATAAGGCATCAATTTTACAGACTGTACGCGTGCGCATGTGCATATATATGTGCGTGTGTGCACGCATATATTTACTTCCAGAGCTCTCTCTTCCTCTTCTTTGGAAAGGACCATATAAACAAGCCCTCTTTACCCATCCATCCACCTATTTGCCTGTCTTTCCATACCACAAAGGGTATGGGCCAGGTGGAGTGGCCCCCTGTGACGTCAGTGGGAAAGAAGGCCATGTTAGCATGAGGACCTTGTGAGGCAGGAGGGAGTACAAAAGAAGGGAGAGATGAAAAAGAGAGGGAGGAAAAAGAAGAGGGAAAGAAAGGAATGGAGAAGGGAGGGAGAAATAAGAGGGAGAGATGAAAAAGAGAGGAAAAGGAAGAGGGGAAAAAAGGAATGGAGAAGGGAGGGAGGAAAAGGAAAGAAAGAAGAGACAAAAGAAGAGAGAGATGAAAAAGATAGGGAGGAAAAGGAAGAAGGAAAGAAAGGAATGGAGAAGGGATGGGAGAAGGAAGAAAAAGGAGGGAGGGAAAGGAAGAGAAAAAAGGGAAAAGGAAGGGAAAAGAGACAAAAGAAGGGAGAGAGGAAATAGATGGGGAAAGGAAGAGGAAAAGAAAGAAAGAAGAGAAGGGGAGGTGTACAAGGGAATATTGTTATTGTTTGACCTGCGGATGTAATTTGACCTGTATTGTATGTGTACTAAGGCCCTATTATGTTCTGCTCTGTAAGCCGCCCCGAGTCCTTTTGGGAGATGGTGGCGGGATACCAATAACGTCATGATTATGATGATGATTATGATTATTGATTACAGCAGGTTAAATATATCCCTGAGAGCTGAGGGCAAGAAGCAGCAATACTCCTGTTACTGTCAAAGGAGGAGGAGGAGGACAAGGAAGAGAGCAGAGCCGAGAAACCTAAGAGCGACAGCAGCAATGAGCATTCTCGACATCTATTAGTACTAAGGACTACTGGAGTTAGTGGAAAAGAGGGGTCGATTTGGGTTAGGAGGGGGGCTAAGAGACACAGGGCAGGGCATACCAACCTTTTCCACGTGTGGAAACACGGCCTACATTCCCCATTAAATCTAGGGAGAGAATTGTGAACATAACTTCCCCCATTTGGGCCCCTCTGATAGGGGTAAATCCACCTTCTTTAATGGGCAAGGGAGGAGTCAACATGGCATTTTGGAGGAGCGACCGAGAAAAAAAAATAAAATCATCCTAGCGGCAAAATTTTTTTTTTTAAAAAAAAATCCAAAACGATCAGCCAGGCATCCATCCCAGTGTCTTGCGGGCTTGGCTCTTCGGACACATCAATAGATCCAAAGGAAAGACGTCTCGCCTGTCGCCCTGAGTCCGAATCCAGTAATAAGACTCCCCAAAATGCACGATCCCTCTTTTGTAAACATCCATCCAAATCCATTTCCACAAGTCGGTCCTCGATGCCATGCCCATTGCCTTTTAAGAATCCGTCCACGGATGCGCCAGACTGGATAGTAATCCACTCCCGCTGGGATCGTTGCCTCTAAACCATCCCATATACACAGACGAGGCAGGAGCCATTATCCCGGCCCGTAATTTCCAAGACTCGGCAGCCATGTCCATCCATCTCCTTCGCAAAAGGAACGGTAATCCCAAGAGAGGTAGATCCAATGCGGTCTTCGCCTGTATTTCCCACACGCTAGAGGTTGTTTGTAGCATCCAAGGCATCTTACCGGGGTAAATTTCTGGCCACGACCCAATCCTATCTATCTACGCACCAGCAAAACCCTGGAAAACTAGACACTAGGATCTGAAGATGATACTCCACACCGGATTGTGAGGCTTGCCACCACAAAGTAACTCCACCTGATGGCACGGATAGATAAGATAGATCCACACGTTATCCAAGGCAAGGGACCACGAGTTCCTAGAGGAATAGCTCCATCATCCCCGACGTCTTCCGCCTGAGGACCAGGTCTCCAACCATCCGCGGTAAACATCCTCGACGGCTCCACTTCTGCCGCCAACCCCAAATAGGAAACGCAGACAACTCCCCTTTTTTTGCATCCATCGGGGGGACCCTTACCGAGGAGGAGGCGCTTGCGTGTTTCTCACCACATGACATCCCAAATACCTGCCCCTGTGAGGAAACCTTGGCACTTACCCGTCGAGTCTCCGCTCATAGCGTCCTTCTCGTGCATGGAGCGAGGGCGGAGGGCCATACGCCGAGGGCCCGCCCCCACCTCCTCTGAACCCAGAAACCTCTCTACTCCGAGACGCCAGGGAAACTGTATCATCCAGGCCGCGGGCCGCGCTGGGGATGGTCCCCGGCTCATTGTAATCCGTCCGGAGGTCCCTGTCGCCCATTTTGTTGACACAGTTGTGCGCCTTCTGGGCGCTCTTGATGTCCACAAAATCCACAAAGGCCGCCACGCCGCCCTCCGAGCCCCGCTTGGGCAGGATCTTGACGCTCTCCACACGTCCATATCTAGAAGGGAGGGAGAGAGAAATAGAGGAGGTCAGGGGCATGCAGGCTCGGACACGTCGGCACACTTTCGCACTATAAGAGCGCACCATTGTTTCAGTACCAAGAAGGTCAACAAACAGGCGTAAGATAGACCTGCGATTCTGAGACACACGCCATTTTTGGAGATGTTTATCTATGAGAAAAGTGAGTCTTCAAACGGAAGAAATACAACATTTGAGTAATAATAATAGTAATAATAATTGGGATTACTAGCCTTAAAAAGTTACAGAAAATAAACATGTCAAACTACTCTGGGACTTCCGAATTCAGACTGAGTCTTCAAACGGAAGAAAGACAACATTTGAGTAATAATAATAATAATAATAATAATAATAACAATAATAATAATTGGGATTACTAGCCTAAAAAAGTTACAGAAAATAAACATGTCAAACTACTCTGGGACTTCCGAATTCAGACTGAGTCTTCAAACGGAAGAAATACAACATTTGAGTAATAATAATAGTAACAATAATAATAATTGGGATTACTAGCCTTAAAAAGTTACAGAAAATAAACATGTCAAACTACTCTGGGACTTCCAAATTCAGGCTGACAGCACAAGACTCCTGACCTCAAAATCGTGGGAAAAAACCAAGTATGGATTTTTGATGTTGCAAATCCAGGCAACAGCAGGATTGAAGAGAATCAACTGGAAAAGCTGACATGATATGAGGATTTAGAGATCGAACTGCAAAGACTCTGGCACAAGCCAGTCAAGGTGGTCCCAGTGGTGATGGGCACACTGGGTGCAGGGCCTCAAGACCCTGGCCTACACTTAAATACATTCGGCGCTGACAAAATTGCCACCGGTGAGCTGCCAAAGGCCATGCTACTTGGAACTGCATGCATTATTCACTGATACATCACACAGCTAATAATAATCTATCTATTACATATAATAAAAGTCAGTGTTTGCGGGCGGTGGGCGGGTGGGCCGAGCGACGGGAGGAATATGTGCCAGCGTTTCGATTGGCTGCCACTCCGGGATTATTTGCATAAATGGCTCTGACTGGCCAGCCTCAGAACTCCAACCCTCTAAGGCACCAGACAGAGGAGATGGGTTGCCACTGAGGGGAAATTTGCATAACGGACTCTGCATGGCCAACATTCCAAAATCCCAAAGGTGCCAGAGAGTGCACTTTAAAAAAAGGCTTCCTTCAGCTGATTTAACAAACTAGGCCTCAGCCTGATTTGGCAGTAAGGCTTCCTCTACTTGAGTTCCCAGACTAGGCCGCAGCCTGATTTGGCAGTAAGGCTTCCTCAACTTCATTTCCCAGACTAGGCCTCAGCCTGATTTGGCAGTAAGGCTTCCTCTACTTGATTTCCCAGACTAGGCCACAACCTGATTTGGCAGTAAGGCTCCCTCTACTTAATTTCCCAGACTAGGCCTCAGCCTGATTTGGCAGTAAGGCTTCCTCTACTTGATTTCCCAGACTAGGCCGCAGCCTGATTTGGCAGTAAGGCTTCCTCAACTTCATTTCCCAGACTAGGCCTCAGCCTGTTATGGCAGTAAGGCTTCCTCTACTTCATTTCCCAGACTAGGCCTCAGCCTGATTTGGCAGTAAGGCTTCCTCTACTTGATTTCCCAGACTAGGCCTCAGCCTGATTTGGCAGTAAGGCTTCCTCTACTTAATTTCCCAGACTAGGCCGCAGCCTGATTTGGCAGTAAGGCTTCCTCAACTTCATTTCCCAGACTAGGCCTCAGCCTGTTATGGCAGTAAGGCTTCCTCTACTTCATTTCCCAGACTAGGCCTCAGCCTGATTTGGCAGTAAGGCTTCCTCTACTTGATTTCCCAGACTAGGCCTCAGCCTGATTTGGCAGTTAGGCTTCCTCTTCTAAGTGATTTGCCAGACTAGGCCACAACCTGATTTGGCAGTAAGGCTTCCTCTACTTCATTTCCCAGACTAGGCCTCAGCCTGTTATGGCAGTAAGGCTTCCTCTACTTCATTTCCCAGACTAGGCCTCAGCCTGATTTGGCAGTAAGGCTTCCTCTACTTGATTTCCCAGACTAGGCCACAACCTGATTTGGCAGTAAGGCTCCCTCTACTTAATTTCCCAGACTAGGCCTCAGCCTGATTTGGCAGTAAGGCTTCCTCTACTTAATTTCCCAGACTAGCCGCAGCCTGATTTGGCAGTAAGGCTTCCTCAACTTCATTTCCCAGACTAGGCCTCAGCCTGTTATGGCAGTAAGGCTTCCTCAACTTCATTTCCCAGACTAGGCCTCAGCCTGATTTGGCAGTAAAGCTTCCTCTACTTGATTTCCCAGACTAGGCCTCAGCCTGATTTGGCAGTAAGGCTTCCTCTACTTGATTTCCCAGACTAGGCCTCAGCCTGATTTGGCAGTAAGGCTTCCTCTACTTGATTTCCCAGACTAGGCCTCAGCCTGATTTGGCAGTAAGGCTTCCTCTACTTGATTTCCCAGACTAGGCCTCAGCCTGATTTGGCAGTAAGGCTTCCTCTACTTGATTTCCCAGACTAGGCCTCAGCCTGATTTGGCAGTAAGGCTTCCTCTACTTGATTTCCCAGACTAGGCCTCAGCCTGATTTGGCAGTAAGGCTTCCTCTACTTGATTTCCCAGACTAGGCCTCAGCCTGATTTGGCAGTAAGGCTTCCTCTACTTGATTATCCTGACTAGGCCACAACCAGATTTGACAGTAAGGCTTCCTCAACTTCATTTTCCTGACTAGGTCCACAACAATGACAAAACAAGACCAAACTTGGCCCACAGACCCCCCAAGATGCACTCTAAATCTTGGTGCAATTTGAGGTAGGATGCACCATGGATGACGGAAATTGCAGTACTTTAACTCCCTTGCTTAGAGCACAGCGGCCCACACCAATGACGGATCAGGACCACACTTGCCGCACAGAGGCCCAATGCAATACCAAGCTTGACACACAGTGCCCCTATGACCCACTCTACATTCTACTGCCGTATGGAGAAGTGTGGGACTTGAGGCACCTCCATGGATTATGGGATTTATAGTACTTTCAAAGCCTTCATTTCCCACAGACCACTGCAGCCCTGAACAAAGACCTAAAAAGACTACACTTGGCACCCTGTGCCCCCATGACCCAGTCTCCATCCTTCTACAGTTTACAGGAAGGTGGACCATGGATGATGGGACTTGAAGCACCAAAGACCAACCTTGGCACACAATGCCTTTCTCAAATAACCCGGGCACCGCCGGGTCCCCAAGCTAGTAATAATAATAAATCACATAGTCCTAGAGTGACACTTAGGAAGTGTCGGATGTGTGATCCAATAAAACGGAATAATCTTGTTTACTGTGTACTAATCTTATTGTGCTTCAAATAATAATAATAATTTAATGTTTGTACCCCGCCTCCATCTCCCCGAAGGGACTTGGGGCGGCGTACATACAGCACGAATGTGCCTAAAACAACGCATAATAAACACATAACACAATACAAGATAAAACCAAGAGCAAATAAAACAAACAGCACCCCATAACATATGATGAGAACGGTCGTAAAACATAGCGAATTGCGAACAGGAGCAGCAAACAGGATAGTGAGCTAACAAACTAGGGCATGGGATGAAAGTGCGGTGCTACGGCATTAATTGTGGGCCAATCTACAATCAGGACAGTAAATAAAGAACAGCACTCTGAGGGAGGGAGCCAGTGCAGCGCTTGCATGACGGGAATTGGCTCCGACTCGTGCGGAGCGATTCAAGTAATCCAACAACATGCTGATGCAAGCCTCCTCCCACGCAGGATACTCGCCAGTCCCAGTGGAGGAGGGTTCAGGGCTGGGAAAGGCCCCGAAGAACAAGCACTCGTCAGGAACCCACAACACGGGGCTGACAGAAGGCTGCTTGGACCCACAGCCATGCCGAGACCCATCAAGCCCAAATCCTAACCTATGCGGTCTTCGCCTGTATTTCCCACACAATAGAGCAGTGTTTCCCAACCAGTGTGCCGTGAGCGATCATTGGAACTTCCAATACCCTTTCTTCCCCCAAACTTGGACCTTCCAGGTGTTTTGGACTCCAACTCCCACCATTCCTAGCAGCCTCAGGCCCTTTTCCTCCCCCTCCCCTGCCCAGCCACTTAAGCAGGAAAGGGCCTCAGGCTGTTAGGAATGGTGGGAGTTGAAGTCCAAAGCACCCAGAGAGCCGCCGCTGAGCATCCTTAATGTAAGCGAACTATACATCCCAGCAACTCCAACTCCCAAATGTCCATTTTCCCCAAATTTCCCGTGTGTTCACATTTGGGCATATTGAGGATTCGTGCCAAGTTTGGTCCTGATCCAACATGGTTTGAGCCCACAGAGGGCCAAAGTTTTCCCATGCCTGTTTGAGGGACCTTAAAGTGGTGAGCCTCCTTCCAACATTGTGATTCTGGACAGAAAACAAACAACAACATAACATAACATTGTTTGAGTCCGCAGTGCTCTCTGGGGGTAGGTGAACTACAACTTCCAAACTCAAAGTCAATTCCCAAGCAAACCCTTTCAGTACTTTCTGTTGGTAATGAGAGTTCAATATGCCTAGTTTGGTTCAATTCCATTGTTGCAAGAGTTCAGGATGTACTTTGATTGTGTGTTAACTATAAATCCCAGAAACTGTAACTCCCAAATGCCAAGGTCTATTTCCCCCAAACTCCATCTGTGTTCACATTTGGGCATATTGAGTATTCATGCCAAGTTTGGTCCTGATCCAACATTGTTTTGAGTCCACAGTACTCTCTGGATATAGGTGAAATACAACTCCAAAACTCAAGGTCAATGCCCAGCAAACTCTTATAGCGTTTTCCCTTGGTTGTGGGAGTTTTGTGTGGGAAGTTTGTGTCTTTCTGCCATTCCTGCCAGGATATCTATGTTGTGTTCATTGAAGCAGGCCCAGGTTTCACACTGAGTGTATAAATACATTTAAAAACATATTAACTATACGTATTACTGTGTTAAGAGTGTCATTTTGT
>JARBWK010000017.1:14908565-15066065 GCA_030556195.1 Anolis apletophallus | reverse complement strand
ACAGATCTTGAGTTCGGCAAAATCTTGGTACTCAGAGCACTTGACAGCAAGACCATGACAAAATAACAACGTTGACACGACTGAGACAACTCTTTCCCATGAATCATTATAAAGCCTTTTCAGATCCCAAAACTGAAAGGAAAGCATTTTTCTTGACTTTCCCACCAGGTAACGGTGTGTTATCCCTCTTTTGCTGTAGCCGAACTGATCGTCGCAGCCTCTAAAGCAGTGTTTCCCAACCGCTGTGACGCGGCACACTTGGACCTCCTGCTGTGCCGCGAGAAAAGCTCTCTGCCCCCTTCCTTCCCCCCTCCTCCTGCCAAACTCCTGCTGCTTGGGGGGGGGGGGAGGAGGAAGGGCCGGGCAGCGGAAAGAAAAAGAAGAAGGGGCTGGGGCACCGCCTCCTTCGGCCGTTTCCCCAGCCAGCCTCCAAGCCGCCATGACTCTTGCCCCTCGAACACTGAAGCCGCGCAAAGGAGGAGCCCCACCCACTGAAGCCCCTCCACTGCTCATGCTCCTCCTCTGCGTGGCTTCAGCGAGCAAGGGGCGGGAGTCATGGCGGAGAGCGGCGCCGGGGGCCATGACTCCCGCCCCTCGCTCGCACTACCCCCTCAAGGCTGGAGAAGCTGTGGGAGAGCTGAAGCCGGGGGGAGGGGGCGGGGCATGACGCAGCCTGGCTCCTCCCCTGGCTTCGGCACTCCCAGCAGGCCACCATCCTTCAGCCGTTCTTTACTGTGTTAGAGTGTCATTTTGGTTGGTGGTGTGTCCCCGGGTTTTTTAATGTTAAAAGTGTGCAGCGGCTCAAATAAGGTTGGGAAACACTGCTCTAAAGACTTTGCCTCTGTTTACTAAAGCTTTGCAGGGGCCTCTCTCAAGAATATGGCCTTGTGAATCTTCCTGAAACAGTGCAGGCCTCTCTGGTGAACTTAACTCAAGCCCAAGCAAACCCTCATCCCCAGGTCCGTCATCGGGAACATCATCCCCATTCCCATCACAGGCTGAGATACAACAGAAATTTCAAGGGTTTTCCCTCAAGGCAGCCTCTTGTTTTTATAATATAATATATTGTACATGCATATAATATTTATATTATAATTTAATACAATATAATACTAGTAATAATAATACAAAATTATAATTATATATTTATATTACATGTAATATTACTAATAATATAATGGTACAGTGCAATATAGTAATATATAATACTGATATTGTACTATGCTAATAATATAATATATTGTGTGTGTGTGTGTGTGTGTATATATATATATATCTTGTAAGCCGCTCTGAGTCCCCTTCGGGGTGAGAAGGGTGGCATATAAATATTGTAATTGTAAATAGATAAATAAATAAGGCTCTCATGGCCGCCCCAAGGCCTGAGAAACCCGACTCCAAGCAAAAGCAGCAAAGGCCAGCAGCTTTGTTCTGACAGTGACTGTTGAGCGGATCCGAGCGCTGCAACCTCAAAGCCTCCACGCTCCGGCTATCAAGGAATTACATGGCATTAAAGGAGTGGGTGGGATTGAAGACAAAGAACTCCAATAAGGCAACACACCAAGAGCGGCGATTTTGTCTCAGGGGGATCTCTCTCTCCTACTCCTCGTCACGTGAAGGAAGGTCTACTTTCTCCTCGGTGACTCATCCCGCTCTGCACCAAGGCCCGCCCCGAGCATGTCAACACCCCGACACAATCTGAAAAGTGTCTCCACAGCGGAGACCCAGGCCGACTCATTCACTCAATCTCTTCAGCACTGAAAGGGAGCTAGACCATCCCGTATACAGACGAGGCAGGAGCCATTTTCCCGGCCCATAATTTCCAAGTCTCGGCAGCCATGTCCATCCATCTCTTTCACAAAAGGAATGGCAATCCCAAGAGAGGTAGATCCAATGCGGTCTTCGCCTGTATTTCCCACACACTAGAGGTTGTTTGTAGCATCCAAGGCATCTTACTGGGTAAAATTTCTGGCCACGACCCAATCCTATCTATCTACGCACCAGCAAAACCCTGGAAAACTAGAACTTTGGCATCTTACTGGGGAAAATTTCAGGCCACGGCCCAATCCTATCTATCTACGCACCAGCAAAACCCTGGAAAACTAGAACTTTGGCATCTTTCTGGGGAAAATTTCAGGCCACGACCCAATCCTATCTATCTACGCACCAGCAAAACCCTGGAAAACTAGAACTTTGGCATCTTACTGGGGAAAATTTCAGGCCACGACCCAATCCTATCTATCTACGCACCAGCAAAACCCTGGAAAACTAGAACTTTGGCATCTTACTGGGGAAAATTTCAGGCCACGACCCAATCCTATCTATCTACGCAACAGCAAAACCCTGGAAAACTAGAACTTTGTGGACACTCCACACTGGATTGTGAGGGTTGCCACCACAAAGTAACTCCACCTGATGGCATGGATAGATAGGTCCACACGTTATCCAAGGCAAGGGACCACGAGTTCCTAGAGGAACAGCTCCATCATCCCCGATGTCTTCCGCCTGAGGATCAGATCTCCAACATCCTCGACGGCTCCACTTCTGCCGCCAAACCCAAATAGGAAATGCAGACAACTCCCCTTTTTTTTTGCATCCATCGGGGGGACCCTTACCGAGGAGGAGGCACTTGCGTGGTTCTCACCACATGACATCCCAAATACCTGCCCCTGTGAGGAAACACTAGAGGTTGTTTGTAGCATCCAAGGCATCTTACTGGGGGAAATTTCTGGCCATGACCCAATCCTATCTATCTGCGCACCAGCAAAACCCTGGAAAATTAGACACCGGATTGTGAGGCTTGCCACCACAAAGTAACTCCACCTGATGGCATGGATAGATAGTAGGGTTGGTCTCTGCGGTTTAAAACTTATTTGAAATCGGATTAAATTCGTATAAAAAAGTTAATTTAATTGTTTTTTGAACCATGTGCTCCAACCCGGAAGTATAATTTCTTTACCGAACCTGGGGGTCGCCATTTTTCTTAATTATTGTAATTAGATCGTATCTTTCCCTGTCAGTTCTTCTAACAGGAATATTTATCTCCTCCAAAATAGCTTTTCAGGGTACTTACAGACATATCACGGCTCTTTGCCTGGTCGGAGGATAATTAAAGTAAAAGGCCTACTGGAGGAAGTGAAGAAGCAAGGGTTACCATAGAGAAAAAACGGGGGCTGAAGGGAAATAATCAGTTTAAACACCCAAAAATCAGGGTAGATAGAAGGAGAGGAGGAGGAGGGAGTGACAAGACCACGGAGTGAAGAAGGAAAAACTACATAAGCAAGGGAAACCATAGAGAAGAACCGGGGCTCCTAGAGCGCCTTGGAGGACTGAAGGGAAAAAAGCCTTTGCGCGTTTTTCCTCCGACCAAGCAGAAGGGCCGCACACCACTGTCTGTAAGTCACCATGAAAAGCAATTTTGGAGAAGGTTGATATTCCTGTTACAAGAACCTCATACTGTATAAGTTGGTGGTTACAAGAACCTCATACTGTATAAATCTTCAGCTCCAGTCAATTGCACTCCAGAAGTGAAGGCAAATGTTTCCCCCTTGATTTGCCTGTGATGCCAGCCCTGTTTTCCTGCTGTGCGCATGCGCTGGAATAAGAACTAATAACGAATTTCGCTATTAATTACATATCAATTAAGAATTTTTTGGAAAAATTTTGTAGGTATTTCTATTACTAATATTTAAAAAATCTCCATTTCTAGTTTAGAACCATTTTTTTTTATGGACCAACCAAGCCTAATAGATAGATACATCCACACCAAGGAAGCTGAGGGGCCTTGAGTTGCCACCGGAGCATGAGGACAACTGATGTGCCACAGAAACAGAGAATGGGAGCCACCAGAAGACAAAGTGGGATCCATACAGAGGAAGACTTGGGCCTCAAGGACAGCCTGAGTCACAAACCCTTGCTATATTTACCCACCTTCCTTCTCCTCACAAGCCGCCCTGCGTCTGTTTCCATAGTGGGAAATCACGCAAGCATTTCAAGTATCACAACAATTAGCGCACAATTAGAATTGCAAAACACTTTCGGCAACAGCTCATCCTAGGAGGGACCACGGGAAGGACACCTTGAAGTTTCAGGTCCCTTGAAGGAGGATTTCATGGGGGAATGGTGTGGGAAAGGAGGGCCTGGCCTCGATTTTTAATCCCTCGCCACCAATGCAGAGTTCAGGCAGGGATTCTCTCGCCTCTATGGGAGTCTACCCGATATCATGCACATGTAGACAAGTCTCCATAGGGACAACGTCAACAGAAGGGAGGAAACCAGGAAAATGCACACAATCTCGCCGCCAGTAATTTAAAAAACAATAAAGAGCAACACTCAGAAAACAGGGGAATTCCAGACAAGAAACAATCAGGTCCAGCTAATCACCTCCCAACAAAGGATCCCCCCCCCCCCAAGGCAGTCGAGCGTTGAAGCTGCAAGGCCATTCAATGTGAACCAAGATTTTCCATTGTAACATTCGCACTATTTGTCTCCAACAGACAAGTATTCTTTCTCTCCCACCCTGGACATCATTCCACAGGGAGATATACAAACTCCACTTGCCTCGTTTCCAACCGACCTCTGTGCAGATACCCTCACGTATAGACTTTGCAGCTGCAAGGCTATTCAAGCTTAGAAGTTGCAACATTCACAGACAAAGAGTTCTTTCTCCGACCCTGGACATCATTCCACGGGGAAATAACCCCCCCCCCCCTTGCCTAGCTCCCAACAGACTTCACGACCTTTGAGGATGCCTGCCATAGATGTGGGCCAAACGTCAGGAGAGAATGCTTCTGGAACATGGCCAGACAGCCCGGAAAACTCACAGCAACCCAGTGGTTCCAGCCATGAAATCTTGGACATTACAGTTCAGACAGTGTTCGTTTCAACCAGGTCGGAGCAGAGAGAGATAGTAAACAAAGAATGTCAGATGCACAGCGGTCCCTCGCTATTTTGCGGTTCGCTTTTTTGCGGACTCACTGTTTCGCGGTTTTTCAATATGGGCTAAAGAGCATTTGTCTGTATGGAGCCCAGGATTACGCGAACAACACGTTCAAGGAGGGTTATGTAGTGTATAAGGGTGTGGGGAAGGTTTTAAAAGACTTAAAATAGGGTAGAACATTGATACAATATAATACTACTAATGATATTGTGATATTATAATTGTATATTTGTTTTACATGCAATATTACTAATGATATTGCGATATAATATAGTATATGAGGATGGTCTAATATATTGTATATACATTGATACAATATAATACTAATTATATTGTGATATTATAATTGTATATTTGTTATACATGCAATATTGCTAATGATACTGCAATATAATATAGTATAAGTATGGTATAATATGTTATAAATACATTGATACAATATAATACTACTAATGATATTGTGATATAATAGAGTATAATATGAGTATGGTATAATATATTGTATATACATTAATACAATATAATACCACTAATGATATTGTGATATAATATAGTATAATATGAGTACGGTATAATATATTGTACTGTATATACATTGATACAATATAATACTAATTATATTGTGATATAATTGTATATTTGTTTTACATACAATATTGCTAATGACATTGCGATATAATATAGTATGAGTATGGTATAATATATTGTATATACATTGATACAATATAATACTAACGATATATTGTGATATTATAATTGTATATTTGTTTTACATGCAATATTGCTAATGATATTGCGATATAATATAGTATAATATGAGTATGGTATAATATATTCTATATATATATTGATACAATATAATACTAATGATATATTGAGATATTATTGTATATTTGTTTCTACATGCAGTATTGCTAATGATGTTGCAATATAATGTTATAGTGCAATGTGATGTGTAGTACTGATATCGTGCTATGGCAGTGATGTCGTTTGTTGTATTTGCAGTTGGCTGTAAGCCGCGCTGAATCACCTTCGGGGTTGAGAAGGGCGGCATATAAATATTGTGAAATAAAATAAATAAATATTATTACATTATATTATAACTATAATTTTAAAAATAAATAATAAAATAAATATTATTATATATTATTAGTTTGCTGTAAGCCGCTCCGAGTCCCCTTCGGGGTTGAGAAGGGCGGCATATAAATATCGTGAAATAAAAATAAATAATTATACAAAAATAATGTATGAATATTAAAATAAATATAGCGTCCCTATATTCACGGATTTTCATTTTGCGCGGGTGGCCCTGGAACGTAACACCAGCGATAAGTGCGGGAACACTGTATTCTCTCGCCACCCCCTTTTTCCATTTAGAAGAGGCTTTGGAATGTGTATCACCGCCATCGCTGATGTACACAAGCCACGAACCTCTCGTTTCCCTGGCTCTCCTCTTTCCCCAGCGCCATTGATTCCCTGGTCCTGCCTTTGTTGCCCCGGAGGGAGGAGAGGGTCTTTGGCCTCCCATTTGCAGGCTGGGGGAAGGGTGGGAACTCTGGGCTAGGGCTTGAGCCCAGAAAGGGATCCCCCTCCTGACCCAAGGCTGCCTTTCCCAAGGAGGAAGCCTTACGCCACAGAGGCAGGCAGGCAGGCAGGCAAGCAACCGCCCTCCCTCCCTTGACAGGAAGTGGCCTTTCATATGGAGATGTGCAACCAGGCAGAGAAAGCAGGGCGCAGCTCTTGTGCAACCTGATCCGGGCCCAGGGACACACAAAGGGAGGTCTGAGCGGGAGAGGAAGGGGCACACGGGGCTCCACAATGGACTCCGGGATCCGAGAGCGAACGAGAAGAAGCAGGGAAAATGCTTTCGAAGGGAAATCAGCTCCCACACACATCTGCTAACACAGATGCAAGCAGACGTGTATACACACTCATCCCTAGACCTATATATTATTATTAAAAAATAATATACTGTATAATAATAATAAATAATAATACATAAAAATAATAATAATACATAAAAATAATAAATGAATAAATAAAATATAATAAATAATAATACATAAAATACTAAATAAATAAAATAATAAATAAATTAAAAATAATAAATAAATAAATAAAAATAATAAATAAATAAAAAAGAAAGAAAGAAAGAAAGAAAGGCAATGGGTTTGGCTCCGTCGTTTTTTTCCGGATCCACCGGGAAGCGCTAGCACTAGGGCAACTCCGTTGCGCAAACAAGGCGGTGGCGACAACGACAACAGTCGGGAAGCTCCTCCACAACGGAAATTGTTGCCACCCCGCTGCACCGCTTTGCACACATCCCTCCAAGCTCTGGCGAGCAGTACTCTTAATTCAAAGGCACACAACTCTTCCCAGGCGACTCACAGCCACTATGTGTTGCGGAAGGCTGTCTGGCCATGTTCCAGAAGCATTCTCTCCTGACGTTCGGCCCACATCTATGACAGAGGTTGTGAGGTCTCTTGGAAACTAGGAAAATGAGGTATCTATCTATCTGTGGAAGAAAGAACTCTTATCTTGTAGGAGGCAAGTGTGAATGTTGCAAATTAGCATTGAAAAGCCTTGCAGCTTCAAAGCCTGGCTGATTCCTGCCTGCGGGAATTGCAGCGTAATATTTGAGAACACAGAAATGCCGGACCACTCTCACAACTACACAGAAAAGCCA
Source organism: Anolis apletophallus (assembly GCA_030556195.1). NCBI lineage: Eukaryota > Metazoa > Chordata > Lepidosauria > Squamata > Anolidae > Anolis > Anolis apletophallus. The sequence goes on along the minus strand of JARBWK010000017.1, from coordinate 15,058,443 downwards.
CTAAAATCCACAAAATCGGGTTAGTAAACAAAGAGCAAAACACAGGGGAATCCCAGACACGAAACAATCAATGCTTTATGATGTTCTTAGACATTGAATTGTTGCCTCTGTCGACCGCTCTGAGTTGCCTGAGAAGGGCAGTATACAGATATAGTAAGTAAATAAATAATCAGGACCAGCTAACACCTCCCCCCCCCCAAAAAAAGGATTCCCCCAGGCAGGAAGCAACCAGGCTTTGCAACTGCAAGGCCATTAAATGCTAATCTAGCTGGCCCATCGCAACATTCACACTTCGAATAAGCGATAATTATTATTGGGTTGCTATGAGTGTTCTGGCCATGTTCCAGAAGCATTCTCTCCTGACATTTCACCCACATCTATGGCAGAGGTTGGTGGGGGGGGGGGTCTGTTAGAAGCAGCCAGGCCTTGAAGATGCAAGGCTTTTCAATGCTCATCAAGGTGATTATTTACAACATTCACAACCCTGGACCTTCCATAAATAGATAAACCCCAGCTGCCTAGTTTCCAACAGGCCTCGCAACGTAGATGCGGGCGAAATGCCAGGAGAGAATGCTGCTGGAACAACCGCAACTCACCACAACCCAGGTTTGTTTTCCTTGGCTGGACCGAAGATCCTGGCCTCAGCTGTGTATCATTGCTCTGAAGCCTGGAACAGAGGAGGCAACTCTCCTTGTCTCTTTGCAGAAGCTAAAGGGTGTTCCTTGGGTGCATACTCTGTGTGTGTGTGTGTGTATATGTGTGTCTGCTCCTCTGGGAAGGGGACTTTCACCCTCTGGGTGCTCCAGTCTCCTGTTACGCTGCTTCCCAGCGCTCCCCCCAACCCCGGCTCAGCTCCTTCTTTCCTTCGGGTCCTGGCAGCCATTTTAGAAGGGCTTCCAGACAAGCAAAAGCGCTGCGTTGGCCATGGTGAAGGCAAAGCCCTCCTTCCCGAACCTGAAACCACACATTGAAGACCTTGGGGAGGGGCTCAGAGTGCCGAGGAAGGAGGAGGAGGAAGGCCTTTGCATTTCCCCCCCTCCTTCACCCGCCAAGCTGGTTCCCCCGCCAGGCAGCAGCCTATTTTTCCCATGGTGACTCATTACGCCACCGTCTCCCTAATTTCCCAGCTCTGCACACGACGAGGACAAGGAAGCCGCACAGGCTCCAGCGGTGCCATTTCTCCTCCACAGAGGCCTCTGTTCCAACCCTACACACAACACACACGGATTGACCACCCAAAGGGGGAAACCTGCCCAAACACGCCGGAGTCAAAGGCATGCAAAGAGGGTTCTTATTTCACTTCCTCTAAAAGCAAGAAAAGGGGGAGGGGAAAAAAAACCAACACAACAACATAATTCTACAATAAGTCACTTCAGGGAAGGATTCCGTTGCAAATGGAGCCAAAAAGCATTAAAAAAAAATAGCCACTATGCTAATAATGTAGTATGCTGTATGTGCGTATGACTTATAAGCTGCTCTGAGTCCCTGTAATAAATAAATAAAAATAAATAACAATAATTAAAAATAATAAATAAATAAAAATAAAAATAAATAAAAAAGAATAAATAAAATAAAAATATATAAATAAATAATAACAAATAAAATAATGAATAAATGAATAAAAATGAAGAAATAAAAGAATAAATAAAAAAGAAATAATAAATAAAAATAAATAAAAAGAATAAATAAAATAAATAATAATAAATAAAAATAAAAAGAATAAATAAATGCAAATTAATAAAAATAATTAATTAATAAAATAATAAATTAATTTCAAAAAAGGGAAATGGGTTCCAGAAAAAGATCTGCCTGCTTTTAGTCCAAGAGAGGTGCCAGGATGCCTCCAGTTCACGCCACTGCCTTCATACATCCCTTGCTTTGTTTTGAAGGAAGAGGAAACCCACTCACACACACTCCCTTGCTGATGGAATGCTTGTGATTTCACCCATGTGGGGCTACTTGGAGGCATAGGAAAGACCCCCCCCCAAAAAAAATCATCATCCTCAGGAGATAAAAGAGACCCTTCTTCTCCCAGAGCCAGGCTTCCCAGGCCCAGCTTCCTTTGGCCTTTCCTCCCAACTTCCGCAGGGCTGGCTTTGTGTGCTGCCTCCCCCTGCGATTCCACACGGCAGAATGAACACAGAGTGGCCCCCGCGATGGAATCCCAGAGCTGGGGCCTTGACAACTCTCCAAAGGACAATGTCCAGCTCTGGCCGCATAGGTGGATCCCTTCCCCAGGAGGAGATCGGGCCTCCCGTTCTCACCCTGCCCTCCTTCCTCCTGTTTCCCCTTCGCTTCTGGGGGAACCCCCAGATAACAATAAGGGCTTTGCTTGTGCCTTTCCCCTTCCCCTGCCTCACTCACTGGTTGAAGTGCTGAATAATATAATAATATAATATTATTGGGACTATAAATGTAATAATATTAGGACTATAATAATAATAATAGTGATGCTGGGGTGCCTTTCCTTCCTAAGCAGGGCTTGGACGTCCTTCTGCCAGGAGGGCTTTGCTTGTGCCTTTCCCCTTCCCTTGCTTCAGTCACCACTTGAAGTGCTCAATAATAGTAATATAATAATAAATTATTAGGACTATAATAATGATATAATATTATTAGGACTATAATAATAATGAATTATTAGGACTATAGTAATAATAATTTATTAAGGCTATAATAATAATATTAGGACTACAATAATCATAGTGATGCTGGAGTGCCTTTACTTCTCTCCATGGATGTTTCTAAGCAAGGGTTGGACATCCTTCTGCCGGGAGGGCTTTGCTTGTGCCTTTCCCCTTCCCCAGCCTCACTCACCGCTTGAAGTGCTCAAGAATAATAATAATAGGTCTATAATAAAAATAACAATGGTGATGCTGGGGTGCCCTTCCTTCCTTCCCTCCCTCCTTTGAGGTTTCTAAGCAGGGCTTGGATGTCCTTCTGCGGGGAGGGCTTTGCTTGTGCCTTTCCCCTTCCCCCATTCCCTCCCTGCCTCACTCACCACTTGAAGTGCTCAGTAATAATAATATTATTAGAACTATAATAATAATATATTAGGACTATAATAATGATATAATAGTATTAGGAGTATAATAATAATGAATTATTAGGACTATAATAATATATTTAGGAGTATAATAATAATGAATTATAAGGACTATAATAATAATAATATATTATTAGGCCTATAATACTAATAACAAAGGTGATGCTGGGACACCCTTCTTTCCCTCCCTGGAGGTTTTCCAAGCGAGGGCTGGAGGTGCTTCTGCCGGGAGGGCTTTGCTTGTGCCTTTCCCCTTCCCCTGCCTCACTCACCACTTGAAGTGCTCAATATTATTATCATATTAGGACTATAATAATAATGATGGGGTGCCCTTCCTTCTCTCCCTGGATGTTTCAAAGCAGGGGCTGGCAGTGATTCTGCCGGGAGGGCTTTGGTTGTGCCTGTCCCCTTCCCCTGCCTCACTCACCACTTGAAGTCCTCAATAATAATAATATTAGGACTATAATAATAATATAATATAATTAGGACTATAATAATAATAAATTATTACGGCTATAATATTTTTGGGACTATAATAATATAATATAATTAGGACTATAATAATAATATAATATTATTAGGACTACACTAATAACAATGGTGATGCTGGGGTGCCCTTCCTTCCTTCCCTCCCTCCCTTGAGGTTTCTAAGCAAGGGCTTGGATGTCCTTCTGCCGGGAGGGCTTTGCTTGTGCCTTTCCCCTTTCCCTGCCTCACTCACCGCTTGAAGTGCTCAATAATAATAATAATAGGACTATAATAATAATATAATATAATTATGACTGTAATAACAATAGGACTAGAATAGCAATAATATATTATTTGATCTATAATAATAACAGGACTATAATAATAGGACTAAAATAGCAATAACAATGGTGATGCTGGGGTGCCCTTCCTTCCTTCCCTCCCTGGAGGTTTCAATAATAATAATAATAATAAGACTGTAATTATAATATTAGGTCTATAATAATATAATAATAATATATTAGGACTATAATAACAATAACAATGAGGGTGCTGGGCTGCCCTTCCTTCCTTCCCTGGAGGTTATAATAATAATAGGACTATAATTATAATAATATTAGGTCTATAATAATATAATATTATATTATTAGGACTATAATAACAATAACAATGGTGATGCTGGGCTGCCCTTCCTTCCTTCCCTCCCTGGAGGTTTCAATAATAATAATAATAATAATAAGACTGTAATTATAATATTAGGTCTATAATAATATAATAATAATATATTATTAGGACTATAATAACAATAACAATGAGGGTGCTGGGCTGCCCTTCCTTCCTTCCCTGGAGGTTATAATAATAATAATAATAATAGGACTATAATTATAATAATATTAGGTCTATAATAATATAATAATATTATATTATTAGGACTATAATAGCAATAACAATGGTGGTGCTGGGCTGCCCTTCCTTCCTTCCTTCCTTCCTTCCCTCCCTGGAGGTTTCAATAATAATAATAATAATAATAAGACTATAATTATAATAATATTAGGTCTATAATAATATAATATATTATTAGGACTATAATAACAATAACAATGGTGGTGCTGGGCTGCCCTTCCTTCCTTCCTTCCTTCCCTCCCTGGAGGTTTCAATAATAATAATAATAATAATAATAGGACTATAGTAATAATAAATTATAAGGACTATAATAATATTATTATTAGGACTATAATAACAATAACAATGATGGTGCTGGGCTGCCCTTCCTTCCTTCCTTCCCTCCCTGGAGGTTTCAATAATAATAATAATAATAATAATATTAGGACTATAGTAATAATAAATTATAAGGACTATAATAATATTATTATTAGGACTATAATAACAATAACAATGGTGGTGCTGGGCTGCCCTTCCTTCCTTCCCTCCCTGGAGGTTTCAATAATAATAATAATAATAATAATAATATTAGGACTATAGTAATAATAAATTATAAGGACTATAATAATATTATTATTAGGACTATAATAACAATAACAATGGTGGTGCTGGGCTGCCCTTCCTTCCTTCCTTCCCTCCCTCCCTGGAGGCTTCCTTCCTAAGCGAGGGCCGGAGGTGCCTCTGCCGGGAGGGCTTTGCTCGTGCCTGCCCCCAACTCCCACCCGCGGCCTGCCTGGCTCACCGCTTGAAGTGCTCGATGATCTTCTCCTCGCGGACGTTCTCGGGCAGGTTCCCGACCCAGAGGTGCCTGGTCTCGCGGACCATGCTGGTACTGCTGCTGCCGCCTCTGCCTCCGCCGGGCGAGGAGGGAAGGCGGCGGCGGCGGCGGCGGAGGGGGCCGGGGCCGCTGGGCCCGCCGGGGAGGGGGGCCTCCTCCTCCTCCTCCTCGTCGTCCTGGTCCTCTTCCGCTGCTGCCTCTTCTGCCTCTTCTTCTGCCTCTGCCGCCTCTGCCTCCTCCTCCTCCGCCGGGGGCCTCGCAGTAGCGCCGAGGAGGGGCCTGGGCCTGGTCGGGGCTCAGGGCCGCGGCCTAGTCGTGCTCCACCGTGGCGGGCCGGGCCTCCTCCTAGCGGGCGCCTCCCTCTCCGCGGCTCTCCCCCTCCTCCTCCTCCGGCGCTTGGGCTGCTCGGGCTCGGGGCCTGGTCCGGGGCCTGCTCGTCCGAGGCCGACTTCAGCTCCGGCTGCTCCTCCTCCGCCTCCCTCCGCGGCGCCGGCGGGGGACACCATCCCACCGGGGCGCCCCCGCTCGCTCTCTCGCCCGCTCTCCCTCTCACTCGACGGCCCGGCTTCTCCCGAGGCCTAGGCCGCGGCTTCTCCTTCGACGCCGCCGCTGCCGCTGCTGCTTCCTCCTCCTCCGACAATTCTCCTCAGAAGCCGCCGCGCAGGCGCGCCCGCCGCCCGCTCATTGGCTGAGCCCGGCCGCGAGGGGGCGGGGCCTGCGCTCGAGCCCGAGAAGAAAAAGACATCGCGCATGCGCACTGGCAAACCGACAGGGAATGGAGTGTGTGTGTGTGAGAAATCCCGCCGACTGTATGTCCCCAATAGGCCCCGGCGCGAGAAGCTACGCATGCGCACTAAAGGGTGGTTTGGTGTTTTTTTTTCTTCTCCTCCTCTCTCCCCCGCCCTTTCGCGCATGCGCACTCGCAATCTAAGCCAGGCCGGGTGGTTTGGTTTTTTTTTCTCCCCTCCTCCTCTTTCCCCCGCCCTTTCACGCATGCGCACTAAAGGGTGGTTTGGGTTTTTTCCCCGTCCTCCTCTCTCCCCCGCCCTTTCGCGCATGCGCACTTGCAATCTAAGCCAGGCCGGGTGGTTTGGTTTTTTTCCTCCCCTCCTCCTCTCTTTCTCGCCCTTTCGCGCATGCGCACTAAAGGGTGGTTTGGTTTTTTCTCCCCTCCTCCTCTCTCCCCCGCCCTTTCGCGCATGCGCACTAAAGGGTGGTTTGGTTTTTTTTCTCCCCTCCTCCTCTCTCCCCCGCCCTTTCGCGCATGCGCACTTGCAATCTAAGCCAGGCCGGGTGGTTTGGTTTTTTTCCTCCCCTCCTCCCCTCTCCCCCGCCCTTTCACGCATGCGCACTAAAGGGTGGTTTGGTTTTTTTCCCCTCCTCCTCTCTCCCCCGCCCTTTCGCGCATGCGCACTCGCGAGCTAATGTTGGGAGGCAATTTAAAACAAAAAAAACAAAACTCTAGAATCAGGACAGGAAACAATGGCAGGAAAAACAAAAACCAGGGCCAGCTAACACCTCCCCCAGCTAGGCAGGAAGCAGGCAGGCTCTGAAGCTGCAAGGCTGTTGGGGAGGGCGTTGAGCACAAAACTCTAGAATCAGGACAAGAAACAGGGCAAGGAAAAAACCAGGGCCAGCTAACACCTCCCCCAACTAGGCAGGAAGCAGGCAGGCTCTGAAGCTGCAAGGCTGTTGGGGAGGGCGTTGAGCACAAAACTCTAGAATCAGGACAAGAAACAGGGCAAGGAAAAAACCAGGGCCAGCTAACACCTCCCCCAACTAGGCAGGAAGCAGGCAGGCTCTGAAGCTGCAAGGCTGTTGGGGAGGGTGTTGAGCACAAAACTCTAGAATCAGGACAAGAAACAGGGCAGGAGAAAAACAAACCAGGGCCAGCTAACACCTCCCCCAGCTAGGCAGGAAGCAGGCAGGCTCTGAAGCTGCAAGGCTGTTGGGGAGGGTGTTTGAGCCTTTTCAGGCGGCTTTTCTGCCTCTCCTCTGCAGGGAATTTCCTTTCCCAAAAAAGGTAAAAGAGCCAAAGCGGTTTTTCTCAGGCCAAAGCCACCAATGAGGCGACTGCTTCGTGGTTTGTTTACGTCCTGTCTCTCTCGCTAGAAGCATTTCCCTTTCAGAAGACAAGCAGGAGTAAGGCCAGCTATTATTATTATTATTACTAGCTTGGGGTCCTGGCGGTGCCCGTGTTATTTGAGAAAGGCATTGTATGCCAAGGTTGGTCCTTATGAGTTGTTTATTTGGCTCGCAGTGGTTTCCAAAAGTGAGTGGAGGTACTTCAAGTCCCATCATCCATGGTCCACCCTCCTCCAAACTGCACCAGGACGTGGAGTGGGTCATGGGGACTCGGTGTGCCAAGTTTGGTCTTGATCAGTCATTGGATGAGGATTGCAGCAGTCTCGGGAAATTTGTAAAGGTACTTCAAGTCCCATCATCCGTGGTCCGCCTTCCTCCAATCGGCACCAGGATGTAAAGGGGGTCATGGGGGCTTTGTGTGCCAAGTTTGGTCCCGATCAGTCACTGGATGAGGGTCACAGCAGGCTTGGGAAGTGAGTGGAGGTACTTGAAATCCCATCATCCATGGTGCACCTTCCTCTAAATTGCAGTAGGATGGAGTGTGGGTCATGGGGGCTCTGTGTGCCAAGTTTGGTCTTTATTGGTGATTGGATGTGGGTCGCATTGTTTTCAGGAAGTGAGTGAAGGTACTGCAAATCCCATCATCCGTGGTCCGACCCACACAAAATTGCAGCAGGATGTAGAGTGGGTCATGGGGGCTCTGTGTGCCAAGTTTGGTCTGCATTGCTTATTGGATGACGGTCGCAGTGGTTCCAGTAAGTGAGTGAAGGTACTGCAGATCCCATCATCCATGGACCATCCCCCTTAGAACAGCACCAGGATGTAGAGTGGGTCATTGAGTATTCTGTGTGCCAAGTTTGGGCCTGGTCTGTGATTTGTAGGGGCTACAATGTTCTGTAGGAAGTGAATTGGGTGAAGGTACTGCAAATCCCATCATTCGTGGCCCATCCTGCCCTAAACCACACCAGGTTATGAAGTGGGCCATTGGGCCCCTGTGTGCCAAGTTTGGTCCTGATCCGTCATTGCTGTGGGCCGCAGCGGCTGACTGCCTGAGGCCTTTCCTTTTCCCTCCGCGTCACCTTAGAATGTTGGAATATAGATGGCCAATCAGTAACTTATGCAAATTCTCCCACAGTGGCAACCAATCATGTTGTTTGAATGTTGAGGCTTGTATTCTTGGATGCTGGCCAATCAGAGTCCTTTATGCAAATACTCCCTCCGTGGCAACCAATCCCCTCTGACTGGCGCCTTAGAATGTTGGAGTTCTGAGGCTGGCCAATCAGAGTCCTTTATGCAAATAATCCCACAGTGGCAACCAATCAGAAAGCTGACACATACATACATACATACATAGAAACATACATTCTCTTTCATTATATAACTAGCTTGGGGACCCGGCGGTGCCCGGGTCATTTGAGAAAGGCGTTGTGTGCCAAGGTTGGTCCTTATCATAAGTGTACGTGGTTCGTAGTGGTTTCAGGAAGTTAGTGAAGGTACTGCGAGTCCCATTATCCATGGTGTACCCTCCTCCAAAGTGCAGCAGGATGTAGAGTGGGTCATGGAGGCTCTGTGTGCCAAGTTTGGCCTTGATCCATCATTATTGGGAGTTGCAGTGGTATCATGAAAGTACTGAAGGTACTGGAAGTCCCATCATCTGTGGTCCTGCCTCACCCAAATTGCAGTAGGATGTAGATTGGGTCATGGGGGCTCTGTGTGCCAAGTTTGGCCTTGATCCATCATTCTTGGGAGTTGCAGTGGTATCATGAAATACTGAAGGTACTGGAAGTCCCATCATCTGTGGTCCTGCCTCACCCAAATTGCAGTAGGATGTAGATTGGGTCATGGGGGCTCTGTGTGCCAAGTTTGGTCTGTATTGGTGAATGGGTGAGGGTTGTATTGTTTGTAGGAAGTGAGTAAAGGTACTTCAAGTCCCATCATCCATGGTCTGCCGTACTGTAAACTGTAGTAGGATGTAGAGTGGGTCACTGGGGCTCTGTGTGCCAAGAGTGGTTTTCATAGGTGTTTGTTGGGGGCCGCAGTGGTCTGTGGTAGCAGAGGGGTGTGAAAGTGCTACAAATCCCATCATCCATTGGCACACACAAGCCCCGAAACCTCACCAGGATGTGAAGGGAGTAATGGGGGTTATGTGTGTCAAGTGTGGTCTCGTTCAGTAATTGCATGAGGGTCGCAGCGGAGTTAGGAAGTGAGTAGAGGTACTTCAAGTCCCATCATCCATGGTCCGCCCTCCTCCAAAGTGCACCAGGATGTAGAGTGGGTAATGGGGTGGGTGTGTGCCAAGTGTGGTCTGTATTGGTCCTTTTAGGTGGCCACAGTGGTCTGTGGGAACCAAAGTGTAGGAATGTACTACAAATCCCATAATCCGTGGTCTATCTCCCCCAAACCGGACCAGGACATCAAGGGGGTCAGGGGGGTTATGTGTACCAAGTTTTGGTGCAGGTCCATCACCCGCGCCGGTCGCTGTGTGCCAAGTTTGGTCTTGATCAGTCATTGGATCAGGATTGCAGTGGTTTCGGGAAGTGAGTGGAGGCACTTCAAGTCCCATCATCCATGGTGTGCCTCCTCCAAACAGCACCAGGCCGTAGAGTGGGTGATGGGGGCACTTTGTGCCAAGTTTAGTCTTGAGCAGTCATTAGATGAGGGTCGCAGTGGTTTTGGGAAGTGAGTGGAGGCACTCCAAGTCCCATCATCCATGGTGTGCCTCCTCCAAACAGCACCAGGCCGTAGAGTGGGTGATGGGGGCTCTTTGTGCCAAGCTTAGTCTTGAGCAGTCATTAGATGAGGGTCGCAGTTCTCTCGGGAAGTGAGTGGAGGTACTTCAAGTCCCATCATTCGTGGTCCATCCTCCTGAATACTGCACCAGGATGTAGAATGAGTCATGGGGGCCCTGTGTGCCAAGTTTGGTCTTGATCAGTGTTTGGATGAGGTTGGCAATGGTCCGGTGAAATGAGTGGAGGTACTTCAAGTCCCATCATCCGTGGTCCGCCCTCCGAACTGCATCAGGACGTCCATTGGGTCATGGGGGCTTTTTGTGCCAAGTGTGGTCATGATTATGCACTGGATGAGGGTGGCAGCGGGCTTGGGAAGTGAATGGAGGTACTTGAAATCCCATCCTTCATGGTCCACCCTCCTCTAAACTGCAGTAGGATGGAGTGTGGGTCATGGGGGTACTGTGTGCCAAGTTTGGTCTTGCGGTTCAGGGCCGCCTTGGTCTGTGGGGAATGAAGAGTTTGAAAGTACTACAAATCTCATAACCTGTGATGGGACTTCAAGTCCCATCATCCATGGTCCTCCCTACTCCAAACTGCAGTAGAGTGTAGTGTGGGTCATAGGTGCTCTGTGTGCCAAGGTTGGTTACTGTTAATTCAGGCCATACACAATTTTAATTATTTTCCTTGTCACAAAACACTAGGACTAGGGGGCACTCCCTGAAGCTCCAAGGTAGGAAAATTAGGACTAATAAAGGGAAATATTTCTTCACCCAGAGGGTCATTGGGTTATGGAACTCACTTCCAGAGGAGGTTGTGACAGCGGTCAGCCTGGACAGCTTCAAGGCAGGATTAGACAGATTCATGGATACCAAGTGCATCGGTAGTTACTGAAATGGACATTCAAGTGCCACCTCGGAGTTGGTTGAGGTAGGCAGGATTTCCCTGGGTACTGGTTGTGGGGGGGTCGGGAGCAGGTCAGGGTTTTGCCCTCCCTTCTGCTCGAGATCCCCGTGTACAACTGGTGGGCCACTGTGAGACACAGAATGCTGGACTAGATGGGCTGAGGTCCGATTCAGCATGGCTCTTCTTATGTTCTTATGTTCCCATTAACTGAGGCCTAGTCAGGGAAATCAAGTTAATGAAGCCGTACTGTAAATACAGTGTTTTCTGGGAAGTGAATTGGGTTAAGGTAGTGCAAATCCCATCATTTGTGGCCCATCCTGTCCTAAACTCTCTTTTGGGGCCTGTAATGTTCTGGCCTGTTCTGCTGGTAATTGGTAACTTTAAAAGGCCAAATGGCAGGCAGCCGTTTTCTAAAAGCTGAGGGGGAGGAGAAAACAGGATTCCATTTTGTTTTCACAGAGCCAAGTGGGGAGGGAATGTTGATGGTGCATTTTCCCCCTCAGTGGGAAGAAATCCTGTTGTTTGAATGTAGAGGCCTGGATTCTGGGTTGCTGGCTTTTTCCCCTCAGTGGGAAGAAATCCTGTGGTTTGAATGTAGAGCCCTGGACTCTGGGTTGCTGGCTTTTTCCCCTCAGTGGGAAGAAATCCTGTTGTTTGAATGTAGAGGCCTGGAGTCTGGGTTGCTGGCTTTTTCCCCTCAGTGGGAAGAAATCCTGTTGTTTGAATGTAGAGGCCTGACTCTGGGTTGCTGGCTTTTTTCCCTCAGTGGGAAGAAATCCTGTTGTTTGAATGTAGAGGCCTGATTCTGGGTTGCTGGCTTTTTTCCCCTCAGTGGGAAGAAATCCTGTTGTTTGAATGTAGAGGCCTGATTCTGGCTTGCTGGCTTTTTCCCCTCAGTGGGAAGAAATCCTGTTGTTTGAATGTAGAGGCCTGGATTCTGGGTTGCTGGCTTTTTTCCCCTCAGTGGGAAGAAATCCTGTTGTTTGAATGTAGAGGCCTGGTTTCTGGGTTGCTGGCTTTTTTCCCCTCAGTGGGAAGAAATCCTGTTGTTTGAATGTAGAGGCCTGGTTTCTGGGTTGCTGGCTTTTTTCCCCTCAGTGGGAAGAAATCCTGTTGTTTGAATGTAGAGGCCTGGACTCTGGGTTGCTGGCTTTTTCCCCAGTGGGAAGAAATCCTGTTGTTTGAATGTAGAGGCCTGATTCTGGGTTGCTGGCTTTTTTCCCCTCAGTGGGAAGAAATCCTGTTGTTTGAATGTAGAGGCCTGGATTCTGGGTTGCTGGCTTTTTTTCCCCCAGTGGGAAGAAATCCTGTTGTTTGAATGTAGAGGCCTGATTCTGGGTTGCTGGCTTTTTTCCCCAGTGGGAAGAAATCCTGTTGTTTGAATGTAGAGGCCTGATTCTGGGTTGCTGGCTTTTTTCCCCAGTGGGAAGAAATCCTGTTGTTTGAATGTAGAGGCCTGGTTTCTGGGTTACTGGCTTTTTTCCCCTCAGTGGGAAGAAATCATGTTGTTTGAATGTAGAGGCCTGGACTCTGGGTTGCTGGCTTTTTCCCCTCAGTGGGAAGAAATCCTGTTGTTTGAATGTAGAGGCCTGATTCTGGGTTGCTGGCTTTTTTCCCTCAGTGGGAAGAAATCCTGTTGTTTGAATGTAGAGGCCTGGATTCTGGGTTGCTGGCTTTTTCCCTCAGTGGGAAGAAATCCTGTTGTTTGAATGTAGAGGCCTGATTCTGGGTTGCTGGCTTTTTCCCCTCAGTGGGAAGAAATCCTGTTGTTTGAATGTAGAGGCCTGGACTCTGGGTTGCTGGCTTTTTTCCCCTCAGTGGGAAGAAATCCTGTTGTTTGAATGTAGAGGCCTGGATTCTGGGTTGCTGGCTTTTTTCCCCTCAGTGGGAAGAAATCCTGTTTGAATGTAGAGGCCTGGATTCTGGGATGCTGACTAATCAGTGGCAATCAATGCCCTCTGTCTGGTGCCTTAGAATTTTGGAGTGGCGAGGCTGGCCAATCAAAGGACTTTATGCAAATAGCTGCCACATATCCGCCCTCCGCACACACACATACATACAAACATTCCGCTTTATTAAGGTAGATATAGAGATATAGAGACATAGAGAAGATAGAGATATACAGAAGATTATTATTAGTATCCCGGATGATTTGAGAAAGGCATTGAGTGCCAAGTGTGGTCTTGATCAGTCATTGGATGAGGGTCGCAGTGCTCTCGGGAAGTGAGTGGAGGTACTTCAAGTCCCATCATCCATGGTGTGCCCTCCTCCAAACAGCACCAGGCCGTAGAGCGGGTGATGGGGGCACTTTGTGCCAAGTTTAGTCTTGAGCAGTCATTAGATGAGGGTCGCAGTTCTCTCGGGAAGTGAGTAGAGGTACTTCAAGTCCCATAATCCGTGATCCATCCTCCTCGATACTGCACCAGGATGTAGAATGAGTCATGGGGGCTCTGTGTGCCAAGTTTGGTCTTGATCGGTCTTTGGATGAGGTTGGTAACGGTCTTGTGAAGTGAGTGGAGGTACTTCAAGTCCCATCATCTGTGGTCCACCCTCCTCTGAACTGCACCAGGATGTTAAGTGGGTCATGGGGGCTTTGTGTGACAAGTGTGGTCATAATCATGCACTGGATGAGGGTCACAGCAGGCTTGGGAAGTGAGTGGAGGTACTTGAAATCCCATCATCCATGGTCCGCCCTCCTCTAAACTGCAGTAGGATGGAGTGTGGGTCATGGGGGCACTGTGTGCCAAGTGTAGTCTTTATCGGTGTTTGTTCAGGGCCGCAGTGGTCTGTGGGGAAGGAAGGGTTTGAAAGTACTACAAATCCCATAATCCATGGAGGTACTTCAAGTCCCATCATCCATGGTCCTCCCTACTCCAAACTGCAGTAGAATGTAGCCTGGGTCATAGGGGCTAGGCCTCAGCTCATGGGATATTGTTTAGGGCCTGAATTGACAGTAAGGCTCCCTCAACTTGACTTTCCTGACTAGGCCTACTATTGCATAAAGGGCTCTGATTGGCCAGCCTCAGAACTCCAACATTCTACGGCCCCAGACAGAGGGGATTGGCTGCCAGTGAAATGATATTTGCATAAAGGACTCCGATTGGCCAACCACATTCCAACATTCTAAGGTGACGCAGAGGGAAAAGGAAAGACCTCAGGCAGGCAGTCACTGCGGCCCACATCAATGACGGATCAGGACCAAACTTGGCAAACAGGGGCCCAATGGCCCACTTCACAACCTGGTGTGGTTTAGGGCAGGATGGGCCACGAATGATGGGATTTGCAGTACCTTCACCTCATTCACTTCCCAAACAACACTGCAGCCCCTATAAATCAGACCAGGCCCAAAATTGACAGCAAGGCTTCCTTAACTTGATTTTCCGAACTAGGCCTCAGCTCATGGGATACTGTTAGGCTTCCTCAACTTGATCTTCCTGACTGCGCCCCCAACAATGACGGAACAAGACCAAACTTGGCACACAGACCCCCGAAGATGCAGCCTACATCCTGGTGCAGTTTGAGGTAGGATGGACCATGGATGATGGGACTTGCAGTACTTCAATTCACTTTCTTAGAGCACTATGGCCCACACCAATGACGAATCAGGACCAAACTTGGCACACTCCTTCCCTTCCCTTCTTTTTTCTCTTCCTTTTGCCTTCCTCCTTCCCTTCCTCTTCTTTTGTCTCTTCCTCCTTTCCTTTCTTCCCTTCCTTCTTCCCAACCTCCTTCCCCTTTTCCCCTTATTTCTTCCTTTCCTCCTTCCCTTCCTTTTTTCTCTTCTCCTTTTTTCCCTTTCTCCTTCTCTTTCTTCCCTTCATTCTTCCCTCCCACCTTCCCTTTTCCCCTTCTTTCTTCCTTTCCTCCCTTTCTTTTCCCTTCCTCCTTCCTTCCTTTTCCCTTCTTCCTTTCCTCCCTCCCTTTTTCCTTCCTCCTTCCTTCCTTTTTCCCTTCTTCCTTTCCTCCTTCTCCTCTTTTTGTCCTTCCTCCTTCCTTTCCCTTCTTTCTGCCCTTTCCCCCTTCCTCTTGCCTTTTCTTCCCTTCCTCCTTCCCTTCCCTTTTTTCTCTTCCTCATTCTTTTTTCCCTTCCTTCTTCCCTTCTTCTCCTTTTTCCCTTCCTCCTTCCCTTTCTTCCCTTCATTCTTCCCTCCCACCTTCCCTTTTCCCCTTCTTTCTTCCTTTCCTCCTTCCCTTTTTTCCCTTTCTCCTTCCGTCCTTCCTTTCCCCCCTTCTTCCTTTCCTCCTTCTCCTCTTTTTGTCCTTCCTCCTTCCCTTTTTTCCTCCTTCCCTTATTTCTTCCCCCTTTCCCCCTTCCTCTTGCCTTCTTTCTTCCCTTCTTTCTTCCCTTCCCTCTTTTTTCTCTTCCTCCTTCCCTTTCTTCCCTTCCTCCTTCCTTTTTCCCTTTCCTCCCTCCCTTCCTCCTCCCCTCCCCTCTTCTCCTCCTCCTCCGCACTGCAGCCAACCACTCTTTCCTTCCTTCCCTCCCTAGCTCTTTCTCTTCTCTCCCTCCCAAGAAGAGAAGGAAGAGGAGGAGGAGGAAGAGGAGGAGCGTTTGTGGAAGCAGGCCGCCCTTCCTTCCTCCTCCCTTGGGAACTCCTGGAAGCGGAGGAAGAGCCCTTTCTCCTGCCAGGAAAACAAAGCATCCTGGTGGTGATGATGGTGATGTTCGGAGCCTCCTTCCTTCCTCCCTTCCTTCTTCTCTTCCTTCCTTCCTTCCTCTGGCCACTTCCCGCTCCCACGTCCTTGGCCTTGGCAGCTCTCCAGCCTCTTGCCTTCCGGATGAAGAGGGTCACTACTACGCCTGGGAAATAAAGGCAGGCTCAAACCAATCCTGGATGTATGTCTTCCTTTCGGAGATCGGTCTATTCTTGGTGGTGGGTTGGTTGGCAAACTCTTCTTCTGCATGTCGGATCACGTCTCAATAGTTCATTGCAGGCGGAGGAACGCGAAGGAGGAGAAGAAAGGATTCGCGGTGAGATGTTTGTTACTATTATTATTATTATTAACATAAAAGCACCAGCATACAATTAAAAATATATTATTATATAATCTATTATTACATATTTTTATAATATTATTATTATAATTATTATATTTATTTATATCCTCCTTAATCTTCCCAATGGAGACTCAAAATAAAATTTAAAATATATTATTAATATATAATTTATTATTATATATTATTATAATATTATATATTATTCTTATAATTATTTTATTTATCTATACCCTGCTTTACCTCTCCCAAAGGAGACTCAACGCTGCCTAACCCTAAATATAAATATATATTATGCATTTAAATATAAATATATGTGTGTATATGTTGTGAATATATTATAATACATATAATTGACTATAATAATATTATATATATATATAGATGTATGCGTATATATGTATATATATATATATTATGCATGTAAATATAAATATATATTATGCATTTAAATATAAATATAATGCATGTAAATATAAATATATATTAGGCAATTAAATATAAATATAATTCATTTAAATATAAATATAATGCATGTAAATATAAATATACATTATGCATTTAAATATAAATATAATTCATTTAAATATAAATATAATTCATATAAATATAAATATATATTATGCATGTAAATATAAATATATATTATGCAGTTAAATATAAATATAATGCATGTAAATATAAATATATATTAGGCAATTAAATATAAATATAATTCATTTAAATATAAATATAATGCATGTAAATATAAATATACATTATGCATTTAAATATAAATATAATTCATTTAAATATAAATATAATTCATATAAATATAAATATATATTATGCATGTAAATATAAATATATATTATGCATTTAAATATAAATATAATGCATTTAAATATAAATATATATTATGCATTTAAATATAAATATAATGCATGTAAATATAAATATACATTATGCATTTAAATATAAATATAATGCATGTAAATATAAATATACATTATGCATTTAAATATAAATATAATTCATTTAAATATAAATATATATTATGCACCAGCATACAATTTAAAATATATTATTATTATATAATCTATTATATATTATAATTATTATATTTATTTATGTATACCCTGCTTTCTCTCTCCCAAAGGAGACTCAGAGAGGCTCAACATAAATAATAACAATAACAATAAAAATATAAATAACGTGTAATTATTATTATTAACATAAAAGCACCAGCATACAATTTAAAATATATTATTATATAATCTATTATTATATATTATTATATTATTATTTATTATTATTTATTTATTTATTTATACCCACCTTTCCCTCTCCCAATGGAGACTCAACGCTGCTTAACATAAAAGCACCAGCATACAATTTACAATATTATTATTATATAATCTATTATATATTTATTATTCTTATAATAATCTACGGTATATATATATAAAATCCTTCATGTGGTGGTTCCAGTCTTATAGACAAAGAAACCACACAAGGCAGACGCACAAAAACAGCCCACATACCCAGAAAACCCTACGAGGTATGCATACCACACACAAAAAAAAACCCCAAAATAACCAACGGCCACAAATCCAAAAACCCCCAAAACATTATGGACTACAACTCCCATGATCCCACACACCACCTCCCTCTGGCAGTTTACAGTGTCGGAATGTTGGTGGAGCTGGCCAATTAGAGGCATTATGCAAATACTCCCTCAGAATGTAGAAGCTGGGAGCCACCCCCCCAACCCCGGCAGTTTAGAGTGTCGGAATGTTGGTGGAGCTGGCCACTCAGAGGCGTTATGCAAAACAGACAGGTAATAAAAGGCAATCCAAGAGGTAGAAGCTGGTGAAGGGACTAGCAAAAGGAAGGGGGAAAAGGTAGGGAGGGAATGGAGGAGGGAAGAAAGGCAGGAAGCAATGTTACTGTTGGTCTTCGCCACATGCACACACGTATGTACATATAGACATGCACACATACACACATATATACATGCACTGAAATATACACATGCCCACATACATACACACATCTGTACTTACACACATCTACACATATACATGCATATACATATACAAAAACACACATATACATAAGTACACGCATATACACATATACATATGCACACACATATATGTACACATAGACACAAATCCATATATATACATACATACACACACAAAACATATATATAGACTGTGGAGACTCGATGCAGCGATGTATATCTACTATACAATGTATTATGATAATAATAATAATAATAATAAATATTTGGGTCCCTTGGTAGCACAGCGGGACCCTAATATATAATATTAACGACCGCTGAGCTGCTGAACTTGCTGACCAGAAGGTCAGTGGTTCAGATCTGTGGGATGGGGTGAGCTCCTACTGTTAGGCCCAGCTTCTGCCAACCTAGCAGTTCGAAAACATGCACATGTGAGTAGATGAATAGGTACCGCTCTGTCAAGAAGGTAAGGGCTCTCCATGCAGTCATGCTGGCCACATGACCTTGGAAGTGTCTATGGGCAACGCCGACTCTCGGACGTGACTCAACTTAAGGTCAAGGGATGATTTATTATTATTATTATTATTATTATATTTATACCTTCCTTTATCTCTCCTATAGGAGACTCAAAGTGGCTATGTATCGGGGTGAGAAGGGCGGCATATAAATGTAAATAATAATAATAATACATTCTATTATTGTTAATAGTAATATTATTATTATCTATCTATCTATGCATAGCAATATTTCTATCCTGCCTTTCTCAAGCCCGAAGTAGTCCAAGGTTCAGCTATCCAACACATGATACAACAACCAATGAAAAATGAACTGGACACAGCTCCCACTCTGGAAGAGACCCTTGAGGCCATACAGCAGTTGAAAATGGCAAGGCAGCCGGGATCGATGGAATCCCACCTGAAGCTTGGAAACAGGGAGGTCATGTACTGCATGCTAAATTCCACGAGCTCCTTGTGAGTTGCTGGGAAAAGGTGAACTGCCATCAGATCTCCGAGATGCAGTTATCATCACCCTGTATAAGAAAAAGGGAACAAAATCCGATTGCTCAAACTATCGAGGTATAACTATCGAGTATCCATTGCTGGAAAAATCCTTGCAAGGATACTCCTGAACAGATTAGTTCCGGCTATTGCAGAAGAACTTCTCCCTGAAAGCCAATGCGGCTTCAGAGCAAATAGGAGCACCACAGATATGGTTTTTGCCCTTAGACAACTGCAAGAGAAATGTAGAGAGCAGAACAAAGGACTCTATGTAACATTTGTCGACCTCACCAAAGCCTTCGACACTGTGAGCAGGAAAGGTCTGTGGCAGATCCTGGAACGTCTAGGATGTCCCCCCAAGTTCCTCAAAATGATTGTCCTGTTACATGAGGGCCAGCGGGGTCAAGTCAGATATGGCGATGCTCTCTCGGAGCCCTTTCTCATAACTAATGGAGTGAAACAAGGTTGTGTTCTTGCACCAACCCTATTTACAATCTTCTTCAGCATGATGCTCCAAAGGGCTATGGCAGACCTACAAGAAGAAGACGGCATATATATACGCTATCGTACTGATGGTAGCTTGTTCAACTTAAGCCGCCTGAGGGCTCGCACTAAGACTCTAAACTATCTAGTCCGTGAGCTGCTTTTTTGCTGACGATGCTGCCCTTGTCGCCCATTCAGAAGCAGCCCTGCAGCGCCTCACATCCTGCTTTGCAACAGCTGCAGAGCTGTTTGGGCTGGAAGTCAGCCTGAAGAAAACAGAAGTCCTCTACCAGCCCGCACCACAGGAAGAACACCACCATCCTCACGTCAGCATAGGCACATCTGTGCTTAAGTCCGTTCAGCAGTTCACCTACCTGGGAAGCATCATCTCTTCAGACGCCAAGATTGACAAAGAGATAGATCACAGATTATCAAAGGCATATAGTGCATTCGGAAGGCTTCACAAAAGAGTCTGGAGCAACAAGCACCTGAGACAAAGCACCAAAATCAGTGTGTACAGAGCTATCATACTGTCCATTCTCCTCTATGGGTCTGAAACATGGGTCACCTATCGCCAACACCTACGACTCCTCGAGCGCTTTCATCAGCGCTGTCTTCGCACAATCCTAAATATACACTGGACCGACTATGTGACGAATGTTGCTGTCCTTGAGCAAGCAGGGATCACCAGCATTGAGGCCATGCTATTGAGAACACAGCTGCGCTGGGCAGGGCACGTCTCTAGGATGGAGGACCACCGCCTCCCAAAGATACTACTCTACGGTGAACTCGCCACGGGTCAGCGCAAGAGAGGCCCCCCCAAAAAGAGATATAAGGACTCCCAGAAACAACATCTCAGGCTCGGCCAGATTGATCACCAACAATGGTCCACCCTGGCCTCACATCGGGAGGCATGGAGAAGCACTATCCACAATGCTGCGGCCTCTTTCGAGAAGACACGCCGAATGGGTCTCGAAGAGAAACGACAACGCAGAAAGAACCGCAACTTGGAAAAAACATCACCCAAGGAGACTTTCTGCTGCGCTTTCTGCAACTGAACTTGCCTATCTCAGATTGGCCTTTTAGTCATCAACGCGCTTGTAAAAAGCGTGGGATGAGTCCTTCCTGAATCTTCGTTCGCGAAGTAATGCCGAGAGAGAGAATTATTATCTATCTATCTATGCATAGCAATATTTCTATCCTGCCTTTCTCAAGCCCGAAGGCGACTCAATTGGTAGCGATTCGATGGCATAACAATTCACAATAAACTATTAAAACATATATGTGTGTGTGTGTGTGTGTATAGCACTTAAATATAATGCATTTAAATATAAATACATATATTATGCATTTAAATATAAATATATATTATGCATTTAAAATACATATGTTTTGCATTTAAATATATATATAATGCATTTAAATATAAATATATAATGCATTTAAATATAAATATATATTATGCATTTAAAATACATATGTTTTGCATTTAAATATATATATAATGCATTTAAATATAAATATATAATGCATTTAAATATAAATATATATTATGCATGTAAAAATACATATATTTTGCATTTAAATATATATATAATTCATTTATATATAAATATATTATGCATTTAAAATACATATGCATTTATATATAATGCATTTAAATATAAATATATTGTGCATTTAAAATACATGTTTTGCATTTTAAATACATATATTTTTCCATTTAAATATATATAATGCATTTAAATATAAATATATAATACATTTAAATATAAATATATATTGTGCATTTAAAATACATATATTTTGCATTTATATATATATAAAGCATTTAAATATTAATATAAAATGCATTTAAATATAACTATATTGTGCATTTAAAAATACATATAATACATTCAAATATAAATATATAATGCATTTAAATATAAATACATTGTGCATTTAAAAATACATATATTTTGCATTTATGTATATATAATGCATTTAAATATAAATAAATTATGCATTTAAAAATACATAAATTATGCATTTAAATATAAATATATAATGCATTTAAATATATATATATATTATGCATTTAAATATAAATATATAATGCATTTAAAATACATATATTTCGCATTTGAATATAAATATATATATTATGCATTTAAATATAAATATATGTAATGCATTTAAAAATACATATATTTTGCATTTGAATATATATATAAATATAATGCAATTAAATATAAATATATATTATGCATTTAAAAATACATATATTTTGCATTTGAATATATATATAAATATAATGCAATTAAATATAAATATATGTAATGCATTTAAAAATACATATATTTCGCATTTGAATATATATATAAATATAATGCAATTAAATATAAATATATAATGCATTTAAAATACATATATTATGCATTTAAATATAAATATATTATGCATTTAAATATATATATATATACATATTATGCATTTAAAATACATATATTTCGCACTTGAATATAAATATATATATTATGCATTTAAATATATGTAATGCATTTAAAATACATATATTTTGCATTTGAATATAAATATATATATAATGCATTTCAATATAAATACGTTATGCATTTAAAAATACATATATTTTGCATTTGAATATAAATATATATATAATGCATTTCAATATAAATATGTTATGCATTTAAAAATACATATATTTTGCATTTGAATATATATATAAATATAATGCAATTAAATATAAATATATATTATGCAATTAAAAATACATATATTTTGCATTTGAATATATATATATATATATTTTGCATTTAAATATGAATATAAAGTACGTAAATAAATATATATTATGCATTTAAAAATACATATATTTTGCATTTAAATAAATATATATATTATGCATTTAAATATGAATATAAAGTAAATAAATATATATTATGCATTTAAAATACATATATTTTGCATTCAAATATTTATTATTATTATTTAATATTCTCTCTTGTAAAAGTATCAGCATTTGGTTGAAAATTTATTATTATTATTTATTTATGTATTGTTATTATTAATGGTGTGCTGGCATCTCCTTAAAGGGACAGGCACCCTTTTCCAGGCTTGGCCAGAAATGCCCCAAAAACCTCAATATTCTGCCCAAAAAAGGGCCAAATTAAGTCCCTGGGTTGAAAGAGGCAAGGAGGCCTGCCTTCCAAGACACAAAAGGCCAAATTTGAAAGGCAACAGTGGTTGCTGAGAGGCAGGAAGGCCTGAGAGCCTCTCCAGGCTCCTTTGTCCTTCCCACAGGCGCCATTTTGTGGCTCTGCCTCCGCCGCCATTTTGTAGCCGCGTCCAGAGCGGCGCTTGGGGAGGAGAAGCGCCACTGCGCATGCGCCTCCCAGGCGGGCAGGGCTGGGAACAGGGCTGCAGTTCCCCCGCGCGGCCACCAGGCAGGAAAAGGGGGCGCTGTTTCCTAACAGAGCTTGCCAGCTGGATCCCATATTCATCAATCCTTCAACACACTGCATTGTATCATAACATACATTACACACATATTTACACACATATTTAGAGTCATATATTAAGACTCTAAGCTATCTAGTCCGTGAGCTGCTTTTTGCCGACCATGCTGCCCTTGTCGCCCATTCAGAAGCAGCCCTGCAGCGCCTCACGTCCTGCTTTGCAACAGCTGCAGAGCCGTTTGGGCTGGAAGTCAGCCTGAAGGAAACAGAAGTCCTGTACCAGCCCGCACCACAGGAAGAACACCATCATCCCCACGTCAGCTTCTAACATCCTGCTTTGCAACAGCTGCAGAGCTGTTTGGGCTGGAAGCCAGCCTGAAGAAAAGGGAAGTCCTGTACCAGCCCGCACCACAGGAAGAACACCAGCATCCCCACGTCAGCAGAGGCACATCTGGGCTTAAGTCCGCTCAGTACCAATGGGGAGGAACTATAAAGACTGTCCAGTCAACAAGTAATAGATTCAAAAAAATATGAAATCAAATGACATTTCCAATAATAAACAAATGTTTATAATGTACCCGTTATCCGGTTTGTATACGTGTCAATATACCGATGCAACAATACAATCACTTATATGCATTCCAATAACATAAATTCAACACGCCCATCAAACGTCCCAAAATCTGAGTCCCAAAGTCCATACCAAGATTCAAAATAATTCCAAGGCAATCTTGGGTATATAATAAACACAGTTCAAAGGGGGGACTCAGTGCGGTCCTCCCCATTGGTACTTAGCTTACTAGAGTTACCACTTTTTTTCGCTTAAGTCCGCTCAGCCTGAAGAAAAGGGAAGTCCTCTACCAGCCCGCACCACAGGAAGAGCACCCCCATCCCCACGTCAGCATAGGCACATCTGTACCTAAGTCCGCTCAGCCTGAAGAAAAGGGAAGTCCTCTACCAGCCCGCACCACAGGAAGAACACCACCATCCCCACATCAGCATAGGCACATCTGTGCTTAAGTCCGCTCAGCCTGAATAAAAGGGAAGTCCTCTACCAGCCCGCACCACAGGAAGAACACCCCCATCCCCACGTCAGCATAGGCACATCTGTGCTTAAGTCTGTTCTTCCTGAAGAAAAGGGAAGTCCTCTACCAGCCCGCACCACAGGAAGAACACCATAATCCCCACGTCAGCAGAGGCACATCTGTGCTTAAGTCCGTTCAGCCTGAAGAAAAGGGAAGTCCTCTACCAGCCTGCACCACAGGAAGAACACCATCATCCCCACGTCAGCATAGGCACATCTGTGCTTAAGTCCGTTCAGCAGTTCACCTCCCTGGGAAGCCTCATCTCTTCAAACGCCAAGATTGACAAAGGGATAGATCACAGATTAGCAAAGGCATAGAGTGCATTTGGAAGGCTTCACAAAAGAGTCTGGAGTAACAAACACCTGAGACAAAGCACCAAAATCAGTGTGTACAGAACTATCATACTGTCTATTCTCCTCTATGGGTCTGAAACATGGGTCACCTATCGCCAACACCTACGACTCCTCGAACGCTTTCATCAGCGCTGTCTTCGCACAATCCTAAATATACACTGGACCGACTATGTGACGAATGTTGTTGTCCTTGAGCAAGCAGGGATCACCAGCATTGAGGCCATGCTATTGAGAACACAGCTGCGCTGGGCAGGGCACATCTCTAGGATGGAGGATCACCGCCTCCCAAAGATACTACTCTACGGTGAACTCGCCATGGGTCAGCACAAGAGAGGCGCCCCCAAAAAGAGATATAAGGACTTCCTGAAACAACACCTCAGGCTCGGCCAGATTGATCACCAACTATGGTCCACCCTGGCCTCACATCGGGAGGCATGGAGACGCACTGTCCACAATGCTGCCGCCTCTTTCGAGAAGACACGCCGAACGGGTCTCGAAGAGAAACGACAATGCAGAAAGAACCGCAACTTGGAAACAACATCACCCAAGGAGACTTTCTGCTGTGCTTTCTGCAACCGGACTTGCCTATCTCAGATTGGCCTTTTTAGTCATCAATGCGCTTGTAGAAAGCGTGGGATGAGTCCTTCCTAAGAATCTTCGTTCGCAAAGTAATGCCGAGAGAGCGAGAGAGCTTGGGGACCGGCCCTGCCCGGGTTAATTGAGAAAGGCATTGTGTGCCAAGGTTGGTCCTTATCAGTTGTGTATTTGGCTCGCAGTGGTCTCAGGAAGCGAGTGAAGGTACTTCAAGTCCCATCATCTGTGGTCCAATGTCTTCCAAACTGGAGCAGGATGTGGTGTGGGTCACGGGGGCTCTGTGTGCCAAGTTTGGTCTGGATCAGTCAGTGGATGAGGGTTGGAGTGGTCTAGGAAAGTGAGTGGTGGTACTTCACGGCCCATCATCCATGGTTCATCCTATCCGAAACTGCACCAGGATGTAGAATGGGTCATGTGGGCTCTGTGTGCCTAGTTTGTTCTTTTTTGGTAATTGGATGAGGGTCGCAGTGGTCTCAGAAAGTGAGTGAAGGTACTTCAAGTCCCATCATCCGTGGTCCATCCCACTCAAAACTGCAGCAGGATGTAGAGTGGGTCATGGGTACTCTGTGTGCCAAGTTTGGGCCTGGTCTGTGATTTGTAGGGGCTGCAATGTTCTGTGGGAAATGAATCGGGTGAAGGTACTGCAAATCCCATCATTTGTGGCCCAACTTGCCGTAAACCACACCAGGTTGTAAAGTGGGCCATTGGGCATCTGTGTGCCAAGTGTGGTCCTGATCCTTCTATGGTGTGGGCCACAGTGCTCTAAGCAAAGTGAGTTAAAGTACTGCAAGTCCCATCATCCATGGTCCGTCCTCCCTCAAACTGCACCAGGATGTAGAGTGGGTCTTGGGGGTTCTGTGTGCCAAGTTTGGTCTTGTTCTCTAATTGTTTGGGGTCGCAAAGAGGTCGCAAAGTGTTTTGGTCTGAAACTCCCACCATGCCCGACTGCCGCAGGCCTTTGCCTTATCCCCCTCTGCCACTTTAGAGTGTCGGAATGTTCGTGTTGGCTGGCCAATTAGAGGCATTATGCAAATACTCCCTCACTGGCAACCAATCATGTTGTCAGAATGTAGAGGCTGGGAGCCAATCAGAACGCTGCCACATACAAACACACAAACATACATACATACAAACATTCCGCTTTATTATATAATAGATATATGTATGTATATATATAGAGAGAGAGAGAGAGATACACACACCTATAGAGAGAGAGATACACACACCTATATATATAACATTATTATAGTCGATTATATTATATGTATTATAAACACTTATCTACTACTATATTTAACTGCTATGTTTATTTAAATCTATTATTTACTCTTATGTTTAATATATTTACATTTATTTAAAAATATTATTTACTATTATATTTGTCATATTTATTAAAACTATTATTTACTCTCATATTTAATATATTTATATTTAACATTTACTCTTATATTAAATTTTTATATTTATTAAAACTATTTACTCTTATATTTAATTATATTTATTAAATACTATTATTTACTCTCATATTTAATATATTTATATTTAACAATATTTACTCTTATATTAAATTTTTATATTTATTAAAACTATTTACTCTTATATTTAATTATCATATTGATTAAATACTATTATTTACTCTTCTATTTAATATATTTACATTGATTTAATATTATTGTTTACTATTACATTTAATCGTCATATTTATTAAACATTATTATATATTTGTTATAAAACTATTATTATTATATACACACATATTTTCACTTATATTATGTGCAGAGTCAGTTCTTTACACATAAATATAGTGTATGGATGTGGGTGAACTACAACTCCCAACACCACCGGCCAATTGCTTGCAAACCCTTCCAAGATTCAAAATTGGCCACATTGGGTCTGCGCGCCGAGTTTGGTCCAGATCCGTCGTTGGCGGGCACTCGCGATGCAGGGAGAACTACAACTCCCATCATGTTGGGTCCCTCCCACCTCCAAATCCCACCAGTATTCAGAGTTGGTCATAGTGGGTATTTGTGCCGAGTTTGGTCAAGAACTATCCTCAGTTGGATGCACAGCGCTCTATGGATGTGGGAGAACTATAACTCCCAACTTCTAAGGGCAGTCTCCTCGAAACCCAGCCAGTATTCAAAGTTCAGCATATTGGGTTTGTGTGCCAATTTTGGTTCAGATCCCTCATTCACTGGGTTTACAGTGCTCACCGGATGTTGGTGAACTACAACTCCCACAACCTAAGGTTATGGAGGGCGTGTGTTCCCAATTTGGCGCAGATCAATTGACAGCTGGGTTCAGAGCGGTCTCTGGATGTTGGTGAACTATAACTCCCAGAACCTAAGGTCCCAAAACCCTCCCCAAAGCACAATCAAAACGGTCCCAACAGATGGCCAGAAGGCAGAGAGAGAGAGAGAGAGAGAGAGGACCTTTTCCTCCAAGGGCGGCCTTTCCTATGTTGGTTCCCGCTCGCCCCCTGGTGGCAGAGGCGAGACACGGCCACCGTTTCCCAAATTATTTATTATTTACAGTGTCAGAAAATACAGTTCTCAATACAGACTCAATGTCCTTTGGCCACGTCAAGTGCCTCTGTGGTTGCGAGAAGGTCCTCCGTGGTCAGGTTGCACTGTCGTCAATGATCTTCTCCGCACTCGCATGTCGTGGACTCCCCGTTGTGGCCCCATTTCCGCATCTCGTGGTGCCCGAGCGCAGCCCGTTCAGCGCCGTCCAGGTCGCCCACTCTTCTGCGCCTGGAGTGTGCCGGTGCCGTGTTTACATTCCACGGAAATCAGATAACCATGCGTTCCTGCTTCCGGTAAATAGTGTAAATAATAGTGTAAATAATAATAATGTAAATAATAGTGTAAATAATAGTGTAAATAATAGTGTAAATAATGTAGACTTCAATAAAAAATAAGAGCCGCTCCAGGTGTATTTTACTCTGCTCCTGTAAATAGTGTAAATAAATGGTGAAAATGTAAATAGTGTAAATAGTGTAGACTGCAATAAAAAATAAGGACCGCTCCAGGTGTATTTTGCTCTGCTCCTGTAAATAGTGTAAATAAATGGTGAAAATGGTGAAGTAGTGCAAATAGTGTAAATAGTGTAACTAGTGTAGACTGCAATTAAAGATAAGAACCGCTCCCGGCATATTTTGCTCTGCTCCTGTAAATAGTGTAAATAAATGGTGAAAATGGTGAAGTAGTGCAAATAGTGTAAATAGTGTAACTAGTGTAGACTGCAATAAAAGATAAGAACCGCTCGAGGCGTATTTTGCTCTGCTCCTGTAAATAGTGTAAATAGTGTAGTGTAAATAGTGTAAACAGTGTAGTGTAAATAGTATAGACTGCAATTAACAAATAAGAGCCGCTCCGGGCGTATTTTACTCTGCTCCTGTAAATGGTGTAAATAGAGTAAATAGTGTAGTGTAAATAGTGTAGTGTAAATAGTGTAGACTGCAATAAAAGATAAGAGCCGCTCCAGGCGTATTTTGCTCTGCTCCTGTAAATAGTGTAAATAGTGTAGTGTAAATAGTGTAGTGTAAATAGTGTAAACAGTGTAGTGTAAATAGTATAGACTGCAATTAAAAATAAGAGCCTCTCGGGCGTATTTTACTCTGCTCCTGTAAAGGGTGTAAATAGAGTAAATAGTGTAGTGTAAATAGTGTAGTGTAAATAGTGTAAATAGTGTAGTGTAAATAGTGTAGACTGCAATAAAAGATAAGAGCCGCTCCAGGCGTATTTTACTCTGCTCCTGTAAATAGTGTAAATAGTGTAAATAGAATAAATAGTGTAGTGTAAATAGTGTAGACTGCAATAAAAGATAAGAGCCGCTCCAGGCGTATTTTGCTCTGCTCCTGTAAATAGTGTAAATAGTGTAGTGTAAATAGTGTAAACAGTGTAGTGTAAATAGTATAGACTGCAATTAAAAAATAAGAGCCGCTCCGGGCGTATTTTACTCTGCTCCTGTAAATGGTGTAAATAGAGTAAATAGTGTAGTGTAAATAGTGTAGTGTAAATAGTGTAGACTGCAATAAAAGATAAGAGCCGCTCCAGGCGTATTTTGCTCTGCTCCTGTAAATAGTGTAAATAGTGTAGTGTAAATAGTGTAGTGTAAATAGTGTAAACAGTGTAGTGTAAATAGTATAGACTGCAATTAAAAAATAAGAGCCTCTCCGGGCGTATTTTACTCTGCTCCTGTAAAGGGTGTAAATAGAGTAAATAGTGTAGTGTAAATAGTGTAGTGTAAATAGTGTAAATAGTGTAGTGTAAATAGTGTAGACTGCAATAAAAGATAAGAGCCGCTCCAGGCGTATTTTACTCTGCTCCTGTAAATAGTGTAAATAGTGTAAATAGAATAAATAGTGTAGTGTAAATAGTGTAGACTGCAATAAAAGATAAGAGCCGCTCCAGGCGTATTTTGCTCTGCTCCTGTAAATAGTGTAAATAGAGTAAATAGTGAAGTGTAAATAGTGTAAATAGTGTAGTGTAAATAGTGTAAATAGTGTAGTGTAAATAGTGTAAATAGTGTAGACTGTAATAAAAAATAAGAGCCGCTCTAGGTGTATTTTACTCTGCTCCTGTAAATAATGTAAATAGTGTAGTGTAAATAGTGTAGACTGCAATAAAAAATAAGAGCCGCTCTGGGTGTATTTTACTCTGCTCCTGTAAATAGTGTAAATAGTGTAGTGTAAATAGTGTAGTGTAAATAGTGTAGACTGCAATAAAAAAACAAGAGCCGCTTCCAGGCATTGGCGCCGACTGAGGCCGCTCGCTTCCTGATTCGCTTTCGAGCCTTTGAGCAGACGCTCAAGAGGTCCTTCTTCCCGGAAGGAGAGCCTTCAGAGCCCCCGATGGGCCAACGCAACGGACCCTTCCAAACCAGCGCACCCGTGGGACGCAATGACAAGATCCCGCCGGATCTCCTCCGCCGGATCTCTCTGCTCTAGGATCCGGTGGGGTGGTCTTCGTGCCGTTTCGGGTGCCGCCGAGAGGAGGAAGGTGAGCGAGGCGACCTCTGAGAGAAGTCCTTGACGAGAAGGAAACATCAACACAGAGGGAGGGGGTTAATAGCAGAGTCCGGAGGAAGGTGTCTGGGAGGGGGGGGAAAGGTCGCGACCCCCTTTGCTGACCTGTTTGCGGCAGACGTCCATCATGGCCCTGGCCTGCAGGAGGCACCAGAGCTCCCCGACCAGGGAGACCAGGAGGCTGGCGATGTCGGCCCAGCGCCCCACCGTCATCAGCAGCACCAGGAGGCCCCCCATGCGCACAAAGACCGTCTGGAAGGCCATCTGCTCAGACGGGTTCTGCCGCTGCTCTTCTGCCAGAGAGAGAGAGGGAGAAGGAGAGAGGGACACTCCGGAAGGCGTTCGGAAAGGAAGAAGAAGGACAGGAAGAGGAAGAGAGGGGAAAGGGGCAAAGGAAGAAAAAGAGAAAAGGGAGGGAAAAAGAGGGAGAGAGGGAGAGAAGAAGAGGAGGAGGAAGGAGGAAGGAAGAAGAGGAAGTCAAAGAAGAGGAGGAAAGGAAGAAAGGAAGGAAGAAGAGGAGGAAGAAGATGAAGGAGAGGAGGAAGAAGGAAAGGAAAAAGAGGAGGAAGGAAGGAGAGGAAGTCAAAAGGGCAAGAACAGGAGGAAGAAGGAGAGGAAGAAGGAAAGGAAGGAGGAGGAGGAAGATGGAGAGGAGGAAGAAGGAAAGGAAAAAGAGGAGGAAGGAAGGAGAGGAAGTCAAAAGGGCAAGAACAGGAGGAAGGAGAGGAAGAAGAAGGAAAGGAAGGAGGAGGAGGAAGATGGAGAGGAGGAAGAAGGAAAGGAAAAAGAGGAGGAAGGAAGGAGAGGAAGTCAAAAGGGCAAGAACAGGAGGAAGAAGGAGAGGAAGAAAAAGGGAAAGAGGAGGAGGAAGGAAGAAGAGGAAGTCTAAGAAGAGGAAGAGGAGGAGGAAGAAGAAGGAGAGGAAGAAGGAAAGGAAGAAAAGGAGGAAGAAGAGGAAGTAGGAAAGGAAAAAGAGGAGGAAGAAAGAGAGGAAGAAGAAGGAAAGGAAGAAGAGGAGGGAGGAGGGAGAGGAAGTAAAAAGAGCAAGAACAGGAGGAAGAAGGAGAGGAAAAAGAAAGAAAGGAAGAAGAGGAGGAAGAAGCAAAGAAGAAGAAGGTGGAGAAGAGGAGGAGCGCATGCTGGGCCCATAACCCACTTACGTTTCCTTCCAAGCAGACCTTGGAAATAGATGATCAGGAGGAAGTAGCAGATGGTCAGCAGGGTCCAGAAGCGCAGGGAGGAAGAGAAGAAGAGGACGAAGACAAAGGAGAGAGGAGGAAGGAGAGGAAGGAGAAGAGAAGGAGGAAGAGAGCATGCCGGGCCCATAACCCGATTCGTTTCCAAGCAGACCTTGCATGTAGATGACCAGGAGGGTGTAGCAGATGGTGAGCGGGGTCCAGAAGCGCAGGGCCTCGGCGGTGGTGAGGAAGTCCCGGTTGATGAGGGCCACGGCGCAGAGGTCGGCCACCAGGAAGGCCACGGCCAGGGCGCGGCGCAGGAGGGCCGGGAGGCGGTGCCAGGTGGCCAAGAGGGAGAGGCAGGCGCCGCAGTAGCGCTGGGCGGCGTGGAGCCGGAAGAGGGCCAGGACGTGGACGGCCAGGCGGGTGCAGAGGCGGGCCAGCAGGGCAGCCAGCAGCACCGCCAGCAGCAGGTTCCACACCCGGTGGGGCGCCCCCTCCTGGAGGTAGCCCAGGCTGCAGGAGATGCCGCAGCCCAGCGAGAACTGGCACAGCAGCAGCAGCATCTGCGACGAAGAGGAAGAGGAGGGCGCCCCCTGGCGGAGAGAGAGGGGAATTGAAACACTAATCTCCTGGGAATGGCGAAGGACGGGCAAATCCCTCTGGCTGTTTCCCAAGCCAGGTAAGGATCGGATTCACTCATCCGTAAGGCCACCTTAGGCCATGGCCTTGGGTGGCAGCCATGGGAAGGGCGGCAAATCCGGACCTCCCAAAATTAAAAAAAGTTTGATCTTCGGGCGCTTCTGTGTCTGCGCGCCATCAAAGCCCACCCCGCACCCCCTCCCCTTTCTTGCACTCCTCCTTGGCGCCCCCCCCCCCGGCACCTCCCCGCGGTTCCGTGCACCCCGGAGGCGGGGCTTCCCTTCCTCCTCCTCCGTGACGTCGGGTGCATGGCTTCCGGGAGCGAGCCATCCCTTGCTTCTTCCTCCTGCTCGCCATGCGCCCGGCTTCTTCCTCCTCCGCGACGCCGGGCGCCCGGCAAGGAGGAGGAGGAAGCCAGGCACATGGCAAGCAGGAGGAAGAAGCAAGGAATGGCTCGCTTCCAGGGGCGAGCGAGCCCTTCCTTCTCCTCTTCGCCATGCGCCCGGTTTCCTCCTCCTCCGCGACGCCGGGTGCGTGGCGAAGAGTCAACGAAGCCGGGCGCATGGCCAGAGGGGGAGGAAGGGAAGGAATGGCTTGCTTCCGGGGGCGAGCAAGCCCTTCCTTCCTTCTCCTCTTCGCCATGCGCCTGGTTTCCTCCTCCTCCGCGACGCCGGGCGCGTGGCGAAGAGTCAACGAAGCCGAGCGCATGGTGAGAGGAGGAGGAAGGGAAGGAATGGCTCGCTTCCGGGGGCGAGCAAGCCCTTCCTTCCTTCTCCTCTTCGCCATGCGCCTGGTTTCCTCCTCCTCCTCGCCGGGCGCGTGGCGAAGACTCAATGAAGCCGGGCGCGTGGCGAGAGGAGGAGGAAGGGAAGGCGTAATTTGAAAGTGTGGCCTAGGGCGCCAAAATTGCTTAATCCGGGCCTGGAGGAACCTGGTCATCCACTGACCTTCTCGAGGGAGAGGAGGGCCGAGACGGCGCGGAGGGAGAACTCGAGGACCACCAGGGCGGCCACGCGGGGGCCCACCACCGTCAACAGGGCTGCCGTCACCGGGAGGTGGAGCCGGTCCAGGAGCGGACGACGCAAGCGCAGGGCCTCCTCCTCCGCCTGCCGCTCGGGGTCACTGCCGAGAGAACGACCGTTACAGAGACCCTGGGACAGACAGGGGACCCCAAATTCTCACCAGTCCAGGCCTGGGCCAACTTCGGCCCTCCGGGTGTTTTGGACTCCAACTCCCACAATTCCTAACAGCCTCCCTCCCTCCTTTTTCTTTCTCTCCTTCCTTCTTTCCTTCCTTCCTTCCTTCCTTCCTTCCTTCCCTCCCTCCCTTTTCTCTCTCCTTCCTTCCTTCCCTCCCGGATGGGCCTCCCCAGATGACCTTAAATTACGAGGTAGGACGTAGGGGCAGGTGCGTTCGGACAAGTAAACTGGGCCAGAACCGTATAGAGCTTTAAAGGTCAAAACCAGCACTTTGGATTGAGCTCGGACGTGGATGGAGCCAGTGGAGCTGCAGCCAGTGGAGCTGACTAGCTACAACGGCTGGACTAGTTGCAATTTCTGAACAGTCTTCAAAGCAGTCCACGTAACCTAGCTACGGGATGTGACTAGAGCTGGACTAGTAGCAGATCAGACTTCCCAAGGGACTGACGCAGCTGGTTCTTAGCAGCGGCAACTTTAGCCGCAATGGATGTATTCTGTGCGGCCTTCGTTGCTGCGTCGTAGGTCCGCAGATAAGAAACTAGGAGCTAGGGCTGACAGCGGGAGGGAAGGCCAAAGTTGGCCCGTACTTACCTTAGAGGCAGCAGGGCCTCCCCATGCAAAGTATACCTGGCTTCGGAAGTGGAGCGGGATGGAGTTCAGAAGTGGAACTCATGGTGGAACTGAAATCCCCCATTGGACTCTGAGGCAGAGAGTTGGAGGGCCGAAGTTGGCCCAGGCCCGAACTAGCACAACACAAAGCCAGACTCACTTGAGGCACTGGATGTAGAGGTAGACCTTCACCAGGCTGCAGAGGACGGAGATGGCACAGGCGCCCACCAGCCCTGCGAGGGAGGCCGGGTCGGAACAGGTGGACGAAGGGATACGATTGTTACCATCACAAACCAAGACATGGTTTCGAAACAATATTGAAATCATTCATAACGCGCCTCCTCGGTTTCGAGCCGAATGATCTCTCTATAACAGGGGTCGGGAACCTATGGTTCACGAGCCAGACGTGGCTCTTTTAATTATTGCATCTGGCTCTCCAGAGAAGATATGTTTCCCAGCATACAGCGGGGAGGAGTGACGCAAACGTGCCACGGCTCTTCCATTCTTTCCTTCTCTCCTTCCTTTTACCTCCCTCTCTCCCCTTCCTTCTTTTGTCCCCCCCCTTCCTTCCTTCCTTCCTCTTCCATTCTTTCCTTCTCTCCTTCCTTTTCCTTCCTTCCTTCTTCCATTCTTTTCCTTCTCTCCTTCCCTTTCCCCTCCCTTTCCCTCTCTCCCCTTCTTTCCTCCAGTCTCCCTTCCTTCCTTCCTTCCTTTCTCCCCTTCACTCTTCCTTTCTTTCTTTCTCTTTCCTTCTCCTTCTCTCCTTCCGTTTCCCTCCCTCCCTCCCCTTCTTTCCTCCCTCCCTCTTCGTTCCTCCCTTCCTCTTCCATTCTCTCCTTCCTTTCCCTTTCCCCTTCCTTCTTTCCTCCATTCTCACTCTTCCTTCCTTTCTTTCTCCCCTTCACCCTTTCCTTCTCCTTCTCTCCTTCCATTTTCCTCCCTCCCTCTTCATTCCTCCCTTCCTCTTCCATTCTTTCCTTTCTCTCCTTCCTTTTCCCTTTCCCCTTCCTTCTTTCCTCCATTCTCACTCTTCCTTCCTTTCTCCCCGTTCACCCTTCTCCTTTTCTCCCTCCCTCTCTCCCCTTCCTTCCTCCCTCCCTCCCTCTTCGTTCCTCCCTTCCTCTTCCATTCTTTCCTTCTCTCCTTCCTTTTCCCTTTCCCCTTCCTTCTTTCTACCATTCTCCCTCTTCCTTCCTTCCTCCCCGTTCACCCTTTCCTTCTCCTTTTCTCCTTCCTTTTCTCCCTCCCTCTCTCCCCTTCCTTCCTCCCTCCCTCTTCATTCCTCCCTTCCTCTTCCATTCTTTTCCCTCTTTCCCCTTCCTTCTTTCCTCCATTCTCACTCTTCCTTCCTTCCTTTCTCCCCCTTCACCCTTTACTTCTCCTTCTCTCCTTCCTTTTCCCTCCCTTTCTCCCCATCCTTCTTGCCTCCCTCTTCATTCCTTCCTTCTTCTTCCATTCTTTCCTTCTCTCCTTCCTTTTCCCTCCCTCTCACCTTCCTTCTTTCCTCCATTCTTCCGCTTCCTTCCTTCCTTTTTCCCCCTTCGCCCTTTCCTTCTCCTTCTCTCCTTCCTTTTCCCTCTCTCCCCTTCCTTCTTTCCTCCATTCTCCCTCTTCCTTCCTTCCTCCCTTCACCCTTTCCTTCTCTCCTTCCTTCCCCTCCCTCTCTCCCCTTCATTCTTTCCTCCCTCCCTTTGTTCCTACCTCTTGCATTCTTTCCTTCCTTTTCCCTCTCTCCTTTCTTCTTTCTTCCATTCTCCCTCTTCCTTCCTTCCTTTTTCCCGCTTTACCCTTTCCTTCTCCTTCTCTCCTTCCTTTTCCCTCTCCCCTTCCTTCTTTCCTCCATTCTCCCTCTTCCTTCCTTCCTCCCCTTCACCCTTTCCTTCTCCTTCCTTTCTTTTCACTTCCCTCTCTCCCCTTCTTTCTTTTCTTCTTTTCCCTTCATTATTTTACCTTTTCCTCACTCCCTTTCTTTTCTTTCCCCCACCCTTTCCTTTCCTCCCTTCCCATTTCCTTTTTCCTTTCCCCCTCCTTGTCTCTCTCCTGCTTTTCTTTTCTTCCTTTTCCATAGTTCGTTCTTCTTTCCTTTCTTCCTCTCCCCCTCCCTCCTTTATTTCCTCTGTCTGTCTGTCTTTCTTTCTTTCCCCCTTCCTTCCTTCCTTCCTTCCTTCCTTCCTTCCTTCCTTCCATCTTCTCTTTCTTCCCAGAGTCCTGAGCATGCCTTTTGCAGAGCCAGGTCTGAAGTGTCCCCTCATTCTGCCTCTATGGGAATCCTTTCCTCATCGTATGTACGTATAGACTCACATTTAGTCGAATTCAGTCTTAAAATATATTATATACTAGCTTGGGGACCCGGCGGTGCCCGGGTGATTTGAGAATTGCAGCAGGACGTAGAGTGGGTCATGGGGGCTCTGTGTGCCAAGTTTGGTCTTGATCCATCATTCTTGGGAGTTGCAGTGGTATCATGAAATTACTGAAGGTAGTGCAAGTCCCATCATCTGTGGTCCACCCTCCCCCAACCTGCAGCAGGATGTAGAGTGGGTCATGGGGGCTCTGTGTGCCAAGTTCGGTCTGTATTGGTGAATGGATGAGGGTTGCATTGTTTTGAGGAAGTGAGCGAAGGTACTTCAAGTCCCATCATCCGTGGTCCGTCTCACACAAGACTGCACCAGGATGTAGAGTGGGTCATGAGGGCTCTGTGTGCCAGGTTTGGTGTAGACCAGTAATTGGATTAGGTTTGCAGCCGTCTTGGAAAGTGAGTGAAGGTACTTCAAGTCCCATCATCCGTGGTCCGTCTCACATAAAACTGCACCAGGATGTAGAGTGGGTCATGAGGGCTCTGTGTGGCAGGTTTGGTGTAGACCAGTAATTGGATTAGGTTTGCAGCCGTCTTGGAAAGTGAGGGAAGGTACTGCAAGTCCCATCATCCATGGTCTGCCCTACTATAAACTGGAGTAGGATGTAGAGTGGGTCACTGGGGCTCTGTGTGCCAAGTGTGGTCTTTATCGGTGTTTGTTGGGGACCGCAATGGTCTGTGGTAGTAGAGGGCTGTGAAAGTACTACAAATCCCATCATCCATTGGCACCCTACCCCCAAACCTCAACATGATGTGAAGGCAGTCATGGGGGTTATGTGTGCCAAGTGTGGTCTCGATCAGTAATTGGATGAGGGTCGCAGCGGACTTGGGAAGTGAGTGCGTGTGCCAAGTGTGGTCTGTATTGGTCCTTTTAGGTGGCCGCAGTGGTCTGTGGGAACCAAAGTGTTTGAATGTACTACAAATCCCATAATCCGTGGTCCATCTCCCCCAAACCACACCAGGACGTAAAGGGGGTCTGGGGGGTTATGTGTCCCAAGTTTGGTGCAGGTCCATCACCCGCGCCGGTCACTGTGGCCTGTGAAAGTGGCAGCCAATCAGAACGCCGGCACATACATACAAACCCACCCACATACATACAAACATTCCGCTTTATTATATATAGAGAGATAGAGATAGAGAGATAGAGATATGGCTCTCGCTGAAAAAAATTCCCAAATATTTAGCTTTCATGGCTCTCGGAGTCAAAAAGGTTCCCGACCCCTGACCAAGATCCACGAAAATCCAAGGTGACCGTTCCGAAACCCCAACAGTGACCACTCACCTTGGAGGAAGGCGTCCACCAAGTGGGAGCCCCACTCGAGGCCAGGCCAAGCGGGCAGCCAGGAGAGCAGCCAGGAGGCCAAGCCCGACAGCATGGTGTCCACTACGCTTCCACGGAGGCGGCGGCGGCACCGGGACTGGACGGGGATCCCCGTCTGTCCGTCCGCACTGGACCTTGCCCCGTCATATCTCGCTATCCTGTGGTTAATCATTGCCCTGGGAGGAAGGAGAGGCCTTGGCTCGAAGCGGGACGGCGTCCAGAGGAAGAGGTCAAAGGTCAGGAGACCGTCAACAATCCCTCGAGGAGCGTCCAAAAGAGCTGGGGATGTTTACCTGCGGAACTGAAGGCCAAGAGGAGACGAGACGGCCATAGGTCAACACGTCAAAGGGTGTCCTGAGAGGCTTGTTTACACTCGGACTCAATGGGGTCACGGGTCCAAATGACAGGGAAGAACTTCCTGTGTGAGAGAGCGGTTAAACAGTGGAACTCTCTGCCTCAGAGTCCGACGGGGGATTTGAGTTCCGAGAGGAGACGGGACAGCCATAGAGGTCCTGAGGGAGAGGTTTGTTCAGACTCGGACTCAATAGGGTCACGGGTCCAAATGACAGGGAAGAACTTCCTGTGTGAGAGAGCGGTTCAACAGTGGAACTCTCTGCCTCAGAGTCCAACGGGGGATTTGAGTTCCGAGAGGAGACAGGACAGCCATAGAGGTCCTGAGGAGAGGTTTGTTCAGACTCAGATTCAATAGGGTCACGGGTCCAAATGACAGGGAAGAACTTCCTGTGTGAGAGAGCGGTTCAACAGTGGAACTCTCTGCCTCAGAGTCCGACGGGGGATTTGAGTTCCGAGAGGAGACGAAAGGAGGGACAGCCATAGAGGTCCTTAGGGAGAGGTTTGTTCAGACTCGGACTCAATAGGGTCACGGGTCCAAATGACAGGGAAGAACTTCCTGTGTGAGAGAGCGGTTCAACAGTGGAACTCTCTGCCTCAGAGTCCGACGGGCGATTGAAGTTCCGAGAGGAGACGGGGCAGCCATAGAGGTCCTGAGGGAGAGGTTTGTTCAGACTCGGACTCAATAGGGTCACGGGTCCAAATGACAGGGAAGAACTTCCTGTGTGAGAGAGCGGTTCAACAGTGGAACTCTCTGCCTCAGAGTCCAACGGGGGATTTGAGTTCCGAGAGGAGACGGGGCAGCCATAGAGGTCCTGAGGGAGAGGTTTGTTCAGACTCGGACTCAATAGGGTCACGGGTCCAAATGACAGGGAAGAACTTCCTGTGAGAGAGAGCGGTTCAACAGTGGAACTCTCTGCCTCAGAGTCCAACGGGGGATTTGAGTTCCGAGAGGAGACAGGACAGCCATAGAGGTCCTGAGGGAGAGGTTTGTTCAGACTCGGACTCAATAGGGTCATGGGTCCAAATGACAGGGAAGGAGATTCCATTCAAGTTTAAGAACTTCCTGTGTGAGAGAGCGGTTCAACAGTGGAACTCTCTGCCTCAGAGTCCGACAGGGGATTTGAGTTCCACTTCTGAACTCCATCCCGAAGCCAGGTATACTTTGCATGAGGAGGCCCAGCTGCCTCTAAGGCAGGCATGGGCCAACTTCGGCCTTCCCTCCCGCTGTCAGGCCTAGCTCCTGCCAACCTAACAGTTCGAAAACACGCAAATTTGAGCGGCTTAGTAGGTACCGCTTACTAAGTGGGAAGGGATGGAGTTCGGAAGTGGCACTCATTGTGTTGACACTGGGCAAGTCACTCTCTCTCAGCCTGGAGAGGGGGGCCGTTATATATATATCTCTCTCTATCTCTCTCTCTCTATATATAATAAAGCGGAATGTTTGTATATTTGTGGGTTCGTATGTATGTATGTATGTGGCAGCATTCTGATTGGCTCCTGGCCTCTACATTCTGACATGATTGGTTGCCAGTGAGGGAGTATTTGCATAACGCCTCTAATTGGCCAGCCAACACGAACATTCCGACACTCTAAACTGCCAGAGTGGGGTAAGGAAAAGGCCTGAGGCAGTCGCCAACACGAACATTCCGACACTCTAAACTGGCAGAGGAGGATAAGGCAAAGGCCTGAGGCAGTCGCCAACACGAACATTCCGACACTCTAAACTGCCAGAGTGGGAGAAGGCAAAGGCCTGAGGCAGTCGCCAACACGAACATTCCGACACTCTAAACTGCCAGAGGGGAGAAGGCAAAGGCCTGAGGCAGTCGCCACACAACATTCCGACACTCTAAACTGGCAGAGGAACATTCCGACACTCTAAACTGCCAGAGTGGGGTATTCCGACACTCTAAAGTGGCAGAGTGGGGTAAGGAAAGGCCTGAGGCAAAAGGCCTGAAAAGGCAGCAGTCGCCAACACGAACATTCCGACACTCTAAACTGCCAGAGTGGGGTAAGGAAAAGGCCTGAGGCAGTCGCCAACACGAACATTCCGACACTCTAAACTGCCAGAGTGGGGTAAGGAAAAGGCCTGAGGCAGTCAGGCATGGTGGGAGTTTAAGTCCAAAACACTTTGCGGCCCCCAACAATGAGAGAACAACACCAACAACACAGAGGCCCAATGGCCCACTTTACAGCCTGGAGCACTTTAGGGCAGGATGGGCCACGAATGATGGGATTTGCAGTACCTTCACCCAATTCACTTCCCACAGACCAGGCCCAAAATTGACAGTAAGGTTCCCCAACTAGGCCTCAGCTCATGGGACATTGTGTATGGCCTGAATTGACAGTAACCTACCTTGGTACACAGAGCCTCTATGACCCACGCTACATTCTACTGCAGTTTGGAGGGTGGACCATGGATTATGGGATTTGTAGTACTTACCCTTCATTCCCCACAGACCACTGTGGCCCAGAACCAAGACCGATAAATACCAAACTTGGCACACAGAGCCCCCATGACCCACACCCCATCCAACTGCAGTTTAGAGGAGGGCGCACCATGGATGATGGGATTTCAAGTATATCCACTCACTTCCCAAGCCCGCTGTGACGCTCATCCAGTGACTGATCAGGACCAAACCTGGCACACAGAGCCCCCATGACCCACTTTACATCCTGCTGCATTTTGGAGGAGGGTGGACCACGGATGATGGGACTTGAAGTACCTTTACAAATTTCCCGAGTCTGCTGCGACCCTCATCCAATGACGGATCAAGACCAAACTTGGCACAAAATGCCCCCATCACCCACTCTATGGCCTGGTGCTGTTTGGAGGAGGGCACATCGTGGATTATGGGACTTGAAGTACCTCCACTCACTTCCCCGAGACTGCTGCAACCCTCATCCAAAGGCTGATCAAGACCAAACTTGGCACATACAGATCCCATGGCCCACTCTACATCCTGGTGTAGTTTAGAGGACGATGGACCACAGATGATGGGACTTGAAGTACCTTCACTCACCTTCCGAGACCGCTACGACCCCCATCCAATGAATGATCAAGACCAAACGTGGCACACACAGCCCCCAAGACCCACTCTACATCCTGGTGCTGTTTGGAGGGGGATGGACCATGGCCGATGGGACTTGCAGTACCTTCACTAACTTCCTGAGACCACTGCAAGCCACGTAAACATCTGAGAAGGACCACCCTTGGCACACAGAAAGAAAAAGGAGGGAGGGGAGGGAGGGAAGGAGAGAAGGAAAAAGGGAGAGAGGGAAGGAAGGAGAGAGAGAAAGGAGGAAAGGAGGGAGGGAAGGAAGGAAGGAGAGAAGGAAAAAGGGAGAGAGGGAAGGAAGGAAGGAGAAAAAGGAGGGAGGGAAGGAAGAGAAGGAAAAAAGAGGAAGGGAAGGAAGGAGAGAAAGAAAAAGGGAGAGAGGGAAGGAAGGAAGGAAGGAGAAAAAGGAGGGAGGGAAGGAAGGAGAGAAGGAAAAAAGAGGAAGGGAAGGAAGGAGAGAAAGAAAAAAAGGGAGAGAGGGAAGGAAGGAAGGAAAGAAAAAGGGAGAGAGGGAAGGAAGGAAGGAGAGAAAGAAAAAGGAGGTAGGGAGAGAAGGAAGTCGAGAGAAAAAGGAGGAAGGGAAGGAAGGAAGGAGAAAAAGGAGGGGAGGGAAGGAAGGAGAGAAGGAAAAAAGAGGAAGGGAAGGAAGGAGAGAAAGAAAAAGGGAGAGAGGGAAGGAAGGAAGGAGAAAAAGGAGGGAGGGAAGGAAGGAGAGAAGGAAAAAGGGAGAGAGGGAAGGAAGGAAGGAGAAAAAGAAAAAGGGAGAGAGGGAAGGAAGGAAGGAGAAAAAGAAAAAGGAGGTAGGGAGAGAAGGAAGGAAGTCGAGAGAAAAAGGAGGAAGGGAAGGAAGGAGAGAAAGAAAAAGGGAGAGAGGGAAGGAAGGAAGGAGAAAAAGGAGGAGGGAGGGAAGGAAGGAGAGAAGGAAAAAAGAGGAAGGGAAGGAAGGAGAGAAAGAAAAAGGGAGAGAGGGAAGGAAGGAAAAAAAGGAGGGGAGGGAAGGAAGGAGAGAAGGAAAAAGGGAGAGAGGGAAGGAAGGAAGGAGAGAAAGAAAAAGGGAGAGAGGGAAGGAAGGAAGGAGAAAAAGAAAAAGGAGGGAGGGAAGGAAGGAAGGAGAGAAAAGGAGGAAGGGAAGGAAGGAGAGAGAGAAAGGAGGGAAGGAGGGAGGGAAGGAAGGAGAGAAGGAGGGGAGGGAAGGAAGGAGAGAAGGAAAAAGGGAGAGAGGGAAGGAAGGAAGGAGAAAAAGAAAAAGGAGGTAGGGAGAGAAGGAAGGAAGTCGAGAGAAAAAGGAGGAAGGGAAGGAAGGAGAGGGAAGGAAGGAAGGAGAAAAAGAAAAAAGGAGGGAGAGAAGGAAGGAAGTCGAGAGAAAAAGGAGGAAGGGAAGGAAGGAGAGAAAGAAAAAGGGAGAGAGGGAAGGAAGGAAGGAAGGAGAAAAAAAAAGGAGGGGGGAAGGAAGGAAGGAGAGAAGGAAAAAGGGAGAGAGGGAAGGAAGGAAGGAGAGAAAGAAAAAGGGAGAGGGAAGGAAGGAAGGAGAAAAAGAAAAAGGAGGTAGGGAGAGAAGGAAGGAAGTCGAGAGAAAAAGGAGGAAGGGAAGGAAGGAGAGAAAGAAAAAGGAGAGAGGGAAGGAAGGAAGGAGAAAAAGGAGGGAGGGAAGGAAGGAGAGAAGGAAAAAGAGGAAGGGAAGGAAGGAGAGAAAGAAAAAGGGAGAGAGGGAAGGAAGGAGGAGAAAAAGGAGGGGAGGGAAGGAAGGAAGGAGAGAAGGAAAAAGGAGGAAGGGAAGGAAGGAGAGAAAGAAAAAGGGAGAGAGGGAAGGAAGGAGAGAAAGAAAAAGGAGGTAGGGAGAGAAGGAAGGAAGGCGAGAGAAAAAGGAGGGAGGAAGGGAAGGAAGGAGAGTAAAAAAGGAGGGAAGGAAGGAAAGCAAGAAAAAGGAGGGAGGAAGGGAAGGAAGGAAAGAGAGAATGAAAAAGGAGGTAGGGAGGAAAGAAGGAAAAAAGAGAAGACAGGAGAGAAAGAAAGAAAAAGGGGAAGGAGAGAAAGAAAAAGGGGGAGGAAGGAAAGGAAGGAAAGGAAGAAAAAAGGGAAGGAAGGAGCGAAAGAAAAAGGGGGGAGGGAGGGAAAGAAGGAGAGAAAGAAAGGAGCTAAAGAGGGAGGGATGGTTGGCCACAGCAATGCGTGGCGGGTACAGCGAGTACGGAGTCCCTTTTGGGGTGATAAGGACGGCATATAAGTGTCGTACATACATAAATACATATATGAGTCTCTGAAGACGCCACTGAGCAGGGATCCTTTGGCCCTTTGGCCGCGCAGGGAGAGGAAGCGCACGACTGACCGAGGAGGAAAACAAGAGGCGTTTTATTATTCAGGCGGAGGTGCACAGAGTCCGGGCCTCTCCCTTCGACACCCTCCGCAACCACGTCTTCAGGCCGGCCGCCTCATTCTCCTCTTTCTATTTGAGACCCTATTTGTGCAAAAGGAACCCCGCAAGAGGTCTCCAAGCAGCATTCTCTCCTGACGCTTTGCCTGCACCTTCCGTCAGCAATAACAACAACAACAACGATTGTCAGTTTGGTCTGTTGAACTGCAATGCCCACGACCCAAGGGAGTGTGTTTGTGTGTGGCTTTTAGGGCCAGGAAACGCTGGAAGGAAAGCCCGGCGGAAGGGAAGACCTGCTCCAAAGGGACGCCGTTTAGAACGGACACACAGCTGGCTTCTTGCAGTCACGAACGCGTTCCGATTCCCTTTACGACGCAATAAATAGATTTTTTTCCGTATCGTCCAAGGCTTTCACAGCGTGATGTTATGACGTTTACCGAGCTGCATGGCCAATGAGTTCTTGTAGCATTTTCTCCTGACGTTTCACCCCCATCTGCGGCTAATAGCATCGTCAGATAATAATAATAATAGTGGTAGTAGTAGTTTGGTCTGTTGAACTGTAATGCCCATGATACAATGGAGTGTGTGTCTGTGTGTGTGGCTTTTGGGGCCGGAAGGACAGCCTTGCAGCAGGGAAGAGGTGCCTCTCGTCGGTGTTGCCGTTGCCGAGGCCTCTTCGCAAGCATCTCGGCATGACGCTCGGCTTCTCAAAGTCACTTGCTCCGGCCTTGGCCGCAAGACTGACCGGGCCAGGGGTCGCCTCAGGCCGAGAAAGGAGTGTGTCACTCCACAGGTCCGTTGGGGGCGCTCAGGTGCCGTGGAGGTGCCGGCAGGTGACCTTGCGCAGCTCGTCCCAGAAGAGGAGGCTGAGGATGGTGTGTGGCCCCAGGCGGAGGTAGGCCGGGCCCAGGCCTTTGTAGAGCGCCCAGGGGCCCTCCTTGCCGCAGACCTGCACAAAACAGTCCCAGAAGCCCCGGTAGTGCTTGCCCTGGGAAGGAGGAAGGGCAACGTCACAACATCACCGCAAAATAGAATATAATAATATATACTAATCATATCATATTATAAATAACTACCTGCACCCGGCTGTTATATATATACCAATATATACTAATATATACTAATCATATCGTATTATAAATAACTAGCTGTACCCGGCTGATATATATATATATACTAATATATACTAATATATACTAATCATATCATATTATAAATAACTACCTGTACCCGGCTGATATATATATATATACTAATATATACTAATATATACTAATCATATCGTATTATAAATAACTAGCTGTACCCGGCTGTTATATATATACTAATATATACTAATATATACTAATATTTACTAATATATACTAAGCATATAATATTATAAATAACTAGCTGTACCCGGCTGTTATATATATATATATATATATATACTAATATTTACTAATATATACTAATATATACTAATATTTACTAATATATACTAAGCATATATTATAAATAACTAGCTGTACCCGGATGTTATATATATACTAATATTTACTAATATATACTAATATTTACTAATATATACTAATCATATCATATTACAAATAACTAGCTGTACCCAGCTGTTATATATATACATACTAATATATACTAATATATACTAATCATATCAAATTATAAATAGCTGTACCCACCTGTTATATATATACTAATATTTACTAATATATATTAATGATATCATATTATAAATAACTAGCTGTACCCGGCTGTTATATATATATACATACTAATATATACTAATATATACTAATCATATCATATT
Organism: Anolis apletophallus; assembly: GCA_030556195.1. Classification (NCBI taxonomy): domain Eukaryota; kingdom Metazoa; phylum Chordata; class Lepidosauria; order Squamata; family Anolidae; genus Anolis; species Anolis apletophallus. The sequence goes on along the minus strand of JARBWK010000017.1, from coordinate 15,013,601 downwards.
ATAAATAACTAGCTGTACCCGGCTGTTATATATATATACTAATATTTACTAATATTTACTAATATATACTAATCATATCATATTATAAATAACTAGCTGTACCTGGCTGTTATATATATACTAATATATACTAATATTTACTAATATATACTAATATATTCTAAAATATATTAATCATATCATATTATAAATAACTAGCTGTACCCGGCTGTTATATATATACTAATATATACTAATATATACTAATATTTACTAATATATACTAAGCATATAATATTATAAATAACTAGGTGTACCCGGCTGTTATATATTTATATATATATATATATATATATATATATATATATATATAAATATATACTAATATTTACTAATATATACTAATATATACTAAAATTTACTAATATATACTAAGCATATATTATAAATAACTAGCTGTACCCGGATGTTATATATATATATATATATATATATATATATATATATATATATATACACATACACACACACACACACACATATATACTAATATATACTAATATATACTAATATATACTAATCATATCAAATTATAAATAGCTGTACCCACCTGTTATATATATATATACTAATATTTACTAATATTTACTAATATATACTAATCATATCATATTATAAATAACTAGCTGTACCTGACTGTTATAAATATACTAATATATACTAATATTTACTAATATATACTAATCTATTCTAAAATATATTAATCATATCATATTATAAATAACTAGCTGTACCCGGCTGTTAGTAGGCCTCAATATGAGAATGCCTCAGTGTGAGAGGAAAAACAACAACAACAACATAATATTGATTTACGGCCCTCGCTTACCAGCCCCGCCTCGTCCACCGGCTGGTTGTAGAGCCTGGTGCTGACCACGTCGAAGGGCGTCATGGTCCCGGCCACGGCCACGCTGCTGATCATGCCTCCGGCCAGTGCCACCATCCAGCTACCCTCACGGAACCACTGGGAGGAAGGAAGGAAGGAAGGTGGGCGTCAGTGCGCTGCCCTTCTCCATCACGGCCCTTTCCTTTCTCCCTCACCGGCCCTCTCCCTCCGGCTCACCTTGCGCTTGCGGACCCACTCCTTGGCCGAGGCAAAGGTGGCCAGTTGGGCGGCGGAGCCCACCATCACGCGCGGCACGGCCCCGTTCACGCCCCGCCAGAGGCCCAGCAGGCCCTGCTTCCTGTAGATGGTCTCAAAGGCCCCCGAGACACTCTGCAAGGGAGAAGCAAGCCCGGGCTGGGTCAAGTGGGCCACTGAAATCGAAGGAAAGAAGGGACTGCCGTTCACGATGAGGGGCTTCTAGGTCTAGACACCCTCCGATCCCTCCCGACAGATGGCCATCAAGTCTACAGAGAATCCTAGTATTGGAAGGGACCCCTAGGGCAGTGTTTCCCAACTGCTGTGCTGCGGCACACTAGTGTTCCGTAAGCGATTATCAGGTGTGCCGTGGAAGAACCGACCACGCCTGCCTCTCGCTCTGTCTCTCCGTCTCTCTCTCTTTGGGGCGCCAGCAGGGCCAATCAACGCCGGCCAAGAAGCAAAACCCCCCTCTCTAAGGGGAGGAGCCGGGGGGCGCCATTCCCTGTGAGGTCACTTCCGGAGGAGGCGGAGAGCTTCCGGAGAGGAGCGTTGGGCTTTGTTTTCCTCTCAGCTGGCTCAGGATTCCTTCGGGTTTCGGGCCGGGGTGGCTCCGGGGCCTCCTCCCTTCTTCCTCTCCTGGCCTGGGCTCTGCCTCTCCTGCTCTCAGCCTTCCTTCCTTCCTTCCTTCCTTCCTTCCTTCCTTCCTTCCTTCCTTCCTTCCTTCCTTCCTTCACGGCCTGCCTCTCGGCTTCGGAAGGGAGCGGCCTGTGTCATTTTGTATACGGAGAGTATAAATACATTCAAAAACATATTCACTACATGTATTACTGTGTTAGAGTGTTATTTTGTATACGGACTGTATAAATACATTCAAAAACATATTCACTACATGTATTACTGTGTTAGAGTGTCATTTTGTATACGGACTGTATAAATACATTCAAAAACATATTCACTACATGTATTACTGTGTTAGAGTGTCATTTTGTATACGGACTGTATAAATACATTCAAAAACATATTCACTACATGTATTACTGTGTTAGAGTGTCATTTTGTATACGGACTGTATAAATACATTCAAAAACATATTCACTACATGTATTACTGTGTTAGAGTGTCATTTTGTATACGGACTGTATAAATACATTCAAAAACATATTCACTACATGTATTACTGTGTTAGAGTGTCATTTTGTATACGGACTGTATAAATACATTCAAAAACATATTCACTATATGTATTACTGTGTAGTGTCATTTTGTATACGGACTGTATAAATACATTCAAAAAAAACATATTCACTACATGTATTACTGTGTTAGAGTGTCATTTTGTATACGGACTGTATAAATACATTCAAAAACATATTCACTATATGTATTACTGTGTTAGAGTGTCATTTTGTATACGGACTGTATAAATACATTCAAAAACATATTCACTACATGTATTACTGTGTTAGAGTGTCATTTTGTATACGGACTGTATAAATACATTCAAAAACATATTCACTACATGTATTACTGTGTTAGAGTGTCATTTTGTATACGGACTGTATAAATACATTTAAAAACATATTCACTACATGTATTACTGTGTTAGAGTGTCATTTTGTATACGGACTGTATAAATACATTCAAAAACATATTCACTACATGTATTACTGTGTTAGAGTGTCATTTTGTATACGGACTGTATAAATACATTCAAAAACATATTCACTATATGTATTACTGTGTTAGAGTGTCATTTTGTATACGGACTGTATAAATACATTCAAAAACATATTCACTACATGTATTACTGTGTTAGAGTGTCATTTTGTATACGGACTGTATAAATACATTCAAAAACATATTCACTACATGTATTACTGTGTTAGAGTGTCATTTTGTATACGGACTGTATAAATACATTCAAAAACATATTCACTACATGTATTACTGTGTTAGAGTGTCATTTTGTATACGGACTGTATAAATACATTCAAAAACATATTCACTATATGTATTACTGTGTTAGAGTGTCATTTTGTATACGGACTGTATAAATACATTTAAAAACATATTCACTACATGTATTACTGTGTTAGAGTGTCATTTTGTATACGGACTGTATAAATACATTCAAAAACATATTCACTATATGTATTACTGTGTTAGAGTGTCATTTTGTATACGGACTGTATAAATACATTTAAAAACATATTCACTACATGTATTACTGTGTTAGAGTGTCATTTTGTATACGGACTGTATAAATACATTCAAAAACATATTCACTACATATACGGACTGTATAAATACATTTAAAAACATATTACCTATATGTATTACTGCGTTAAGAGTGTCATTTTGTATACGGACTGTATAAATACATTCAAAAACATATTAACTATATGTATTACTGCGTTAAGAGTGTCATTTTGTATACGGAGTGTATAAATACATTCAAAAACATATTCACTATATGTATTACTGTGTTAAGAGTGTCATTTTGTATACGGAGTGTATAAATACATTTAAAAACATATTACCTATATGTATTACTGCGTTAAGAGTGTCATTTTGTATACGGACTGTATAAATACATTCAAAAACATATTAACTATATGTATTACTGCGTTAGAGTGTCATTTTGTATACGGAGTGTATAAATACATTTAAAAACATATTAACTATATGTATTACTGTGTTAGAGTGTCATTTTGTATACGGACTGTATAAATACATTCAAAAACATATTCACTATATGTATTACTGTGTTAGAGTGTCATTTTGTATACGGACTGTATAAATACATTTAAAAACATATTCACTATATGTATTACTGTGTTAGAGTGTCATTTTGTATACGGACTGTATAAATACATTCAAAAACATATTCACTATATGTATTACTGTGTTAGAGTGTCATTTTGTATACGGACTGTATAAATACATTCAAAAACATATTCACTACATGTATTACTGTGTTAGAGTGTCATTTTGTATACGGATTTTGTGTATAAATACATTCAAAAACATATTCACTACATGTATTACTGTGTTAGAGTGTCATTTTGTATACGGACTGTATAAATACATTCAAAAACATATTCACTATATGTATTACTGTGTTAGAGTGTCATTTTGTATACGGACTGTATAAATACATTCAAAAACATATTCACTATATGTATTACTGTGTTAGAGTGTCATTTTGTATACTGTGTTAGAGTGACTGTATAAATACATTCAAAAACATATTCACTATATGTATTACTGTGTTAGAGTGTCATTTTGTATATGGACTGTATAAATACATTTAAAAACATATTCACTATATGTATTACTGTGTTAGAGTGTCATTTTGTATACGGAGAGTATAAATACATTCAAAAACATATTCACTATATGTATTACTGTGTTAGAGTGTCATTTTGTATACGGACTGTATAAATACATTCAAAAACATATTCACTACATGTATTACTGTGTTAGAGTGTCATTTTGTATACGGAGTGTATAAATACATTCAAAAACATATTCACTATATGTATTACTGCGTTAGAGTGTCATTTTGTATATGGAGTGTATAAATACATTCAAAAACATATTCACTATATGTATTACTGTGTTAGAGTGTCATTTTGTATACGGACTGTATAAATACATTCAAAAACATATTAACTATATGTATTACTGTGTTAGAGTGTCATTTTGTATACGGAGTGTATAAATACATTCAAAAACATATTCACTACATGTATTACTGTGTTAGAGTGTCATTTTGTGTCATTTTGGTTGGTGGTGTGCCCCAAGATTTTGTAAGTGTAAATAGTGTGCCGCGGCTCAAAAAAGGTTGGGAAACACTGCCCTAGGGAACACCCTCTTCTTCCATGAAAGAAGACACAACGAAAGAACGAAGGGATGGACCGGAGATTCCCAGTTGGGAGGAACCCCCTTCAATCCCTCCCGACAGATGGCCAGAGTCCAGGCCCTGTCTATATACTGGAGAGGAGCCCAACAGGAGGAGGGAGCGCCTGTGTCCGTGTGTGTTTTGCTGAGCAAACTTGCTGAGGCCGTTGGAAAGTGATCCGTGCCCAGCGGCACAAACAGCCGGCGTCATCAGATGCCCTTCGGCACAACACCACCACCCTCACCCTCCTCCTCGTCCGCCTCCGCCGCTCCCTTTCCCTTGCATTCAGCAACTTCTCAGTGTTGCAAAACACTGCCTTTTGTCCTCATGCAAAGGGCCAACAAGAAGGCAGGGCTGCCCAGAAAATGCCCTACGAATTCCCCTCCGGTATCCCTCCCTCCCTCCCTGACCATTCATTCACCTCAATTGAAGACTTTGGGGAGCTACCACCAGTAAGGCCCTGCCAGACCTAGCGGCGCTGCCCTACCTGGCAGAAGGTGGGTCCGACTGGATGGTCTTTAGGGAGCCCTTGCAAGTCTATGCTTCTATTATTGCATCGTACGATCAATATAATTAATATGCAAATAATAAATAAATATAATAAATATTTATTATAATAAATTATAAATATCAATAAATACATCTATCTATGTATATAATAAAAGTCAGTGTTTGTGGGCGGAGGTGTGGAGGAATATGTGACAGCGTTTCAATTATTTGCATAAAGGACTCTGATTGGCCAGCCTCAGAACTCCAACACTCTAAGGCACCAGACAGAGGGGATTGGTTGCCACTTGGTTGCCACTGATTGGCCTGGCTCAGTATTTTGCCATAAAGGACACTGATTGGCCTGGCTCAGCACTCCAACACTCTAAGGCACCAGACAGAGGGGATTGGTTGCCACTGAGGGGGTATTTGCATAAAGGACACTGATTGGCCTGGCTCAGCACTCCAACACTCTAAGGCACCAGACAGAGGGGATTGGTTGCCACTGAGGGGGTATTTGCATAAAGGATTCTGATTGGCCGGCCTCAGGACTCCCAACATTCTAAGGCAGCAGAGAGGATTGGTTGCCACTGAGGGAGTATTTGCATAAAGGACTTTGATTGGCCATCTACATTCCAACATTCTAAGGTGACGCAGAGGGAAAAGGAAAGGCCTCAGGCAAGCAGTCACTGCGGCCCACAGCAATGACGGATCAGGACCACACTTGGTACACAGGGGCCCAATGGCCCACTTCACAACCTGGTGTGATTTAGGGCAGGATGGGCCACGAATGATGGGATTTGCAGTACCTTCACCTGATTCACTTCCCAAACAACACTGGAGCCCCTATAACTGACAGACCAGGCCCAAAATTGACAGCAAGGCTTCCTCAACTTGATTTTTCTGACTAGGCCCCCAACAATGACAAATCAGGACCAAACTTGGCACACAGAGCCCCCATGACCCACCCTACATCCTGGTGCAGTTTGGAGGTGGATGGACCATAGATGATGGGACTTGAAGTAATAAATACATATCATAAACTGTGTAAACAATGATAACAAGTAGACTAGGCACTTGGGAAGTGTCTGACACCTGGAAATACAATATGTGCGATTTCACATACGATGAAGAATACGATTAGATGTCTCGACGCCATTGAGACAGGTTCAGGCCCAGCGGATGGAGGGAGCAAACAAACCAAGGCTCTCACCTGGTGGTTGTGCTGGTGCCCCACGGCCACGGCGGCTATGGTCTGGGCCTGCAGGTGGGTCTTGACCTGAGAGGAGCAGAGAAGAGAAGCTCTTTGGAGACTGAATTGGCACAACGAGCCGGGGACGGGCTCCAAGGCTCAAGCTTTGGCTCGGAAAACCCGGGCCTGGGAAGGGCCCCGGACGCACGACGACAATGTGCAAAACTATCACGTATGGGTTTCACCAGGCGCGGTCCACCTTCGGCCCTCCCTACAGACGTTTTGGACTCCAACTCCCACAATGACACCGATGCTTACCTGGCTTGGAATTTGCCCAAGTTGGACCATGCGGAAATGACATTGATACATGCCCGGATTACCCATAAGGCCAACGAGGCCATGGCCTAGGGGCGCAAGCCGGGGGAGGGGCAGATCACGGACCAAACTCCCCCAAAAAAACCAAAACTGGTCTGCGCCCCTCTTTCCCCCTTTCTCATGCCCCTCCTTGCTCCTTCTCCTGGCAAAGTCTCTGCTCCGTCCCCTCCGTCTCTCGCGCTCTCTCGTGCTCTCTCTCGTGCTCTCTCTCCCACGGGTGCCCGCGGAGACTCTCTCGCACTGCGCTCTCCCGCGGGCTCTCTCTCTCGCGACACTCTCTCTCACACTCGCTCTCTTGCTCACGCTCTCGTGCACACCCTCTCGCTCTCTCATGCGCGCCCTTTCTCTCGCGCGTGCTTTCTCGCGCCCGCCCTCTCTCTTGCTCACGCTCTCGCACGCCACACTCTCTCGCGCACACTCTCTCTCACACTCGCTCTCTTGCTCACGCTCTCGTGCACACCCTCTCTCGCTCTCTCACACCCTCGCGTGCTTTCTCGCGCCCGCCCTCTCTCTTGCTCACGCTCTCTCGCACGCCCTCTCTCTCTCGCACGCCCTCTCTCTCGCTAACACTCTTGCGCTCGCGTTCTCACGCTCTCTTGCTCACGCTCTCTCTCGTGCATGCTCTCTCACGCCCGCGCTCTCCCTCACGCCCTCTCTCATCGCTTTCTCTCGCTCTCGCGCTCTCCGCTAACTCTCTCACACTCGCTCTCTTGCTCACGCTCTCGTCACACCCTCTCGCTCTCACGCCGCCTCTCTCTCTCTCGCGCGTGCCCTCTCTCACGCGCGCTTTCTCTCGGGCGCGTTCACGCTCTCTCTTGCGCATGCCCTCTCTCGTACGCGCTTTCTCTCGCGCCCGCACTCTCTCTCGCGCGTGCCCTCTCTCTCACACTCTCTCTTGCTCATCTCTCTCTCTCTCGTGGGCGCCTTTGGAGTGAGTTTGCACCCGCTGCGCTCTCCCCAAGCCTCCCGACTCCCGAGGAGACCTTCAGAGCACAGTGTGGCTTTGCAGCCGGTGGGAATGCCTGGGGACCTTGGAGGTGGCGGGAGGTTGGCTTAAAGGGGGCGTAATCCCAAAGTGTGGCCTAGGGCGCCAAAAAGTGTTAATCCGGGCATGCATTGATATCCCAGGAACAGAAACGGTGCCACATCGAGTAGTAATGATAATAACGGGGCTCCCTTCCCGTGCACTCACTCACCAGGTAAGCAGGGCTCGCCAGGAAGGCACCCAAGGCTCCGGCCACGGCTCCAGCCGCCACGGTTCCGCCGCGGTGCTGCGTCCACCCGTGGGCCTCCGCGTGGGAGAAGCAAGCGAAGCGCACGCCGTTCATGAGTCCCTGGTAGAGGAGCCCGGCGGACAGGCCCTTCTGCAGCCCGCGCAGGCCGTCGGCCCGCCCCACGGCCACCAGGGCCTGCAAGACCCCCCGGTAGTGCCGCGGGTAGCTGCCCCTTGCCCGCAGCTCGCCCTGCAGTTGCAGCCTCGTCTTGACCACTTCCAGTGGGTTGGTGAAGACGCAGGCCAGGCAGCAGGCCGTGGCTCCCAGCACAAAGTCCACTGGAGGGGAGACGTGGTGGGAGGAGGAAGAGGGGTCCATAGTGGGGTCCAGCCTCAAGGGTGCCCTTCTCCTCCTCTGCCTCTCGGCTGAATGAAGCCCAGGCGCCCGGCACTATTTATCCGCCTCCTCTTAAGCCACAGAAGGGGAGGGACAGCCACCGGGGACACGGCCAATGTGGGGGAAAGTTCAGAGGCAGGACAAATCACGGCCCTGCCTCCCTCCACCCATCCACCGTCCGCCCCTCGTGTTTACTTCCCCAGCAGGCATCGCCTTGCCCTGGACGGACAGGAACAGCCAGTGCTGAAGTAGGAAAGGAGGAGGGGAAGGGACTCACTGCCAAGACAGTGACCACCAAGAGCTCGTCTCGAGGACAGTGGGCAAAGAGTGACCCCTCTGCCACGTTGTTCTGGACCGGCACACTCTATGTCTCCCATTCCCCCCTTGCATAAACATCTCCAAGACTGGAGTGCCCCTTACAATTGCAGCTCTGCGTGCCAAGTTTGGTCTGGATCAGTCATTGGTGTGGGTCATAGTGGTCTCAGGAAATGAGTGAAGGTACTGCAAGTCCTATCATCCATGGCCCATCCTCCTCCAAACCGCACTAGGATGTAGAGTATATCATGAGGGCTCTGTGTGCCAAGTTTAGTCTGGATCAGTCATTGGTGTGGGTTGCAGTGGTCTCAGGAAGTGAGTGAAGGTACTGCAAGTCCCATCGTCCAAGGTTCATCATCCGACAAACCACACCAGGACGTAGAGTTGGTCATGGGGGCTCTGTGTGCCAAGTTTGGTCTGGATCAGTCATTGGTGTGGGTCTCAGTGGTCTCAGGAAGTGAGTGAAGGTACTGCAAGTCCCATCGTCCATGGTCCATCCTCCTCCAAACCGCACCAGGATGTAGAGTAGATCATGAGGGCTCTGTGTGCCAAGTTTGGTCTGGATCAGTCATTGGTGTGGGTCGTAGTGGTCTCAGGAAGTGAGTGAAGGTACTGCAAGTCCCATCGTCCATGGTCCATCCTCCTCCAAACCGCACCAGGATGTAGAGTAGATCATGAGGGCTCTGTGTGCCAAGTCCATCATCCATGGTCCATCCTCCTCCAAACCGCACCAGGATGTAGAGTAGATCATGAGGGCTCTGTGTGCCAAGTTTGGTCTGGATCAGTCATTGGTGTGGGTCGTAGTGGTCTCAGGAAGTGAGTGAAGGTACTGCAAGTCCCATCATCCATGGTCCATCCTCCTCCAAACTGCACCAGGATGTAGAGTATATCATGAGGGCTCTGTGTGCCAAGTTTGGTCTGTATCAGTCATTGGTGTGGGTCTCAGTGGTGTCAGGAAGTGATTGAAGGTACTGCAAGTCCCATCGTCCATGGTCCATCCTCCTCCAAGCCGCACCAGGACGTAGAGTGGGTCTCAGGGGCTCTGTGTGCCAAATTTAGTCTGGATCAGTCATTGGTGTGGGTCTCAGTGGTCTCAGGAAGTGAGTGAAGGTTAGGGTTAGGGTCACCCATGGCCCAAACAGCATATTCTACGTCTCCCATTCCCCCCTTGAATAAACATCCAGAGGGCACATAACCTAGTGTTTTCCAACCTTTTTTGAGCCGCGGCACATTTTTTACATTTGCAGAATCCTGGGGCACACCACCAACCAAAATGACACAACATGACACTCTAACACAGTAATACATATAGGTAATATGTTTTTAAATGTATTTATACACTCAGTGTGAAACCTGGGCTTGTTTCAATGAACACAACATAGATATCCTGGCAGGAATGGCAGAAAGACACAAACTTCCCACACAGAACTCCCATAACCAAGAGAAAATACTATAAGAGTTTGGTGGGCACTGACCTTGAGTTTTGGAGTTGTAGTTCACCTATATCCAGAGAGCACTGTGGACTCAAACAATGTTGGATCAGGACCAAACTTGGCATGAATACTCAACATGCCCAAATGTGAACACAGATGGAGTTTGGGGGAAATAGACCTTGACATTTGGGAGTTACAGTTCCTGGGATTTATAGTTAACACACTATCAAAGAGCATCCTGAAGTCTTGCAATAATGGAATTGAACCCAACTTGGCCTATTGAACGCTCATTACTAATAAAAAGGACTGAAAGGGTTTGCTTGGGAATGGACCTTTGAGTTTGGAAGTTGTAGTTCACCTACACCCAGAGAGCGCTGTGGACTCAAACAATGTTGTTATGTTGTTGTTTGTTTTCTATCCGGAATCACAATGTTGGAAGGAGGCTCACCACTTTAAGGTCCCTCAAACAGGCATGGGAAAACTTCGTCCCTCTGGGTGCTTTGGACTCCAACTTCCACCATTCCTAACAGCCTGAGGCCCTTTCCTGCTTGAGTGGCTGAGGGGGGAAAGGAAAATTTCCCACGGCACACCTGGTGATCGCTCACAGCACACTAGTGTGCCACGGCACACTGGTTGGGAAACACTGACCTAGAGGGACCTCTCTCATGCCACGTGGGCAGTTTCGGCGAGAAACTGTGAGAAATAGAACTGGGTCAGGGGAAAGCTTTCATGAAGGCCCCTCGTACATCTCTGTCTCTACAAGAAGCTGGTTGTGCCTCGGGCCTTCGTCCTTTCCTTCCTTCCCAGCAGGCACTGCTCCCGTGCTGCCCCCGTGCCCTGAGCATGGTCCTCCGGCCTCCCTCCGGGCCGGGTTGCAGGAGGGGATCCAGTTACCAAAGAGACTATTTACAAGGAGGGATGGGAAGCAGGTCAGCGGGGTCCGGATGGGGAAGCTCTCTGCTGGGACTCGGCCGCCCGTTCGGCCTTCCTGGAAGGAAGGGAGGGAGGGAGGGAGGAAGGAAGGAAGGAGGAAAGAAGGGAGGAAGGGAGGAAGGAAAGAAGGGAGGAAGGATGGGAAGAAGGAAGGGAGGGAGGGAGGGAGAGAGGAACGGAGGGAGGAAGTAAAAAGGGAGGCAGGAAAGGAGGGAGGAAAAAAGGAAGGAAGGAAGTAAAAAGGGATGGAGGAAGTAAGGAAGGCAGGAAGGGAGGAAGTAAGGGAGGGAGGGAGGGAGGCAGGCAGGCAGGAAGGGAGGCAGGAAAGGAGGAAGGGAGGAAGGTAGTAAAGAAGGAAGGGAGGGAGGGAGGGAAGAAGAGAGGGAGGAAGAGAGGGAATAAGCAAGAAGAGAGGGAGAGAGGAAGGCATGAAGGAATGGAGGAAGAGGAAGGAAGAGAGGAAAGAAGGAAGGCAGGAAGGGAGGAAGGAAGGACAGGAGGGAGGGAGGGAGGAAGAGAGGGAAGAAGGCAGGAAGGGAGGAAGGAAGGACGGGAGGGAGGGAGGGAGGGAGGAAGGCAGGAAGGAAAGAAGGGAGGAAGGAAAGAAGGGAGGGAGGCAGGAAGGGAATGAGGAAGGGAGAGAGGGAGGAAGCGAAGAAGGAAGGAAGGGAGGGAGGAAGTAAAAAAGGGAGGCAGGAAAGGAGGGAGGAAAGGAGGAAGGAAGGAAGGAAAAAGGGATGAAGTAAGGAAGGCAGGAAGGGAGGAAGTAAGGGAGGGAGGGAGGAAGGGAAGGAGGGAGGAAGCAAGGAAGGAGGGAGGCAGGAAAGGAGGAAGGGAGGAAGGTAGTAAAGAAGGAAGGAGGGAGGAAGGGAGGGAGGGAAGAAGAGAGGGAGGAAGAGAAGGAAGAAGCAAGAAGGAAAAGACAGAGGGAGGGAGAGAGGAAGGCAGGAAGGAATGGAGGAAGAGGAAGGAAGAGAGGAAAGAAGGAAGGGAGGACGGAAGGACAGGAGGGAGGGAGGGAGGGAGGGAGGAAGGGAGAGAGGAAGAGAGGAAGGAAGGAAGGGGGAATAAGGGAGTAAGGAAGAAAGGCAGGAAGTAAGGGAGGGAGAGAGGGAGGAAGCGAAGAAGGAAGGAAGGAGGGAGGAAGGGAGAGAGGAAGTAAAAAAGGGAGGCAGGAAAGGAGGGAGGAAAGGAGGAAGGAAGGAAGGAAAAAGGGATGAAGTAAGGAAGGCAGGAAGGGAGGAAGTAAGGGAGGGAGGGAGGGAGGAAGCAAGGGAGGGAGGGAGGCAGGAAAGGAGGAAGGGAGGAAGGTAGTAAAGAAGGAAGGAGGGAGGAAGGGAGGGAGGGAGGGAAGAAGAGAGGGAGGAAGAGAAGGAAGAAGCAAGAAGGAAAAGACGGAGGGAGGGAGAGAGGAAGGCAGGAAGGAATGGAGGAAGAGGAAGGAAGAGAGGAAAGAAGGAAGGCAGGAAGGGAGGAAGGACAGGAGGGAGGAAGTAAGGAAGGAAGGGAGAGAGGAAGAGAGGAAGGAAGGAAGGGGGAGTAAGGGAGTAAGGAAGAAAGGCAGGAAGTAAGGGAGGGAGGGAGGGAGCGGAGGAAGGAAGGAAAAAGGGAGGGAGGGAGGAAGGAAGGAAGCAAATAGGCCGAAGCCAGTGTCGTCCTGAGGAGTGTGAGGCGAACCTCTGTGTGAGAGAAGCCTTGTGTGAGGAAGCTCCAGTGTGACGGCTGAGGTGTGTAAAGCTACTAAATATTTGTATATTTGTTATGGAAACCTAGTTCTTGTAAATAGAACAAAGAAATGAGTGAGTAGGCCGAAGCCTGTTGGGAGTAATTGGGCCAAAGCTAGTCTCGTCTGAAGAGTGTGAGGCGAACCTCTGTGTGAGAGAAGCCTCGTGCGAGAAAGTCGTCACCCAGAAGCAGCATTTTATTACAGGATGGATTCCAGAGGGTAAATATATGTATATATTTACACATCTTCCCAAGAGGCCCTGCCCCCGGAGCAAAGAAAACAACAACAAAGAACACAAAGGCCCTGTGTGAACGCATGGAAGTACATGAGCAACGCCCTAGTCGTGTTAAAGTGTTTAAAAACATGTAACAGCTTAATAAAAAAAAACGCCCCGGGCGCCACCAAGGAAACGGAACCGTAAGCCCTTCGTTCGTTCGACCCGACCCCTCTGCCCCGTTTCCCGGACTCAAAGCTGTCTCTATGGGCATTTTGTGTTCGGCTCAAGAGTGACACCTTCTGGCTACTCAAGGCATCTGCACTCACTCCGTCGCCAGCCCTTCCTAGATAGACGGGGCTTGCGGGGAAGCCGGTGCGGCCGTACCGTAATGTTCAGGAGGGGGCGAAGCAGTGCAAATCGGGTGAGGAGGGAAACGCATGCAGGAGGGGGGCCCGAGGCAGCCCCGTTCCGCCGCTTCCTTCCTTGTAAACGAACGGCGCTGCTTTGGCGTTCGGAGACCCCGGCGCCGCCTTCCCCGCGCTCCGTCTGTACCGCACAGAGGCAGGCCTGGTTCCGCAGTCCCTGCTGTGGCACTGAGGGGTCACGGCGTGCGTTCGGTCTGACGGACGCCTCGACCAAGGCCCCGCCAAGGCAGAGGGCCTCGCCTTCGGGAAGCGTAAGCCCTTCACCCACCCCCGCTTTGCGCCTCGGAGGCCTCTCTTCCGCCTCCTCCTCCCCGGCTTCCTTAACACCAGGGGTCCCTGGAGGCCCGGCCCCGGCAGAGGCTGTCGCTCCGCTGCCAGGAGCTGTGGATGAGGCTGAGGGCGTCCTGGCACTTCTTCCGGACGGAGGCCTCCTCCAGCCGCTTGTGCAGGAGCTCCACCTGCCGAGAAGAGTCCAAGGTCAGGAGGGCCGCCACGCGTGGGAAAGCCAACAATCCGGCATGCACATCGACACGCTTCTGTGTACACTACGCTCTTGCCTGGCTAAGTTTGATGGCCGAGCCCTTCCACACGCTAAGTATTTACATAAGCCCAATAGCCACTAGGACAGGGGCGGGCAACCTATGGCCCGCGGGCCGCATCCAGACCGGCAGCCGATTCTGTCCGGCCCGGGGAGAAGGGCGTCGGGGGCGGGGCCAAGAAGGGGTGCCGCTGCCGCCATCCCATCATGGCGGCTTTGGCGTGCCTGACATCCCTTTGGAGCGGCAGCTTTGGAGTGCCCCAGGCTCTCTGGCTCCGGCATGGAGAGCGTGGGGAGTGTCAGTGCCGGCGGCGTGGCGGGGAGGAGCCTTTGGACGACGTCCTGTAGCCCCGGATGAGCTGGCTGAGACATTCTGGGAGCCATAGGAGTCAGGAAACTACGGTTCCCAGAATGCCTCAGCCAGCTCATCCGGGGCTACAGGAAGTCATCCAAAGGCTCCTCCCTGTCACGCCGCCGGCACTGACCCATACTGGCCATCCGGAAACTCTCCACCCTCGGGCCCTCCCTCACGCCACCGACGCACAACCCTCCATGCAAGAGGGCCAAAGCCCAGGATCACCACCGCGAGGGCCGTCCGGAGCCGCCAGAGAAGACAGGAAGGAACCCCCGCTGCCCTGGTGCAGCCCGCGGCAGCCCCCGCTTTGAGGCAGGGCCATGGCAATACGGCCTGCCCCCCCTCCTCCCTGTGCCCTCCCTCTGCCCTCCTCCTCCTCCTTTCTTCGCACCTTGTCTTCTTGAATTTAATTTAATTTTAGTGGTTTTTATAATAATTTTATTATAATAATATAATAAATAATACAATTATGTTACATTATATTATAATTTCAATATGATATAATGTCTATTTATATACACTATAATATAATAATTATGATATTAATACTAATAATATATGATTATTTCTTGATATATTAATATATATCAAATATAGTAAATATAGTAAATAAATAAATACATTATTTATTTATAATATAGTAAATATATAGTAAATATAGTAATATATAGTAAATAAATAAATAATTTATTTATTTATAATATATAGTAAATATATAGTAAATATATAATATACATAGTAAATATAGTAAATATAGTAAATAAATAAATAAATTTATAATATATAGTAATATATAGTAAATATATCATATATATAGTAAATATAGTATATATAGTAAATAAATAAATAATTTATTTACAATATATAGAAATATATAGTAAATATATAGTAAATATATAATATATAGTAAATATATAATATATGTAGTAAATATAGTAATATATAGTAAATAAATTACTTATTTATAATATATAGTAATATATAGTAAATATATAATATATATAGATATAGTGTATATATAGTAAATAAATAAATAAATTATTCATTTATAATATATAGTAAATATATAATATATATAGTAAATATAGTAATATATAGTAAATAAATAATGTAGATTCGAATGTAGTTCCGCCTTTAGGTGCGGCACCCCATAATATTTTTTGGCTCTCGTGTGGCCCCTTGGAAAAAATGATTGCCCACCCCTGCACTAGGATAAGATGCCCGTCCCCCCCGTGCTGGAGAAGGGCTACCTGGTAGATGTCCCTCCAGGCCGCGTCCAGCGCCGAAAGGAAGCGCTCGAGCTCCGCCAAACAGCTGAAGTAGAGGGTCCAGGGGGGCAGGAACTGCTTGCGATCCTGGGCAAACTCCTAGGGCCGGGAAGAAGAGAAAGAGAGCGTGTCCTTCCGCTGGTCAGGACCAGAGGCCCGGCTCAAATGGCACCCCAGGGCGACTCACCAGGAAGCAGTACTCCCGGCCGGCCTCGGTGGAGACGGAGGCCACGTCCGGCAGCTCCGCGGTGCCCAGGGAGCGGAAGAAGCTGGTCTGGCAGTCCTCGTGGCAGGTGAAGAGCCTCTGCTCCGTCAGCACCAGGCAGCAGGGCACGCAGGGCGCGGGGACCACCCCTTGCGGGATGACCTACGGAGGAGAAGGGTCAGCAGGGCTGGGAATCAGCCCCACTCCCTCCCCTTGTCCACTCCGCCATTCCCTACCCCCTTAGAGACAGCCTGGCACAGGTACTGCATCCAGTCGGCCATCTCCTCCTCGTTCTCGGCGCTCAGCTCCAGCCCCGGCCGGTCGGTCAGGATCACCTGGAAGGAGTGCGGCCGCTCCGTGGTGTTCGATCGCCGGCATCCGCCGCACTGCTCCCCGCTGCCAGGCAGAGGGGGGGAGAAAGGCTGTCGTGAGGATGGCGGTGGGCTTCCGAGGGAGGGAGGGAGGGACGGGAGCAGGACAGAGGGCGACCCTCACCCCATGTTGATGGAGAGAAGAGGCGTGACATCAGTGCGGTCCGGGTACTGGTACAGGATGCCGTTGCTGCGGAGCAGGGAGAAGCCATTGTGAGAGGAAGCACAGTCCAGCACCCAAGCCTTTCTCCCACTGAGGCCTTCTCCCACTGAGGGCTCTCTCAGACTGATGCCTTTCTCCCACTGAGGTGAACTAACACACTGAGGTCTTTCTCCCACTGAGGGCTCTCTCAGACTGGCGCCTTTGTTCCACCGAGGCACACTAACACACTGAGGCCTTACTCCCACTGTGGACTCTCTCAAACTGATGCCTCTCTCCCACTGAGGCACACTAACACACTGAGGCCTTCTCCCACTGAGGGCTCTCTCAGACTGATGCCTCTCTCCCACTGAGGCTAACTAACACACTGAGGCCTTCACCCACTGAGGGCTGTATCAGACTGACGCGCCTCTTCCACTGAGGCGAACTAACACACCGAGGCCTTCTCCCACTGAGGGCTCTCTCAGACTGGGGCCTCTCTCACACTGAGGCAAACTAACACTGAGGCCTTCTCCCACTGAGGGCTCTCTCAGACTGATGCCTCTCTCCCACTGAGGCACACTAACACACTGAGGCCTTCTCCCACTGAGGGCTCTCTCAGACTGGCGCCTTTGTTCCACCGAGGCACACTAACACACTGAGGCCTTTCTCCCACTGTGGGCTCTCTCAGACTGATGCCTCTCTCCCACTGAGGCGAACTAACACACTGAGGCCTTCTCCCACTGAGGGCTCTCTCAGACTGATGCCTCTCTCCCACTGAGGCACACTAACACACTGAGGCCTTCTCCCACTGAGGGCTCTCTCAGACCGATGCCTTTCTCCCACTGAGGCCTTCTCCCACTGAGGGCTCTCTCAGACTGATGCCTTTCTCCCACTGAGGTGAACTAACACACTGAGGTCTTTCTCCCACTGAGGCCTTCTCCCACTGAGGGCTCTCTCAGACTGATGCCTCTCTCCCACTGAGGCGAACTAACACACTGAGGCCTTCTCCCACTGAGGGCTCTCTCAGACTGGCGCCTTTGTTCCACCGAGGCACACTAACACACTGAGGCCTTTCTCCCACTGTGGGCTCTCTCAGACTGATGCCTCTCTCCCACTGAGGCGAACTAACACACTGAGGCCTTCTCCCACTGAGGGCTCTCTCAGACTGATGCCTCTCTCCCACTGAGGCACACTAACACACTGAGGCCTTCTCCCACTGAGGGCTCTCTCAGACCGATGCCTTTCTCCCACTGAGGCCTTCTCCCACTGAGGGCTCTCTCAGACTGATGCCTTTCTCCCACTGAGGTGAACTAACACACTGAGGTCTTTCTCCCACTGAGGCCTTCTCCCACTGAGGGCTCTCTCAGACTAGCGCCTTTGTTCCACCGAGGCACACTAACACACTGAGGCCTTTCTCCCACTGTGGGCTCTCTCAGACTGATGCCTCTCTCCCACTGAGGCGAACTAACACAGAGAGGCCTTCTCCCACTGAGGCAGTGGTTCTCAACCTGGGGGGTCCCCAGATGTTTTGGCCTCCAACTCCCAGAAACCCTAACAGCTGGTAAACTGGCTCGGAATTCTGGGAGTTGTAGGCCAAAACCCCTGGGGACCCACAGGTTGAGAACCACTGCACTGAGGGCTCTCTCAGACCGATGCCTTTCTCCCACTGGGGTGAACTAACACACTGAGGCCTTTCTCCCACTGAGGCCTTCTCCCACTGAGGGCTCTCTCTGACCGATGCCTCTTTCCCACTGAGGTGAACTAACACACTGAGGCCTTTCTCCCACTGAGGGCTCTCTCAGACCGATGCCTCTTTCCCACTGAGGCACACTAACACTTTGAGGCCTTCTCCCACTGAGGGCTCTCTCTGACCGATGCCTCTTTCCCACTGAGGTGAACTAACAGACTGAGGCCTTTCTCCCACTGAGGGCTCTCTCAGACCGATGCCTCTTTCCCACTGAGGTGAACTAACAGACTGAGGCCTTTCTCCCACTGAGGCCTTCTCCCACTGAGGGCTCTCTCAGACCGATGCCTCTTTCCCACTGAGGTGAACTAACAAACTGAGGCCTTTCTCCCACTGAGGCCTTCTCCCACTGAGGGCTCTCTCTGACCGATGCTTTTCTCCCACTGGGGTGAACTAACACACTGAGGCCTTTCTCCCACTGAGGCCTTCTCCCACTGAGGGCTCTCTCTGACCGATGCCTCTTTCCCACTGAGGTGAACTAACACACTGAGGCCTCTCTCCCACTGAGGGCTCTCTCAGACCAATGCCTCTCCCCCACTGAGGCGAACTAACACTGAGGCCTACTAAGCTACAGGCACACGGGCTTATATAGAGCTACGGCCCTTTCAGTGCTTGACTCACATCTTTGTAATTAAAAATACCTAGTTAATTTCTAATATTTCTGACAGGCGGGTGAGCAGCAGCACTGCCCCAACGTCCTGCCCAACAAAGGGTCTCATCTTCCTCCTCCTCCTCCTCCTCACCTGAGCACCACGAAGCAGGGCTTCCAGTTCTCCTTGCCCAGGTAGTTGGTGCCAGCCTTGTAGTTGAGGACTCCCTCCTTGGTGATGCCGTTCTCGGCGGGAGCATACGGGGCGGGGGCCGGCCCCAGCGCCTCCTCCAAGGGGTCCTCCCAGTGAACCAGGCCGTAGAAGCAGACCACCACCTCCGAAATCTGCGACAGAGGCACCAGCGTCATTGGCTCCAAAGGTAGGGGCCGGGAAGGGAGGCTCCGACCTTGGGGATAGTTCTCTGTGGGGGTACCCCGCTCACCTCCCGCTTGGACTGCTGGGCCACAAACTTGGCGAGGGCTAGCTTCTCCATGGTGGCGTCCGTCAAGATGCTGGGGTAAGGCGGCTCCCGGCAGCCTTTGATCATGGCGGACTTCAGGGAGACCAGGAAGAACCTGGAGAGGGCGAAGGGAATCCCGGGAAGGAAAGGAAAAGAAGAAGCGAGAATTCGACATAATGTGCCTCCAAGAGACTCGGAGCATAGTCTCCCGCTTGCCCTTCTGGCACTCACTCAGTCAGGGTGGCGTCAGCTGTGTCCAGGAGGAATTGCTTCCTTCGGTTGGTGCAGACCAAGGTCACTGTCTGCTGGTCCAGGCCCACCTGCACAGGAAGGAAAGCGCACAGGATGAGGAGGACCTGCCGGCTTCCCCAGAGAAGCCATGGCGTTGATGCCGCACTCGGTCTGTGCTTTGAGAGGCTGAGAAGAGGGAGCCAAGGTGTCTTTGGGACAGCTGGTTCTTGTTGGTTATGGCTACGAATCCGGGGCAGGAGAGCAAGGCGAATCCTGCTGGAGGGGAACATTTTGGTCCTTTGCTTCCTGGAATGTGGGCCGTACTAGGATCAGCGACTACTACCACTTGATTGCACTCCAATCCCAGCCAAACTCACCGAGACGTAGTCCAGTTCATTGTAGGAAACGGCCTCCTCCACCATGTAGGGCTTCTCCGCGGCCCCTGAAAAGGGAGTGAGGAGGGCCGTCACTGCGGAGGGAAGCCAAGTGCCCCTCCAAAAGAGAGAGAGAGAGAGAGAGAGAGAGAGAGAGAGAGAGAAGGCCAGCCCGCTGCCTTTGCAGGTACCTTTGCGGATGAGGTAGATGTAGCAGTCGGTGAGCAGCACAAAGACCAGCTGCAGCATCCCCTCCATGTGCCCCGTGCTCATCCGGATCATCTGTGCGGGACGGGAAGAGGGAGGGGAAAAGGCATTCGCTGGGCTCAACAGGGACCAAAGGCTTTCTGGTCACAAAGGACAGCCTCTGGTCTTCCTTGAAAGAGAACGGGGCAGGTTGCAGAAGCGGTCCCCTCCCTCCCAAGGCTCGGAGCCGGCCCCCTACCTTGGCCAAGCAGCAGAGGCGCAAGCCCAAACCCCGCAAGAGCCCGCCGGCCAAGCCCAACGCCATGGCCAAGCTGGCCCGAGCCCCGCAAGAGCTCGCCGGCCAAGCCCATGGCCAAGCCGGCCCAAGCCCCTCAAGAGCCCGTCGGCCAAGCCCAAGCCGGCTCGAGTCCAGCAAGAGCCCGCCGGCCAAACCCAAGCCCATGGCCAAGCCCATGGCCAAGCCCATGGCCAAGCCGGCCCAAGCCCCGTAAGAGCCCACCGGCCAAGCCCAAGCCCAAGCCCATGGCCAAGCCGGCCCAATCAAGAGCCCTGGCCAAGAGCATGGCCGCCGGCCCGAGTCCCGCAGCCGGCCAAGCCCAAGGCCATGGCCAAGCTGGCCCAAGTCCCACAAGAGCCCGCCGGCCAAGCCCAAGCCCATGGCCAAGGCGGCCCAAGCCCCACAAGAGCCCGTTGGCCAAGCCCAAGGCCATGGCCAAGCCGACCCGAGTCCCGCAAGAACCTGCCGGTCAAGGCCAAGGCCAAGGCCATGGCCAAGCCGGCCCAAGCCCCTCAAGAGCCCGTCGGCCAAGGCCAAGCCCATGGCCAAGCCGGCCCAAGCCCTGCAAGAGCCCACCGGCCAAGCTCAAGCCCAAGGCCATGGCCAAGCCGGCCCGAGTCCCGCAAGAACCTGCCGGTCAAGGCCAAGGCCAAGGCCATGGCCAAGCCGGCCCAAGCCCCTCAAGAGCCCGTTGGCCAAGCCCAAGCCCATGGCCAAGCCGGCCCAAGCCCCGCAAGAGCCTCGCCGGCCAAGCCCATGGCCAAGCCGGCCCAAGCCCCTCAAGAGCCCGCCGGCCAAGCCCAAGGCCATGGCCAAGCTGGCCCGAGTCCCGCAAGAGCCTGCCGGCCAAGGCCATGGCCAAGCCGGCCCAAGCCCCTCAAGAGCCTGCCAGCCATGGCCAAGCCCATGGCCAAGCCGGCCCAAGCCCCCAAGAGCCTGCCAGCCAAGCCCAAGCCGGCCCGAGGTGCCCCCTGCCAAGAAGGCCGGGGGCCCAGCCCCACCCCTCCTCCCCACCCGGCCCCCAGGAGCCTCTCGGGGAAGGGCTCCTCCGCCAAGAAGAAGCCCCCGCTGGCCGTCAGCCCCAAGAAAGACCCGAAGCCTGCCAAGGGCAAGAAGGGGAAGCCCTCCTGCGCACCAAGAAGTAGGCCTCCCGCCTCTGGCAGACAAGCACCACGCAGCAACAACAACACTGCACAGTCACCGCTGGCGCTTCGGTCTCCTGCCTGGCCCCTTCCCGCTTCCTTCCCTCCTTCCCTGTCTTTTTCTCTCCTCTTTCCTTCCTCCTCCTTCTCTTCCTCCCTCCGACTCTCTTCCCATCAAACCAGAAACATTGGACAGGGTGCATCTTGTAAATTTGGGTATTAAAGAGAACCCCATTCTGGAGAGGGAAGGAAGCAGGCCCAAAGCGAAAGGAAGCGCCCCTCCGGCCTACCCTGAAGAGCTGCTCTTCGTTCTCCCGGAAGACGTGGATCATCAGCAGCAACAAGTGGTTGTTGTCCACCCTGCGCCAGAAGGGAAGCGGGCAATGTGAAAACAAGGCCGTACAGCACAGAAGCACCATCCTGCGGAGAAGGCCCGGCACCGATTCCCGCTCAGGGACCACCCTTCCACCACATCTCCTGGGTCACTCGTTGGGAGCCCCTCCCGCCAGCCATATAGTAATCGATTATGCTAATATTGTCCTATGCTAATAATATCTTGTTCGTATATATAATCTGGATCACAACATTGTAATACAATATAATACTAATAAAATGTAATAATATAATCATATATTACATGTAGTATGACTAATAATATTGCAACATGGTGGTATAGAGCAGTGTTTCCCAACCGCTGTGCAACATGGTGGTAAGAGCAGTGTGCCGTGATGGACCTCCTGCTGTGCCGCGAGAAAAGCTCTCTGCCACCCTTCCTTCCCCCTCCTCCTGCCAAACTCCTGCTGCTTGGGGGAGGAGGAGGAAGGGCCGGGGGGTGGCGAAGAAAAAGAAGAAGGGGCCGGGGCGCCACCTCCTTCGGCCGTTTCCCCAGCCAGCCTCCAATCCGCCATGACTCCTGCCATGACTCCCGCCCCTTGCTCGCTGAAGCTGCGCAGAGGAGCCCCGCCCACTGAAGCCCATCCACCGCTCCTGCTTCTGGTCCTCCGCGCGGCTTCAGCGAGCGAGGGGCGGGAGTCATAGCGGGGCTGGTACTGCCCCCTCAAGGCTGGAGAAGCTGAAGCTGGGGGGAGGGGCGGGGCCTGGCGGCCTGGCTCCTCCCCTCCTTCAGCTCTCCACAGCTTCTCCAGCCTTGAGGGGACAGTGCGAAGCCAGCATTGTGCTGGCTCTGCCACCAATGGCTTGGCACTGCTCCCTCAAGGCTGGAGAAGCTGTGGGAGAGCTGAAGCTGGTTGGAGGGGCGGGACATGGTGTGGCCTGGCTCCTCCCCTCCTTCTGCTCTCCCACAGCTTCTCCAGCCTTGAGTGGACAGTGCCAAGCCAGCATTGTGCTGGCTCTGCCACCAATGGGTTGTCACTGCCCCCTCAAGGCTGGAGAAGCTGTGGGAGAGCTGAAGCTGGGGGGGGGGAGGGGCATGGTGTGGCCTGGCGCCTCCCCTTCTTCAGCTCTCCCACAGCTTCTCCAGCCTTGAGGGGACAGTGCGAAGCCAGCATTGTGCTGGCTCTGCCACCAATGGCTTGGCACTGCCCCCTCAAGGCTGGAGAAGCTGTGGGAGAGCTGAAGCTGGGGAAGGGGCGGGACATGGTGTGGCCTGGCTCCTCCCCTTCTCAGCTCTCCCACAGCTTCTCCAGCCTTGAGGGACAGTGTGAAGCCAGCATTGTGCTGGCTCTGCCACCCGATGTCTTGGCACTGCCCCTCAAGGCTGGAGAAGCTGTGGGAGAGCTGAAGCTGGGGGGGGCGGGTCATGGTGTGGCCTGGCTCCTCCCCCTTCTTCAGCTCTCCCCACAGCTTCTCCAGCCTTGAGGGGACAGTGTGAAGCCAGCATTGTGCTGGCTCTGCCACCAATCGCTTGGTACTGCCCCCTCAAGGCTGGATAAGCTGTGCGAGAGCTGAAGCTGGGGGGAGGGGCGGGGCATGGTGTGGCCTGGCTCCTCCCCCTTCTTCAGCTCTCCCACAGCTTCTCCAGCCTTGAGGGGACAGTGCGAAGCCAGCATTGTGCTGGCTCTGCCACCAATCGCTTGGTACTGCCCCCTCAAGGCTGGAGAAGCTGTGCGAGAGCTGAAGCTGGGGGGAGGGGCGGGGCATGGTGTGGCCTGGCTCCTCCCCCTTCTTCAGCTCTCCCACAGCTTCTCCAGCCTTGAGGGGACAGTGTGAAGCCAGCATTGTGCTGGCTCTGCCACCGATGTCTTCGCACTGCCCCCTCAAGGCTGGAGAAGCTGTGGGAGAGCTGAAGCCGGGGAAGGGGGCGGGGCCTGGCACGGCCTGGCTCCTCCCCCGGCACTCCCAGCATTATATTTACATTATATATTACGTGTAAAATTACTAATAATATTGCAGTACGGTGGTACCAAGTACAACATAGTAATACATAATACTAATGTTGTGCTATGATAATAATATCATACATTGTATGTACATATAATATTGATCACAATATTATAATTTAATACAATACTAATAATAATACAATATAATAATATAAAAATGTGTATTACATGCAATAGTACAAATAATTTTGTAGTAGTGGTATAGAGTGTGTGCTAAGTTTGGCCTTGATCCATCAGTATTGGGAGTTGCAGTGGTATCATGACATTAGTGAAGGTACTGCAAGTCCCATCATCTGTGGACCACCCTCCTCCAAACTGCAGCAGGATGTAGAGTGGGTCACTGGGGCTCTGTGTGCCAAATGTGGTCTTTATCGGTGTTTGTTGGGGGCCGCAATGGTCTGTGGGAACAGAAGGGTGTGAAAGTACTACAAATCCCATCATCCATTGTCAGTCCTCCCCTGAACCTCACCAGGACATGAAGGCAGTCATGGGGGTTATGTGTGTCAAGTTTGGTCTCGATCAGTAATTGGATGAGGGTCGCAGCGGACTTGGGAAGTGAGTTGAGGTAGTTCAAGTCCCATCATCCCTGATCCGCCCTCCTCGAAACTGCACCAGGATGGAAAGTGGGTCATGGGGGCTGTATGTGCCAAGTGTGGTCTGTATTGGTCCTTTTTGGTGGCCACAGTGGTCTGTGGGAACCAAAGTGTTTGAAAGTACTACAAATCCCATAATCCGTGGTCCATCTCCCCCAAAGTGCACCAGGATGTAAAGGGGGTCAGGGGGGTTATGTGTACCATGTTTGGTGCAGGTCCACCAACCCGTGCTGGTCACTGTGGCCTGTGAAAGTGGCAGCCAATCAGAACGCTGGGACATACATACATACAAACCCACAAACATTCCCTTTTATTATATAGAGATAGAGATAGAGAAGATAGAGATTATTATTGCATTTACAATTATTGCATTATTGTAAGGTTCCGTGTCCCCTTCTGGGTGAGAGAAGGAGGGATATAAATCCTGTAAACAAACAAACAAACAAACAAACAAACATGGCCGCTCCACTGTGCTCCTCACCTGAACTCAGAGGGGTGTCCCGCCGCCTCGGAAGGGCTCCCTTGGCCCTCTTCCACCCCGGAGTCCTCTGCGCTGCTTGGGGAGGGGCTCGCCTGGCCCTCCTTGGGTTTGTCGAGGGGCTCCTCCGGGGCGGCCCCTGCTTCCTCTTCCCCTTCCTCCGCCCAGCCGGCTACAGAGGGCCCAGCCGCCTCTCCCGCTCTGCTTCCTCCTCCTCCTTCCTCTTCCGGAGCAGCTTGAGGGCCACCAGGAACATGTGGCGGTTGGCCATCCCCTGCAGGGTCATGGTGGCCACCACTTGCCGCAGGAGCGTTTGGACTCTCGAGGGTAAAGCGGTAGAAGTCCATGGGGGCCAGAACCCCCTCCCCAAGGCCGCTGCCAGGGGAAGGGGGCGGGTCCTCGTCGGGGGCCTCCCCTGGCACATCGGTCCGAAAGGGCTGCTGCTGCTGCTGGAGGGGGGCTTCTTCCGCGGGGCCACCCCACCCAGCGCCACCAACATCCCCCAGGGAGTCAATGACCTTGCTGAGGGAGCGGCCCACCCGCTCCATGGAGGTGTCCTTCATCTCGGGGATGCACAGGCCCAGCTGCAGCGGGGAGGGGGCCCGGGCGCTCTCGGCGGGACCCTCCTGCTGCTCAGCCCGGGCGTCCCTCCGGCCCCCTCCCTCCCCGTCAACCTCCTCCTCCTCCGGGGCAGAGCGGGCCGCCTCTTCCAGACGAGCCTTCTTCTTCTTCCCGGGCTTCTTCTTCTTTGCTAGCCTGCAAAGAGGAAGGAAGGATCAACACCTCGGCTTTGGGATCAGGCCCGGATTACCCATAAGGCCACTCTAGGCCATGGCCTATGGGCGCAGGCCTGGGGGGAGGGGGCGCCAGATCAAGGACCAAAAAAAAAGTTCAAACAAAACCGCAACGTGCGGCATGATGTCTCTCTCTCTCTCTCTCTCTCTCTCTCGGAAGGGTGGGGGGAGAGTGCTGCGAGGGGGCGGGGGGAGGAGGGAATGGCGCCCCCTCTGCCATCGCCCCTGCCCCTTGTGCCGGCCATGCGCGGCACCCAAAACAGGATGAAAGGAGGCAGAGGAAGGAAGGGAAGAGGAAGGAAGGGAAGCCCCCGGGCCCGTGTTGCCGGCCATGTGCGGCACCCAGGAACATTGGGGAAGAAGGCAGAGGCGCTCGCGACCTCCTGCCGCGCGCGCATATTCGTCAGCAGCCTTGGGGCGGAGCTTCCCTCCGCCTCATCCGCGCGCCCAAGGACGAAGGGCGGGGCGAGGAAGTGAAGCCCCGCCCCCAAGGCAGGGCGCCTCTACCTCCTCCTCCATGTTCCTGGGTGTCGCGCATGGTGTCGCCTTCTAGGCCTCCTCCGCCGCCTCGTAGCTGTTCCTGGACCCGGGCCGCGCATACTCAGGCAGCAGCAGGGAGTTTTTTCAGCGGCGCGGCCGGCGCCGATCCCTGCTGCTGCCTGCAGCAGCTTCTGAGCATGCACGGACATTTTCGCGCATGCCCAGAACTGCCCAGAACTTCAGCTCCGGCAGTTCTGGGCATGCGAAAAATGTCATGCTCAAGCTGCTGCAGGCAGCAACAGGGAGTTCTGCCTCGGTGGCGTAGGCGACGCCGGTCCCTGCTGCTGCCTGCGGTTCTGGGCATGTGCGAAAATGTCCGCGCATGCTCAGAAGCTGCTGCAGGCAGCAGCAGGGAGTTCTGCTTTGGCGGCGCGGCCGGCGTGGCGGCGCCCATCCATGACGGCGCCCCACGCGGCTGCGTAGGTTGCTTACATGGACGGACCGCCCCTGCCCGGATTACCCATAAGTCCAACATAGGCCATGGCCTAGGGGCGCAAGCCGAGGAGAGCGCAAAACTCTTAACTCTCGAAGTTTGCGAATGCCAAGGGGGAGTTGGGTGTGTTGGTTGTGGGGAGGATGCCTGGCTCTGCCCCCGGATCCAATCCCAAGGACCTGGCCCTCTTCTCTCTCCCTCCCTCCCGAACATGGCCTCCTTTGCGGAGGGGGGGAGTAGCTTCGCTCCCGTCCGTCACGGAGGGCGAAGGGGAGGGCCTGTGGGTCCGCCCACTGCGATACCAGAGCAAGAGGGGGCTTTGGAGGCGCCCGGATTCGGAGGCGCTATCCAGGATTCACCTCTTCAAGAAGCTCCAGATGTCACTCCGGGTCCTCCCCCTCCATCGGGACCGTATTCCCTGCCGCTGCCGCTGCACTCCTCGGATTCGGCAGGGAGCCGGAGTGCGAGGCCACGCCCATTCAGGGGCAAAGATCAGCGCGCTAAGAGGCAGCGCTCTGTGTCTCCCTCCAGGCCCGCACGCCGTTTGCTCCCTCCCTTCCGGACATGGTCTCCTTTGCGGCGGGAGGCCAAGGCGTTTCTTCATTTCAACTTATTTATCTATTTATTTTTTGGTCCGTGATCTGCGCCCCCCTCGGCTTGCGCCCCTAGGCCATGGCCTATGTTGGCCTTATGTGTCATCCGGGCCTGCCCGAGACCTTGCCTTAACCCTTTGAACCAAAGACGAAACCTTGGGTTAGTTACCACTGCAAGCAAGCACAACAAAGCTAGGATCAAGTCAAATTCCAAAGTGTGGCCTAGGGCGCAAAAAAGCGTTAATCCGGGTCTGTCTGCCGGACACAGACCTGATGACCTCCAGCTCCGTGCCGCCCTCGGACTGGTCTGTCCCTTCCGCAGCGGCGTTGTCCACTTTCTCGTGCGCAGCCGAGTGGACCGGGGTGCTCTCAAGGGAGGAGAGGGCTTCTGCCTTCTCGTTGAAAGGGTTGTAGCGTTGCAGCGGCTGCTGGGGGCTCTTCGCCGAGGCCCGGACGGCGGTCAACTCCGAGGTCACCGAACGCGGGCAGCTGAGGGTGTCGGTCAGGTCTCCGTCTGGGGAGGGAAGGGGCAGAATGGGGCGAACGGTGGTGACCCAAGGCCCCGCCACCAGAAGGCTCCACAGGCTTGCTTCCTGCTTCAGAGGTCGTAAGCAGTTTAAACATCTCCAAGTCCACATTTAGTATCACCAAAGAGATAGATTCTCTGCTATGAGAGGTGTTAGCCGCAGGCCCGGATTAACGAATTTTTGCGACCTAGGCCACAATTTGGAATTACGCCCCGTACCGCACCCCCCCCCTCCCCACACACACATCACTCAGCCCCACACTCGCGGGCTGCGAGGCTGGGTATCTGCAGGGGCTCCTCTCCGCACTTTGCCTTTCCTTCCTTGCCCACTGCAAAGGCAGTCGGCGGAGGGTGCTGGCGGGGCGGCCGAAGCGGGCGCCATTTCCTCCAGCCTGCTTGGCCGCCCCGCCAGCATCCTCCGCCGACAGCCTTTGCAGCGGGCAAGGAAGGAAAGGCAAAGGGCGGAGAGGAGCCCCTGCAGATCCCCAGCCTCGCCGCCCGCGGCTCCCGCGCCTTCCTCCTCCTCGGATTTGGGCGCAACAGGACGAAGAGTGGCGGCTCAGAGGCCAGGCGCGCGCCAGCAGCCACGTCTCTTCTCCTGCCTCCGCCGAAAGGGCAGCGTCCTGGGCGAGTGGCCTCCTTTCCCGCCTTTTGCGCCTCCTCAGTGGAGAGAGAGAGAGAGATTTCTCTCTCCTGCCCCAGGCCGCTGCCGGGCCCTCTCCCCCGCCCAAGTGGAGGAGGCCTCCCTCTGGGGCAGGCGCCTGCAGCCGGGCACGCTCTCCTCCGCCGGCGCCCGTCTGGGAGGGAGGGAGACCTCGCTGGACGTTTCCTCCCAGAAGCACATTCTCCCCGTTTCCTCCCAGAAGCACGCTCTCCTGACGTTTCGCCCTCAGGGGTGGGCTGAGACAACATTTTGGGGGAGGGGTCCGTGATCTGCGCCCCCTTCGGCTTGCGCCCCTAGGCCATGGCCTAGGGTGGCCTTATGGGTAATCCGGGCCTGCTTAGCCGGCCCTGATTGCTTCCTGTCTGGAATTCCCCTGGTGTTTGAGTGTTTATTTTTCCTTATCTATGGAATGATGTCCAGCATTGGGAGAAAGAACTCTTTTGTCCGTTGGGGGCAATTAATCACCTTGATTACTACTGCAAAGCCTTGCAGCTTCAAGGCCTGGCTGATTCCTGCCTGAGGGAATCCGAATTCCAACAGAAAGGAGGAAACCATGAAAAGGAACAAAATCTGGGGGGGGGGACCTCTTAAATCAGGAGAGTAAACAAAAAGCAACACTAAAAAAACCCACAAAGGAATTCCACACAGGAAGCAATCAGGGCCAGCTAACACCTCTTGACAAAGGATTCCCCCCCCCAGGCAGGAAGCAGCTAGGCTAGGCCATTGGTTATCAAGGTGCAATGGCCATTTGGTTTATCAAGGTGGCCAATGGCAACATTCCCACTTGCTTCCAACACACAGAGAGTTCTCTCTTCCACCCTGGACAGCATTCCACAGGGATACACACACACACACACACCACTTGCCTTCTTTCCAACAGACCTCTATGCAGATACCCTCCCTGATTGACTTTGAGGCTGCAAGGCTAGTCAGTGCTAATCAAGCTGGCCAATGGCATTCCATAGATATATAAACCCCATTTTCCTAGTTTCCAGGAGACCTCACAACCTCCGAGAAAGCCTGCCATAGATGTGGGCGAAACGTCAGGAGAGAATGCTTTGGGAACATGGCCAGGCGGCCATATGGAAAACTCACCGCGACCCAGTGATTCCAGCCATGAAACACTTATTTGAACCATCTGAGGCCACTCAGATCTAGCAGAGCGCTGAACTGTAATGCCGTAGTTCTACATAGGCAGGTTCGTAGGCCTCAGTGTTAGTTTGCCTCAGTCAGGGGTGCCCACAATTTTTCAGCATGCGAGCTCCTTATAATAAAACCAGGTCAGAAAGATCTACCTACCTCCTCAAGGCTGGAGAGGGGAGGGGGCAGGGCTTGGCACGGCATGGCTCTGCCCCCCCTGGCTTCAGCTCTACCAGCAGCTTCTCCAGGCTTGAGGAGGGCAGGGCCAAGCCAGCCTTGTGCTAGCTATGCCACCACTGGCTTGGCATTGCCTCCTCAAGCCTGGAGAAGCTGCTGGTAGAACGGAAGCCAGAGGGAGCGGAGCCAGGCCGCGCCAAGCCCTCCCCTCTCCCTCTGGCTTTGGAGCTCCCAGCAGCTTCTCCAGGCTTGAGGATGGCAGTGCCAAGCCAGTGGTGGCATAGCTAGCACAAGGCTGGCTTGGCCCTTCCCTCCTCAAGGCTGGAGAAGCTGCTGGGAGTGCCAAGCTGAGGGAAGGGGGGGGATTGGTGCAAGCTGGCTCCGCCCCTTCTGGCTTCAGCACTCCCAGAAGCTTCTCCAGACTTGAGGATGGCAATGCCAAGCCAGTGGTGGCATAGCTAGCACAAGGCTGGCTTGGCCCTTCCCTCCTCAAGGCTGGAGAAGCTGCTGGGAGTGCCGAAGCTGGGGAAGGGGCGGGGCTTGGTGCAAGCTGGCTCCGCCCCTTCTGGCTTCAGCACTCCCAGAAGCTTCTCCAGGCTTGAGGATGGCAATGCCAAGCCAGTGGTGACATAGCTAGCACAAGGTTGGCTTGGCCCTTCCCTCCTCAAGGCTGGAGAAGCTGCTGGGAGTGCCGAAGCTGGGGAAGGGGCGGGGCTTGGTGCAAGCTGGCTCCGCCCCTTCTGGCTTCAGCACTCCCAGAAGCTTCTCCAGGCTTGAGGATGGCAGTGCCAAGCCAGTGGTGACATAGCTAGCACAAGGCTGGCTTGGCCCTTCCCTCCTCAAGGCTGGAGAAGCTGCTGGGAGTGCCGAAGCTGAGGGAAGGGGCGGGGATTGGTGCAAGCTGGCTCCGCCCCTTCTGGCTTCAGCACTCCCAGAAGCTTCTCCAGACTTGAGGATGGCAATGCCAAGCCAGTGGTGGCATAGCTAGCACAAGGCTGGCTTGGCCCTTCCCTCTTCAAGGCTGGAGCAGCTGCTGGGAGTGCCGACGCTGGGGAAGGGGCGGGGCTTGGTGCAAGCTGGCTCCGCCCCTTCTGGCTCAGCACTCCCAGAAGCTTCTCCAGACTTGAGGATGGCAATGCCAAGCCAGTGGTGACATAGCTAGCACAAGGCTGGCTTGGCCCTTCCCTCCTCAAGGCTGGAGAAGCTGCTGGGAGTGCGAAGCTGAGGGAAGGGGCGGGGCTTGGTGCAAGCTGGCTCCGCCCCCTCTGGCTTCAGCACTCCCAGAAGCTTCTCCAGGCTTGAGGATGGCAATGCCAAGCCAGTGGTGACATAGCTAGCACAAGGCTGGCTTGGCCCTACCCTCAAGGCCGAAGAAGCTGCTGGGAGTGCCGAAGCTGAGGGAGGGGGCAAGGCTTGACGCCTTCTCGCTTCGGCACTGCCAGCAGCTTCTCCAGGCTTGATGATGGCAATGCCAAGCCAGTGGTGGCATAGCAATCACAAGGTTGGGTTGGCATTGCCATCTTCAAGCCTGGGAGAAGCTGCTGGGAGTGCCGAAGCTGGGGGAGGCGGCAAGGCTTGGCACGACCTGGCTCCACCCCCTTCTGGCTTCGGCACTCACAGTAGCTTCTCCAGGCTTGAGGACGGCAGAGCCAAGCAAGCCTTGTGCTAGCTATGCCACCACTGGCTTGGCATTGCCATCCTCAAGCCTGGAGAAGCTGCTGGTAGAGCGGAAGCCAGAGGGGGGCGGAGCCAGGTCACACCAAACCCCGCCCCACCGGCTTTGGAGCTCCCAGCAGCATCTCCAGGCTTGAGGATGGCAGTGCCAAGCCAGCCTTATGCTAGCTATGCCACCACTGGCTTGGCATTGCCATCCTCAAGGCTGGAGAAGCTGCTGGGAGTGCCGATGCTGGGGGAAGAGGCGGGGCTTGTCATGGCCGCGCCCAGGGGCGGTCTAAGGTAATTTTAAATGGTAAGTGAACATTATTTTGGCGTCCCCCCCCCCAACATTATTTTGGCCCCTCCCCTCCATGCATGCCCAGAAGCTCCTGTGCGCAGGCGCAGAAGCCTGTAAACACAGCACTCCCTATTTGGCACGCAGGGAGGTTTGCTACGGCGCGGCGTCGGAGCGCACAAGGCCCAAAAGCGGAACATCGGCCGGACGCTGTCTGGTGGGCGGGGGAATGCGCCCTTTACCCAGAAGGCGCCCCACGCAGTGGCGTCCTTGGCCTACCTGGGCAGCCCTGGCCTCAGTCCACAAGCAAGGTCAGGCCACAGAGATCGAGGGAACGCACTGGGAGCTGCCTGAGCAGGATTGGCAAGAGGCAAACTCTATAATCCCAGTAAATTCTTGCTACGGACGAACCCTAACGCCCCCTTTTCCTCCTGGAAGTCACCCGCCCCGCTGGAAAGGAAAAGATCTGCAACCATCACATCACAAAGAAAGGTCAGAGAGAGGGGAGAAGCGCCATTCCTTCTGACGCATGCGCCGTCAGGACAGAGAACACGGTTAGTCTTCCCGGGTGAAAGAGGGAAACCTCTGGTGCCTGCGCTGAAACGTTTGTTAATCGGATAAGGAGAAAAGACGGGGAGCGTCTCATGCTGGAAGCTGCAGAGGGTGAAGAGGTTAAACACCGGAAGAGACCCCAGGAAAGAGCGCAGAGTGCTCTGGCTAGGCCCGGGACCTCCTCGGGTCCCTTTGAGGAGCATGCAACCGGCCCCGGGGGGCAGAGACAGAAGCGGCACAGAGAGCACAGCGAGGAGGCGCGACCGGGCCACTCATCCCCACCTTCCCAGGCTGCAGTGGGCACTGACGGCACCGCGGGGAAGACGTCGCCAAAATCATAATCTATAAGACGGGGGACAAAAAGGAGCGTTAGCAGAGCGGACGACGCCACGTTTGGCTGTCCGGTTCCTTGGGAGCAAAAACTCTAGGAGTCAAAACAAAACAAACACCTTGCAGAAATTAAAATTAACTAGCCCTCATTCTGTGATAGGCCTCAGTTTGAGAAGGCCTTGGTCTGGGAAGGCCTCAGTATGAGAATGCCTCAATATGAGAAGGCCTCAGTCAGGGAAGGCCTCAGTATGAGAATGCCTCAATATGAGAAGGCCTCAGTCTGGGAAGGCCTCAGTATGAGAATGCCTCAATATGAGAAGGCCTCAGTATGAGAATGCCTCAATATGAGAAGGCCTCAGTCTGGGAAGGCCTCAGTATGAGAACGCCTCAATATGAGAAGGCCTTAGTCTGGGAAGGCCTCGGTATGAGAAGGCCTCAGTATGAGAAGGACTCAGTCTGGGAAGGTCTCAGTATGAGAAGGCCTCAGTATGAGAAGGCCTCAGTCTGGGAAGGCCTCAGTATGAGAAGGCCTCAGTATGGGAAGGCCCAGCGTTGAAGCAAAGAAGGTATAAAGAACTTTGTGTCATGGAAACCTTCTTCTTGTAAGTAGTGTAACCATATCATTTTACTACAAATAAAAGTCTCCTATGGAAGAGATAAGAGTTCTATATAAGTAGGTGTGCCTGTAGCTTCGTAGGCCTCTGTGTTAGTTTCCCTCAGTGGGAAAAAGGTCTCAGTCTGTGAGAAGGCCTCACAGTGTGAGGTAGGCCTGAGTCTGTGAGAGAAGCCTCTGTGTGAGCTAAGCCTCAGTGTGAGAGAACAGCCTCAGTGGGAGAACAGCCCTTAGTGGTAGTGGGCCTCATTGTGGGAGAGTGTGAGGTAGGCCTGAGTCTGTGAGAGAAGGCCTCACAGTGTGAGGAAGGCCTTAGTCTGTGAGAGAAGCCGCTGTGTGAGGTAACTCTCAGTGTGAGAGAACAGCCTCAGTGGGAGAATAAACCTTAGTCGTAGTAGGCCTCATTGTGGGAGAGTGTGAAGTAGGCCTTAGTCTGTGAGAGAAGGCCTCACAGTGTGAGGCATGCCTTAGTCTGTGAGAGAAGCCGCCTTGTGAGGTAAGTCTCAGTGGGAGAGAACAGCCTCAGTGGGAGAACAGACCTTAGTGGTAGTAGGCCTCACTGTGGGAGGGTGTGAACCAGGCCTTAGTCTATGAGAGAAGGCCTCACAGTGTGAGGTAGGCCTGAGTCTGTGAGAGAAGCCGCTGTGTGAGGTAAGCCTCAGTGTGAGAGAACAGCCTCAGTGGGAGAACAGACCTTAGTGGTAGTAGGCCTCACTGTGGGAGAGTGTGAAGTAGGCCTTAGTCTGCGAGAGAAGGCCTCACAGTGTGAGGAAGACCTTAGTCTGTGAGAGAAGCCGCTGTGTGAGGTAAGTCTCAGTGTGAGAGAACAGCCTCAGTGGGAGAACAGACCTTAGTGGTAGTAGGCCTCACTGTGGGAGGGTGTGAACCAGGCCTTAGTCTATGAGAGAAGGCCTCACAGTGTGAGGTAGGCCTGAGTCTGTGAGAGAAGCCGCTGTGTGAGGTAAGCCTCAGTGTGAGAGAACAGCCTCAGTGGGAGAACAGACCTTAGTGGTAGTAGGCCTCACTGTGGGAGGGTGTGAACCAGGCCTTAGTCTGTGAGAGAAGGCCTCACAGTGTGAGGAAGGCCTTAGTCTGTGAGAGAAGGCCTCACAGTGTGAGGAAGGCCTTAGTCTGTGAGAGAAGCCTCTGTGTGAGGTAGGCCTTAGTCTGAGAGAAGCTTCTGTGTGAGGTAAGCCTCAGTGTGAGAGAACAGCCTCAGTGGGAGAATAGACCTTAGTAGTAGTAGGCCTCCTTGTGGGAGGGTGTGAACCAGGCCTTAGTCTGTGAGAGAAGGCCTCACAGTGTGAGGAAGGCCTTAGTCTGTGAGAGAAGCCTCTGTGTGAGGTAGGCCTTAGTCTGAGAGAAGCTTCTGTGTGAGATAAGCCTCAGTGTGAGAGAACAGCCTCAGTGAGGGAATAGACCTTAGTGGTAGTAGGCCTCATTGTGGGAAGGTGTGAACCAGGCCTTAGTCTGTGAGAGAAGCCTGTGTGTGAGGTAAGCCTCAGTATGAGAAGGCCCCGTGTGTAACAGGAAAACCTCCCAAGCCCGGGAGACACTTGGTTGGGGATGATATTCTTGATCTGTGGCAATGGGGAAGCGGCAAGCGAGGGGAGTGTCAACGGCTGGCCTTGTTTTTCTCCCACGCACCTCTTTCAAGAAGGCGGCCTGGCACGGACCCAGACAGGTTCAGCATTCACGCCTCCCTCTCCTGCTCAAGAGCCCGGCTGCAACGGCTCACCTGTCCGCCCACACCTTTCCGAGTTGTCCCGTCCCACCCTCCCCTCTTGGCCCTCCTTACCTTCGCTGGAGGGCGCGATGGCGCTGTCGTCCCACTCCAGGTTGGTGGAGGTGACAGAGTTGAAGGAGTTGAGCGAGAGGCTGTCGGAGCCGTGGACCGAGCCGGGCAGGCGGTCCTCAAAGTCCAGCAGGTACTGGGGCTTGTAGTAGTCGGGCATGTAAGGCGCCAGGTCCAGGTAGGGAGCGTCCTGCAAGGGGCCACAGGGCTTTCTGTTGCCGCTTGCGCAAGGGACTGGAACCGTTGCGTCCGCCCCACCCTGGTGAGAACCTCTGCCTGGGACCAGGCCCGGATTACCCATAAGGCCAACCTAGGCCGTGGCCTAGGGGCGCAAGCCGAGGGGGGCACAATTCAAGGTAAAAGCTCACCTTTTCAGAATGAGAGGCATTCAATTAAATAGTATTATTAAAAATCCTTTGTTTGGTGTACAGACATTGGTGGGCTTGCTCCATCCATGTTTAGCATGTACAAAAATGACCAGTGACTGCCAGAAGGGACAGAGAGTTTCATCTATGCCGACGATCATGCCATCACCGCCCAAGCAGGAAGTTTAGAGATGGTTGAACAGAAACTCTTTGAAGCTTTAGGTGCTCTTACTGCCTATCACACGGAAAACCAGCTTGCCCCATCAATGTTTAACATCTACAGCAGGGGTGCCCACACTTTTTCAGCACGCGAGCTACTTATAATAAAACCAAGTCAGAAAGACCTACCTACCTCCTCAAGGCTGGAGAGGGGAGGGGTGGGGGCGGAGCTTGGTGCGGCCTGGCTCTGCCCCCTCTGGCTTCCGCTCTACCAGCAGCTTCTCCAGGCTTGAGGACGGCAGGGCCAAGCCAGCCTTGTGCTAGCTATGCCACCACTGGCTTGGCACTGCCATCCTCAAGCCTGGAGAAGCTGTTGGGAGCTCCAAAGCCAGAGGGAGGGGCGGGGCTTGGCATGGCCTGGCTCCGCCCCTGTGGCTCCGCTCTACCAGCAGCTTCTCCCGGCGTGAGGATGGCAGTGCCAAGCCAGCCTTGTGCTAGCTATGCCACCACTGGCTTGGCATTGCCCTCCTCAAGCCTGGAGAAGCTGCTGGGAGTGCTGAAGCCAGGGGAGGGGGCGGGGCTTGGCGCGGCCTGGCTCCGCCCCCTGTGGCTTCCGCTCTACCAGCAGCTTCTCCAGGCTTGAGGATGGCAGTGCCAAGCCAGCCTTGTGCTAGCTATGCCACCACTGGCTTGGCATTGCCCTCCTCAAGCCTGGAGAAGCTGCTGGGCGCTCCAAAGCCAGAGGGGGAGGGGCGGGGCTTGGCGGGGCCTGGCTCCGCCCCCTGTGGCTTCAGCTCTACCAGCAGCTTCTCCAGGCTTGAGGATGGCAGTGCCAAGCCAGCCTTCTGCTAGCTATGTCACCACTGGCTTGGCATTGCCATCCTCAAGCCTGGAGAAGCTGCTGGGAGCTCCAAAGCCAGAGGGGAGGGGGCGGGGCTTGGCATGGCCTGGCTCCGCCCCCCTCTGGCTTCAGCTCTACCAGCAGCTTCTCCAGGCTTGAGGATGGCAGTGCCAAGCCAGCCTTGTGCTAGCTATGCCACCACTGGCTTGGCATTGCCCTCCTCAAGCCTGGAGAAGCTGCTGGGAGCTCCAAAGCCAGAGGGGGAGGGGCGGGGCACGGCCTGGCTCCGCCCCCCTCTGGCTTCCGCTCTTCCAGCAGCTTCTCCAGGCTTGAGGAGGGCAGTGCCAAGCCAGCCTTGTGCTAGCTATGCCACCACTGGCTTGGCATTGCCATCCTCAAGCCTGGAGAAACTGCTGGGAGCTCCAAAGCCAGAGGGAGGGGCAGGCTTGGCCAAGCCTGCCCCTCCCTCTGGCTTCAGTTCTACCAGCAGCTTCTCCAGGCTTGAGGATGGCAGTGCCAAGCCAGCCTTGTGCTAGCTATTCCACCACTGGCTTGGCATTGCTGTCCTCAAGCCTGGAGAAGCTGCTGGTAGAGCTGAAGCCAGAGAGGGGGCGGAGCCAGGCCGCACCAAGCCCTGCCCCCTCCCCGGCTTCAGCTCTTCCAGAAGCTTCTCCAGCCTTGAGGATGGCAGTGCCAAGGCAGCCTTGTGCTAGCTATGTCACCACTGGCTTTGGCATTATATAATATACAGTAATAATTATGATATTAATACTAATAATATAGGAATATTTCTTGACATATTAATATGTTAATATGAATGATGTGTAATATATAGTAAATATAGTAAATAAATAAATAAATAATGTAGATTAGAATGTAGTTCAGCCTTTAGGTGCGGACCTCCATCATATTTTTTGGCTCTCGTGTGGCCCCTTGGAGAAAATACTTGCCCCCCCTGATCTAACATCTGCCAGGAAGTAGCAGCCAGCGACGAAAGGACCAAGGAGTGGACATCTCCGGCCCACCCGCTGTTTGGGTATCGGCCAGCACTGCATCAACTTAAATCAAGAAATGGCAAGGGAGCGAAGTTCCGCATCCCTTTCTTTCTCTTACCAGGTCCAAGTCGAAGCGGATGAACTCCAGGCCGGAGACCAGCGTGAGGAAGAGGGTCAGGTGGTCGTGGCTACAGACAAGTGCGTTCCTGTGGGGCAGAGGAGGGTCATTCGGGGATCCTGCCGGTCTCATTGCCCTTCCCAAAAAATCCCCGTGGACGTACTTGACGTAATACTTGTGCAGCAGGCTCAGGTTTTCCTGGAAAAGGCGCAGGTAGCTCTCCAAGGAGTTCTCGTTGAGGGCCAGGTACAGCCAGGCTCGGCCTGCGAAGGGAGCAGGCCCGGATTACCCATACGGCCAACCTAGGCCATGGCCTGGGGCGCAAGCCGAGGGGGAGGCAGATAACGGACCAAAAAGTAAATAAATGTTGAGACAAATAAAAACGCTGTGGCTGGCCCCTGGGGTCTCCCCCAACTCTCGGAGCTTGCGAGTGCCAAGGGGGAGTTGGGTGTGTTGGTTGTGGGGAGGGTGCCTGGCTCTGTCCCCGGGTCCAATCCCGAGGACCTGGCCCTCTTCTCCCTCCCTTCCGGACATGGCTTCCTTTGCGGAGAAAGGGAGTGAATGGCGTGCGGGCGGGCGCCCCGGCCTGGCTGGCCCCCTCCCTCTTTCCTGGGGAGGCTGTCCCCAGGGCCCTTGGCTGCTCCCTTGGCTGGGAAGGAGGCCAGGCCAGGCGGGGGGCTCTGCTTCTTGGGAGGGAGGGAGGAAGGGAGGAAGAGAGAGGAAGAGCTTCCTGAGAGAGAGAGAGAGAGAGAGAGAGAGAGCTATTGTTCACCAGGGGAACTCTCTGCTTTTGTGCAAATAATGACCTTTACGAGTGTATGTGTGTGTTCTGAATGGGTTGCGGGGGGGGGCAGTCCCAAGGGGAGGGTCTTTCTTGCCGGAGTCTCCTCCAGGGCTGGTGAGTTGCCCATGTCAGCCAGTCTTTCCTCGTGGCTTCTATCATCAAAACATCATCAAAGTCCTAGACTGGCTGTTTTCCTTCCTCTGGAACCAATCGCAGCGAGTGAAGAGGGGCGAGGACGTCTCCGGGGGTTCCCCACATCAAAACATGGGTGGGGAGAGTGGGAGGGAGGGAGGGGGCCCCTTTCGCTCTCGTTTGGCAGCGGACCCGCCCCCTCGGGGAGCCTCCGCCCTTGAGGGCACATCTTCGGGGGGGGGGGGGGCAGCCCAGGACCTTTGCAACCGGCAGACAGAGAGGGAGGGAGGAGGCTCCTCCAGAAGACTTGGGCCGAGAGAGGGTCAGGGTCAAGGCTTCAGGAGCCGCGAGAGGGGGGGGAGGACACGTTCTTTGCCGGGGGGAAGGGGGCCGGCTGTGGGTGTGGCCTGCCCCTTGCCCTGCCAGGCGTGACTCTTCTGCCTTCATCAAAACATGGGTGGGGAGAGTGGGTTCAGCTGCCGAAATGTGGCTTTTGCAGGAGGGAGGGGGCCCCTTTCGCTCTCGTTTGGCAACGGACCCGCCCCCTCGGGGAGCCTCCGCCCTTGAGGGCACATCTTCGGGGGGGGGGGGGGCAGCCCAGGACCTTTGCAACCATCAGGCAGGCAGGGAGGGACGGAGGACTTGGGCCGAGCGAGGGTCGGGGTCAAGGCTCAGGGTTCACACGCGGGGGGCGACGTTCTCCGTAGGAGGGAAGGGGGGCTGGCTGTGGCCGTGGCCTGCCCCTTGCCCTGCCAGGCGGGACTCTTCTGCCTTCCTGGCACACCGGCCAGGCACGGACGGACACAGCGACGGAGGACACCTGCCCGCCTGCCTCGCTTCTCCTGCCCCGCCCCCTGGCTCTCGGCTGCCCGGGGTACTCCTCGTTCCGCCTGGCCATGGGAAGCGCCTGCCGGAGCCTCCTCTTGCCCTTGGCCTTCCTGCTCTGTTGCCCGGCGGGTAAGGAGGGGCCCGGCCTTTTCCCCGGGGGGATGCGGTAGAGGTTGGCTTAAAGGGGGCGTAATTCCAAAGTGTGGCCTAGGGCGCAAAAAGGTGTTAATTCAGGCCTGCGAAGGGAGGGAAAGGAATGGGACTCTGCCCTCTCCGGATCGCCAGCAGTGACACGGGGAAGGTGAGGACCGCCATGCAAGGCCACACTTACTCCGCCCCAGGTTGGTGGCCACGTGTTCCAGCAGCTCAATCTGCTCAATGGCCTCGCGGCGGGTAAAGTGGACTACCAACACCCAGTAGCCGGAAGGGAGGTCTTGGAGCCTGGGAAACACAAGAGGAAGGTAAAGGGGATGGCACCCAAACTTCCAAAGCACTGACCCTCCCCAACCAAGGATTCGGGCCTTACCCGTAGAGCAAAGCGTGGTCGAGGTGCTCGCAGAGCCGCTGGAGGACAGTGTCGTGGTTCCTGATGGCCGGCGTCTCATCCTCGCAGGCGGCAAAGTAGCTCTGCAACTGAAAGAGAGAGAACAAGGGAATGAGGAGTAGAAGGTGGGAAGAAGTTAGACAATGAAATACGGAGCCAACGTTTTGGGCATTAGGCGAATACAGATGCCCAGCAACACAGAAGTTCAAAAGAGGAGGACCTCACACCGAGGCCTTTCTCCCACAGAGGCTTCTCTTACAGAGACCTTCTCAGACTGATGCCTCTCTCACACTGGGGCCTTTCTCATGCTGAGACCTCTCTGGCACACTGAGGTCTCCCTCAGACTGAGGGCAACTAACACACTGAGGCCTCCCTCAGAATGAAGCCTACTAACACACTGAGGTCTCCCTCAGACTGAGGGCAACTAACACACTGAGGCCTCCCTCAGACTGAGGGCAACTAACACACTGAGGCCTCCCTCAGACTGAGACCTACTAACACACTGAGGCCTCCCTCGGATTGAGGGCAACAAACAAACTGAGGCCTCCCTCAGAATGAAGCCTACTAACACACTGAGGCCTCCCTCAGACTGAGGCCTACTAACACATTGAGGCCTCCCTCAGACTGAGGGAACTAACACACTGAGGTCTCCCTCAGACTGAGGCCTACTAACACACTGAGGCCTCCCTCAGACTGAGGCATCCCTCAGACTGAGGCCTACTAACACAATGAGGCCTCCCTCAGACTGAGGCCTACTAACACACTGAGGCCTCCCTCAGACTGAGGGAACTAACACACTGAGGCCTCCCTCAGACTGAGGCCTACTAACACACTGAGGCCTCCCTCAGACTGAGGCCTACTAACACACTGAGGCCTCCCTCAGACTGAGGGAACTAACACACTGAGGCCTCCCTCAGACTGAGGCCTACTAACACACTGAGGCCTCCCTCAGACTGAGGCCTACTAACACAATGAGGCCTCCCTCAGACTGAGGCCTACTAACACACTGAGGCCTCCCTCAGACTGAGGCATCCCTCAGACTGAGGGATACTAACACAATGAGGCCTCCCTTAGACTGAGGCCTACTAACACACTGAAGCCTCCCTCAGACTGAGGCCTACTAACACACTGAGGCCTCCCTCAGACTGAGGGCAACTAACACACTGAGGCCTCCCTCAGACTGAGGCCTACTAACACACTGAAGCCTCCCTCAGACTGAGGCCTACTAACACAATGAGGCCTCCCTCAGACTGAGGCCTACTAACACGCTGAGGCCTCCCTCAGACTGGGGCCTACTAACACACTGAGGCCTCCCTCGGATTGAGGGCAACAAACAAACTGAGGCCTCCCTCACACTGAGGCCTACTAACACACTGAAGCCTCCCTCAGACTGAGGCCTACTAACACACTGAGGCCTCCCTCAGACTGAGGGAACTAACACACTGAGGTCTCCCTCAGACTGAGGCCTACTAACACACTGAGGCATCCCTCAGACTGAGGCCTACTAACACACTGAGGCCTCCCTCAGACTGAGGCCTACTAACACACTGAGGCCTCCCTCAGACTGAGGGCAACTAACACACTGAAGCCTCCCTCAGACTGAGGCCTACTAACACAATGAGGCCTCCCTCAGACTGAGGCCTACTAACACACTGAGGCCTCCCTCAGACTGAGGCATCCCTCAGACTGAGGCCTACTAACACAATGAGGCCTCCCTCAGACTGAGGCCTACTAACACACTGAGGCCTCCCTCAGACTGAGGGCAACTAACACACTGAGGCCTCCCTCAGACTGAGGCCTACTAACACAATGAGGCCTCCCTCAGACTGAGGCCTACTAACACACTGAGGCCTCCCTCAGACTGACTCAGACTAAGGCCTACTAACACAATGACTGACTGAGGCATCCCTCAGACTGAGGCCTACTAACACACTGAGGCCTCCCTCAGACTGAGGCCTACTAACACACTGAGGCCTCCCTCAGACTGAGGGCACACTAACACACTGAAGCCTCCCTCAGACTGAGGCCTACTAACACAATGAGGCCTCCCTCAGACTGAGGGAACTAACACACTGTGGCCTCCCTCAGACTGAGGGCAACTAACACAATGAGGCCTCCCTCAGACTGAGGCCTACTAACACAATGAGGCCTCCCTCAGACTGAGGCCTACTAACACACTGAGGCCTCCCTCAGACTGAGGCATCCCTCAGACTGAGGCCTACTAACACACTGAGGCCTCCTCAGACTGAGGCCTACTAACACACTGAGGCCTCCCTCAGACTGAGGCCTACTAACACACTGAAGCCTCCCTCAGACTGAGGCCTACTAACACACTGAGGCCTCCCTCAGACTGAGGCATCCCTCAGACTGAGGCCTACTAACACAATGAGGCCTCCCTCAGACTGAGGCCTACTAACACACTGAGGCCTCCCTCAGACTGAGGCCTACTAACACACTGAGGCCTCCCTCAGACTGAGGGCAACTAACACACTGAAGCCTCCCTCAGACTGAGGCCTACTAACACAATGAGGCCTCCCTCAGACTGAGGCCTGAGGCCCCTCAGTCTGAGGCGAACTAACACAATGAGGCCTCCCTCAGACTGAGGCCTACTAACACACTGAGGCCTCCCTCAGACTGAGGCCTCCCTCAGACTGAGGCCTACTAACACAATGAGGCCTCCCTCAGACTGAGGCCTACTAACACACTGAGGCCTCCCTCAGACTGAGGGCAACTAACACACTGATGCCTCCCTCAGACTGAGGCCTACTAACACAATGAGACCTCCCTCAGACTGAGGCCTACTAACACACTGAGGCCTCCCTCAGACTGAGGGCAACTAACACACTGAAGCCTCCCTCAGACTGAGGCCTACTAACACAATGAGGCCTCCCTCAGACTGAGGCCTACTAACACACAGGCCACTGAGGCCTCCTGAGGCCAACTAACACACTGAGGCCTCCCTCAGACTGAGGCCTACTAACACACTGAGGCCTCCCTCAGACTGAGGCCTACTAACACACTGAGGCCTCCCTCAGACTGAGGCCTACTAACACACTGAGGCCTCCCTCAGACTGAGGCCTACTAACACACTGAGGCCTCCCTCAGACTGAGGCCTACTAACCCACTGAGGCCTCCCAACAGACTGAGGCCTCCCTCAGACTGAGGCCTACTAACACAATGAGGCCTCCCTCAGACTGAGGCCTACTAACACAATGAGGCCTCCCTCAGACTGAGGCCTACTAACACACTGAGGCCTCCCTCAGACTGAGGGCAACTAACACACTGAAGCCTCCCTCAGACTGAGGCCTACTAACACACTGAGGCCTCCCTCAGACTGAAGGCAACTCACATTTTTGTAATTAAAAATACCTAGTTAATTTTTAATATTTCTGACAACATAGAGCCAACATTTTGGACACTAGGTGAACACAGATGCGCAGCAACAGAGAAGTTCAAAGGAGGAGAACCAGGCAAGGAACTGATGCAAGCTGGCCTAAAGCAGCGCCTGGAGCGAGGAGCCAAAGATGAAAGGGGGTCAAGGTGGAGCTGCTTCCCAGGCCAGCATTCCCAGCCCCTCCTTCAGACTCCACGGGCGCTGGCGCTGGGGAACAAGGGAGAGGCACCGACTCCATGCGCTGCTTGGCAAGTTGGCTTGCAAACCAAGAAAGCCGGAGCCGCCCATGCCTGCTTCGGGAGAGAAGCGGCGGCTTTGTGCTCCGAGCGGGAGAGTGGGATGGAGAGGGAGAAAGGAGGCAAGCGTGAAGGTTACATATTTCCTGCCAGACACACAGACTGGCCAGCCTTGCTCACCGCCTCCTCAGTCAAACTCCTCGGGAAAGCTGGTGGACTTCTGCAAATGCCTTGAATGCTGATGTGAAACTCCTCGGGAGGAGGAAGGGAAACCTCTGTGCTCTGACAATGGCCCTGCCTGCTGCGGCTGAGAGAAACTGATGACATCAGGGAAACTACAGCTTCAGTCCTCCCTGGTTAAATGGATGCAATGACTCAGCTGCAGTTCTATAGAAGCAGGTGTGCCTGTAGCTTAGTAGCCCTCAGTCTCTGTGGGAGGAAGGCCTCAGTGTTAGCTCGCCTCAGTCTGAAAGAGCCCTCAGTGGGAGAAAGACCTTAGTGTGAGGTAGGCTTCAGTATGAGAAGGCCTCAGTGTTAGCTTGCCTCAGTCTGAGAGAGCCCTCAGTGTGAGAAGGCCTCAGCGTGAGGTAGGCCTCAGTATAAGAAGGCCTCAAGTGGGAGAAAGGCCTCAGTGTGAGGTAAGTCTCAGTATTAGAAGGCCTCAGTGTGAGGTAGGCCTCAGTATAAGAAGGCCTCAAGTGGGAGAAAGGCCTCCGTGTGAGGTAAGTCTCAGTATTAGAAGGCCTCAGTGTGAGGTAGGCCTCAGTATAAGAAGGCCTCAAGTGGGAGAAAGGCCTTAGTGTGTATGAGAAGGCCTCAGTGTTAGCTCACCTCAGTCTGAAAGAGCCCTCAGGGTGAGAAGGCCTCAGTGGGAGAAAGACCTTAGTGAGAGGTAGGCCTCAG
This sequence comes from Anolis apletophallus, assembly GCA_030556195.1. Classification (NCBI taxonomy): domain Eukaryota; kingdom Metazoa; phylum Chordata; class Lepidosauria; order Squamata; family Anolidae; genus Anolis; species Anolis apletophallus. Next base: position 14,969,141 of record JARBWK010000017.1, on the reverse strand, counting down.
TGTAAGAAGGCCTCAGTGGGAGAAAGACCTTAGTGTGAAGTAGGCCTCAGTGTTAGCTCACCTCAATCTGAAAGAGCCCTCAGGGTGAGAAGGCCTCAGTGGGAGAAAGACCTTAGTGAGAGGTAGGCCTCAGTGTAAGAAGGCCTCAGTGGGAGAAAGACCTTAGAGTGAGGTAGGCCTCAGCATGAGAAGTCCTCAGTGTTAGCTTGCCTCAGTCTGAGAGAGTCCTCAGTGTTAGAAGGCATCAGTGGGAGAAAGACCTTAGTGTGAGGGATAGCTGACCTCAGTCTGAGAGAGTCCTCAGTGTTAGAAGGCCTCAGTGGGAGAAAGACCTTAGTGTGAGGGAGGCCTCAGTATGAGAAGGCCTCAGTGTTAGCTCGCCTCAGTCTGTAAGAGCTCTCAGTGGGAGAAGGCCCTCAGTGTGAGGTAAGCCTCAGTATGAGAAGGCCTCAGTGTTAGCTCACCTCAGTCTGAAAGAGCCCTCAGTGTGAGAAGGCATCAGTGGGAGAAAGACCTCAGTGTGGGGTAAAGACCTCAGTAGTGTCAGTGAAGGCTCAGTGTTCCTCAGTCTGAGAGCCCTCAGTGTGAGAAAGACCTTAGTATGAGGTAGGCCTCAGTATGAGAAGGCCTCAGTGTTAGCTCGCCTCAGTCTGAAAGAGCCCTCAGGGTGAGAAGGCTTCAGTGGGAGAAAGACCTTAGTGTGAGGTAGGCCTCAGTATGAGAAGGCCTCAGTGTTAGCTCGCCTCAGTCTTAAAGAGTCCTCAGTGGGAGAAGGCCTCAGTGGGAGAAAGACCTTAGTGTGAGGTAGGCCTCAGTATGAGAAGGCCTCAGTGTTAGCTCGCCTCAGTCTGAGAGAGCCCTCAGTGTGAGAAGGCCTCAGTGGGAGAAAGACCTTAGGGTGAGATAGACCTCAGTCTGAGAAGGCCTCAGTGCTAGCTCACCTCAGTCTGAAAGGGCCCTCAGTGGGAGAAGGCCTCAGTGGGAGAAAGAACTTAGTGTGAGGTAGGCTTCAGTATTAGCTCCCCAAACTCCATCTGTGTTCACATTTGGGCATATTGAGTATTTATTCCAAGTTTGGTCCTGATCCAACATTGTTTCAATCCACGGTGCTCTCTGGATATAGGTGAACTACAACTCCAAAACTCAAGGTCAATCCCCGCCAAACTCTTATAGCGTTTTCTCTTGGTTACGGGAGTCTGTGTGGGAAGTTTGTGTCTTTCTGCCATTCCTGCCAGGATGTCTATGTTGTGTTCATCGAAACAGGCCCAGGTTTCACACTGAGTGTATAAATACATTTAAAAACATATTAACTCTATGTATGACTGTGTTAGAGTGTCATGTTGTGTCGTTTTGGTTGGTGGTGTGCCCCAGGATTGTGTAAATGTAAAAAGTGTGCCGCGGCTCAAAAAAGGGTTGGGAAACACTGGTCTACGCAATCCAAAATCCAATATTTATGTGAAATTCCCAGGATCCTATGGGTGAGCTCACAAGACACCACACACACACACACACACACGTGATCTAACCGGGAGCAAGACAAACGCAAACTCTCTCTGTCTGCTTCACAAGGCAATCCTTGCTCCTTGCTGAGCCAGGAAGGCGTTGCCCTGAAGCACGAAGCCTCCCAAAACACAGTGCTGGGCATCATATGATCCCTAAGTGATCGTTCCGGTATTCGTACGGAGACGAGCCAAAAGGGTGACTAAGACGCCGCGTGTTTCTGGGACTGTTTGGACGCTGTCAGAAGGATCGTTCCAACCCCCTTCTTCCTTCACGCAGGAAAGCCACCATCAAAGCACCCCTGACAGATGGCCAATCAACTACAATAACAACAATTTTTATCGTGTCAGAAGCTACTTGAAAAACTGCAAGTTGCTTCTGGTGTGAGAGAATTGGCTGTCTGCAAGGACACTGCCCTGTTACCATCCTGTGGGAGGCTTCTCTCGTGTCCTCACATGGGAAGCTGGGGCTGACAGGCAGGAGTTCACTACATCTCATGGATTCGAACTGCTGGCACTCAGGTCAGCAGTTCAGCCGGCACAAGGGTTTAACCCATTGCGCCATCGCGGCTCCTTATCATAATAGGAATACTTTGGAAGAGACCTCAACCCCCCTTTTGACTCCATGCAGGGAAGCCACAATCAAAGCCCACCCAACAGATGGTCATCCAACCTCAATAATAATTTTAGTAATAATAATAATTATCATCATCATCATCCTCAGAGTTGGAAGAGACCTCAAAGAGGGCCACCCAGCCCAGCCCCCCTTTTGACTCCATGCAGGGAAGCCACAATCAAAGCCCACCCAGCAGATGGTCATCCAACCTCAATAATAATTGTGATAATAATAATAATAATAATGATAATCATCATCATCCTCAGTGTTGGAAGAGACCTCAAAGAGGGCCACCCAGTCCAGCCCCCCTTTTGACTCCATGCAGGGAAGCCACAATCAAAGCCCACCCAACAGATGGTCATCCAACCTCAATAATAATTGTAATAATAATAATAATAATAATGATAATCATCATCATCCTCAGAGTTGGAAGAGACCCCAAAGAGGGCCACCCAGTCCAGCCCCCCTTTTGACTCCATGCAGGGAAGCCACAATCAAAGCCCACCCAACAGATGGTCATCCAACCTCAATAATAATTGTGATAATAATAATAATAATAATGATAATCATCATCATCCTCAGAGTTGGAAGAGACCTCAAAGAGGGCCACCCAGTCCAACCCCCCTTTTGACTCCATGCAGGGAAGCCACAATCAAAGCCCACCCAACAGATGGTCATCCAACCTCAATAATAATTGTGATAATAATAATAATAATAATGATAATCATCATCATCCTCAGAGTTGGAAGAGACCTCAAAGAGGGCCACCCAGTCCAGCCCCCCTTTTGACTCCATGCAGGGAAGCCACAATCAAAGCCCACCCAACAGATGGTCATCCAACCTCAATAATAATTGTGATAATAATAATAATAATGATAATCATCATCATCCTCAGAGTTCGAAGAGACCTCAAAGAGGGCCACCCAGTCCAACCCCCCTTTTGACTCCATGCAGGGAAGTCACAATCAAAGCCCACCCAGCAGATGGTCATCCAACCTCAATAATAATTGTGATAATAATAATAATAATGATAATCATCATCATCCTCAGAGTTGGAAGAGACCTCAAAGAGGGCCACCCAGTCCAACCCCCCTTTTGACTCCATGCAGGGAAGCCACAATCAAAGCCCACCCAACAGATGGTCATCCAATCTCAATAATAATTGTAATAATAATAATCATCATCATCCTCAGAGTTGGAAGAGACCTCAAAGAGGGCCGCCATCATCATCATCATCATCCTCAGAGTTGGAAGAGACCTCAAAGTGGGCCATCCAGTCCAGCCTCCCTTTTGACACCATGCAGGGAAGCCACAATCAAAGCCCACCCAACAGATGGCCATCCATCTTCAATAACAACAATAGTAAGGTACAAACACATATTCTCAAAATCCTGGAGTTGGAAAAGACCCCAAAGAGGGCCATCCAGTCCAACCCCTTCCTGCCTTCATGTAGAAAGCCACAATCAAAGTACTCTTGACAGATGGCCATCCAACCTCAATAATAGTAATAGTGTTAGAAGTGACCTCCAGGGCCAATTCACTTTTCCCTTCATGAAGAAAGACACCCTCAAAGCACCTGGCAGATGACAATTCAACCCCAATAACAATAATAGAGTTGGAAGAGAGCTATGCAGTCCAACCCATGCCTGCCTTCATGCAGACAGACACCATCAAAGTCCCCCCGACAGATGGCCATCCAACCTCAACAACAACAGAGGAGTTAGAAGAGACCTCAAGGGCCATCCAGTCCAACCGTGCACCATCAAACCACCCCTGGTAGATGGCCGCCCGGCCTCTGCTTTAAAACCTCCAAAGAACATTATAATATTTATGTTCTAAAAAAGAAAACCAATGGGATTTTGGCCGGCATCCGCCTCGTGCCTCGGTCCAGGGAAGTCCTGCTCCCCATGCGCTATGTATTCGGCCTTGGTGAGACCACGTTACCCGCAATCACACTGCGTCCAATTCTGGGCATCACCATTGAAGGGAGATGTTGACTCTAAGCTGGAATATTTCCAGAGAAGGGCGACTAAAATTTATTAAGAGTGCATATATCTATATATAAAATTTATTATTTATTTATGTCATTTATATTCCACCCTTCTCACCCCGAAGGGGACTCAGGGCAGAGCACAGCGCATACACACACACACACACACACACACATATATATAAATTTATTATTTATGTCATTTATATTCCGATGGATAGAGATAATAGATAGATAGATAGAATAATGGATGGATAGAGATGATAGATAGGTATCTGATATGATAGATCAATAAGTCGATAGATAGATATCTGATATGACAGATCAATATGTCAATACATAGACTGAATGAATTAATAATGGATGGAGATGATAGATAGAATAATGGATGGATAGATACGATAGATATCTGATATAATAGATCAATAAGTCGATAGATATCTGATATGATAGATCAATAAGTCGATAGATAGATAGATATCTGATATGACAGATCAATATGTCAATACATAGACTGAATGAATGAATAATGGATGGAGATGATAGATAGAATAATGGAAGGATAGATATGATAGATATCTGATATGATAGATCAATGTCGATAGATATCTGATATGATAGATCAATAAGTTGATGATAGATAGATATCTGATATGACAGATCAATAGGTCAATAGATAGATTGAATGAATGAATAATGGATGGATAGAGATGATAGATATCTGATATGATAGATCAATGTTGATAGATAGATACCTGATATGACAGATCAATAGGTCAATAGACAGATAGACTGAATGAATGAATAATGGATGGATAGAGATGGTAGATATAATAAAGGATGGATAGATATAGATATATGATATGATAGATCAATAAGTCGATAGATATCTGATATGACAGATCAATAGGTCAATAGATAGATTGAATGAATAATGGATGGATAGAGATGATAGATAGATAGAATAATGGATGGATAGAGATGATAGATAGATAGAATAATGGAAGGACAGAGATGATAGATAGATATCTGATATGATAGATCAATAAGTCGGTAGATATCTGAAATGACAGATCAATAGGTCAATAGATAGATAGACTGAATGAATGAATAGTGGATGGACAGATAGATATCTGATATGATAGATCAATAGGTCAATAGATAGATAGATACTGAATGAATAATAGATGGATAGATGTGATAGATATCTGATATGATAGATCAATCAGTCGATAGTAAGATATCTGATATGATAGATCAATAGATAGATAAGACTGAATGAATAATGGATGGATAGAGATGATAGATATCTGATATGGTAGATGAATAGGTCGATAGATATCTATGCATCTATTGACCTATTGATCTGTCATATCAGGTATCTATTGACCTATTGATCTGTCATATCAGATATCTATCTATGTATCTATTGACCTATTGATCTGTCATATCAGATATCTATCTATGTATCTATTGACCTATTGATCTGTCATATCAGATATCTATCTATTAACCTATTGATCTATCATATGAGATATCTATCTATGTATCTATCTATTGACCTATTGATCTGTCATATCAGATATCTATTAACCTATTAACCTACTGATCTATCATATCAGATATCTATCTATGTATCTATTGACCTATTGATCTAATATATCAGATATCTATCTATTGACCTATTGATCTGTCATATCAGATATCTATCTATTAACCTATTGATCTGTCATATCAGATATCTATTAACCTATTGATCTATCATATCAGATATCTATCTATTAACCTATTAACCTATTGATCTATCATATCAGATATCTATCTATCTATTGACCTATTGATCTGTCGTATGAGATATCTGATATGATAGATCAATAGGCCAATAGATAGATATCTGATATGACAGATCAATAGGTCAATAGATAGATTGTTCAGACGACAGGAGGGAGGGGGCTGATCCGATCCCGCCAGGAAAGGAGTTCCATAGCCGGGGGGTCATCACCGAGAAGGCTCTGTCTCTCGCCCCACCCAATCGTGCCCATGACAATGGCGGGACGGAGAGCAGGGCCTCCCCGGAGGATCTTAATCTTTCTCCAAACTACAAGAAAGGAGATGAGGAAGGACTTCCTGAGTGTGAGAGCTGTTCAGCAGTGGAACTCTCTGCCCCAATGTGTGGAGTGAGGCTCCTTCTTTGGTGGCTTTGAAGCAGAGGCTGGGTGGCCATCTGTCGGGGGTGCTTTGAATGCGATTTATTTATTTACTAGCTTGGGGACCCGGCGGTGCCCGGGTTATTTGAGGAAGGCATTGTGTGCCAAGGTTGGTTCCTATTAGAAGTTTATGTGGCTTGCAGTGGTCTCAGGAACTTAGTGAAGGTACTGCGAGTCCCTTTGGCCGTGGTCCATCCCCCTCCAAACAGCACCAGGATGTAGAGTGGGTCATGGGGGCTCCGTGTGTCACATTTGGTCTTGATCATTCTCTGGATGAGGGTTGCAGCGGTCTCGGAAGGTGAGTGAAGGTATTTCAAGTCCCATCATCTGTGGTCCATCCTCCTCGAAACAGCACCAGGGTGTAGAGTGGGTCAAGGGGGCTCTGTGTGCTAATTTTGGTCTGTATTAGTCATTGGGTGAGGGGTGCGTTGTGAAGTGGGCAAATTTGGTCCTGATCTGTCACTGCTGTGGGCTGTGAGGCCTTTCCTTTTCTCTCTGTGTCACCTTAGAATGTTGGAATGTGGCTGGCCAATCGGTGTCCTTTATGCAAATGCCATTTTAGTGGCAACCAATCCCCTCAGTCTGGGGCCGTAGAATGTTGGGAGTTCTGAGGCTGGCCAACCAGTGTCCTTTATGCAAATAACCCCACAGTGGCAACCAATCGAAACGCTGGCACATATTCCTCCCACTGCAAACACTGACTTTTATTATATAGATCAGTGTTTCTCAACCAGTGTGCCGTGGCACACTAGTGTGCCGTGACGGACCTCCTGCTGTGCCGCGAGAAAAGCTCTCTGCCCCCCTTCCTTTCCCCCCTCCTGCCGAACTCCTGCTGCTTGTGGGAAGGACCGGGCAGGGCGAAGAAAAATAAGAAGGGGCCGGGGCGCTGCCTCCTTCGGCCGTTTCCCCAGCCAGCCCCAATCCGCCATGACTCCCGCCATGACTCTTGCCCCTCGCTCGCTGAAGCCGTGTGGAGGAGGAGCCCCGTCCACCGCTCATGGTCCTCCTCTGTGGGAGAGCTGAAGCTGGGGGAGGGGGCGGGGGGGCATGGCGCAGCCTGGCTCCACCCCTCCCCAGCTTCAGCACTCCCAGCAGATGCTCCAGACTTGAGGGGACAGCGCCAAGCCCGCATTGTGGTGGCTCTGCCACCGCTGGCTAGGCACTGCCCCCACAAGGCTGGAGCAGCTGCTGGGAGAGCTGAAGCCGGGGGGAGGGGGCGAAGCATGGCGTGGCCTGGCTCCCCCCGGCTTCGGCACTCCCAGCAGGTCACCATCCCCCAGCCGTTCTTTATTGTGTTAGAGTGTCATTTTGGTTGGTGCTGTGCCCCCGGATATTTTTAATGTTAAAAGTGTGCCGCGGCTCAAAAAAGGTTGAAAAACACTGATATAGATAGATAGATTTACTTGGCTTCTATACCGCCCCTCTCAGCCCGAAGGCGACTCGAGGCGGTGTACATATGGCAAGGACTGCCCAAGATAAACACATCAACAGTTACCGACACAATCACATCATATACAGATTAGCAATTAAAATTGGACACAATATCAGCGTCTCGTTATTAAACCGATTTCCAATTGCGGCGGCGTGGTTCCATAGGCCTCAATTAATAATCATACTACATCTGCAAATGCCTGGTCAATCAGCCAGGTCTTGATTATTTTTGGCGAAACGTCAGGGGGGAGGGGGCCTATCTGATGTCGCTAGGGAAGGCGCTCCAAAGCCGAGGAGCCACCACTGAGAAGGCCCTGTCTCTCGTCCCCGCCAGTCGCGCCTGCGAAGAAGGCAGGGCCGAGAGCAGGGCCTCTCCGGATGATCTTAAACATCTCGATGGTTCATAGGGAGAGATGCGTTCGGACAGGGAAGTCGGACCCGAACCGTTGAGGGCTTTAAAGGCTAACGCCAGCACTTTATTTATTTATTTATTATTTCGCATTTGTCTGTCGCCCCCCCCCCCCCCAACGGCTCGGGGCGACTTACAACAGTTCGTAAAATACAATTGTCAGATTACTCATAATAACTCACAGTAATACCATTAAGATGGAATTACAATTAGAACAGTTGAAGCAACAAATGGAGTCGCAGTGGGCTGACAGCTAGGCGGTGGGAGCTAAAGTTTAGCTAACTCCGAAGGCTTGTCGGAACAGCAATGTCTTAACTGCTCTCCTGAACGGGAGGAGGCCCTGGGTGGCACGGATGCCGCCGGGCAGTGCGTTCCACAGGGTTGGGGCTGCAACAGAGAAAGCCCGGCGGCGGGTTGCGGACAGATGGTAGGTCTTCACATTTGGGATGACCAGGAGGTTTAGCTCTTCGGAGCGCAGTGATCTGGTGGGATGGTATGGGACAAGGCGGTCCCGCAGGTACACTGGCCCCAGACCATGTAAGGCCTTAAAAGTCAGGACTAACACTTTGAAGGCAATCCGGCATTCAATTGGGAGCCAGTGCAGTTCGCGCAGGATTGGCGTGATGTGGTGGCCAATCGGGACCCCGCCAGGAGTCGCTGCGGCGTTCTGCACCAGCTTGAGTCTCGGATTACCGACAGAGGAAGGCCAATGTAAAGAGCGTTACAGTAGTCCAGCCTCGAGATGACCGTGGCTTGGATCACTGTGGCTAAGTCGCGCCGGGACAAATAGGGGGCCAGCTTCCTCGCCTGGCGAAGATGGAAAAATGCTACCCTGCTGACGCTGGAGACGTGGGCTTCCATCGACAACAGGGGGTCCAAGGTTACTCCTAAGCTCTTAACAGAGGGCGACGGACATAATGTCACGCCGTCCAGGGTTGGAAGCTGAACATCCCTACAGCCCGGAGGACCCAGCCACAGGATCTCCGTCTTTGCCGGATTCACCTTCAACCTACTGGCTCCCAGCCATCCAGTGACGGCCTCAAGGCACTTTGAATGGTGCCCGGTAGCAAACTGGCAGCCAGTGGAGCTGGCGCAACAGGGGAGTTGGACGCTCCCTGAATGGCGCTCCTGTTATCAACCGTTGGACTAGTTGCAGCTTCCGAACAGTCTTCAAAGGCAGCCCCACGTAGAGAGCGTTGCAGTAGTCTATACGGGGAAGTAACCAGAGCATGGACTACTGTGGCCAAGTCAGACTTCCCAAGGTACGGGCGCAGTAAACTCAGAAGGGCCCCGAAAATGGCCCATGGACTGCCCTGGGGGTCGCGACCCCCAGGTTAAGAACCGCTGAGGAGAAAGAACTCCCGGAGTGTGAGAGCTGTTCAGCAGTGGAACTCTCCGCCCCAGTGTGTGGCGGAGGCTGGGTGGCCAACTGTCTTGGCTGAATGGGGCTGGGCAGGATGATGGCCCTCCAGGACTCTATGGTTTCATGATCCTATACTAATGACAGTAATGACTGTGTGGTAGTATGTAAACAGACAGGCTGGGGAGGCCTCATGATCCTCCTCCTCCGGAGGCTGAAGCGGCACCAAACCGCGCTAAAGCCCTGGCGCGGACGGCAGCGAGGCTCCTGACCTTCTTGACGGAGAGGGAGATGTTCTCGAGGATGCGGTCCTTGACCTGCCCGGGGGGCTCCATGGCGGCGGCGGCCCAGGCCCCTTCCTCGTCCTCTCCGTCCTCCTCGCCGCCGCCTCCCTTCAGCGGGGCCTTCCTCGCCCTCCGAGGCCGCCGGGCCCGGCCCCTCCGCCGCCTCTCCTCCGTCCTGGCGCCGCCGTCCACCCTCCGGAGCGAGAAAGGAGGAGCGCGAGGGGCCTGCGACCGCTCCCTTCGCCGTCCCCTGCGGTTCTGAGGGAAACTTCCGGCGCTCTGAGGGGCACTTCCGGTAAGGAGGCGGCGCGCATGCGCTCTCCAGACAGAACGCGGCCAAGAAGAGGAATATCCAATCACAGCAAAGGATAAAACTCCTCCTCCTGTGGCCCCCCGCCCTTGAGGAGAGAACGCGCATGCGCTCTTCCAACAGCAGGCAGCCAAGAGGAATATCCAATCACAGCCCATCTCGCTCCCCTCACCCCCGCCCTTGAGGAGAGGAAGCGCATGCGCCCTTCCAACAGAAGGCAGCCAAGAGGAATATGCAATCACAGCCCATCTCCCTCCCCTCACCCCCGCCCTTGAGGAGAGGACGCGCATGCGTACTATCAACAGAACGCAAAGAAGAGGATTACCCAATCACAGCACAGGATGAATCTCCTCCTCCCCCCCGCCCTTGAGGAGAGAACGCGCATGCGCACTATCAACAGAACGCAAAGAAGAGGAATATGGAATCACAGCCCAGGATGACTCTCCTCCTCTCCCCCCGCCCTTGAGGAGAGGACGCGCATGCGCACTATCAACAGAACGCAAAGAAGAGGAATATGGAATCACAGCCCAGGATGAGTCTCTTCTCCCTCCCCTTACCCCCCGCCCATGAGGGGAGGACGCGCATGCGCTCTCTCCCGCTGTCTCAAAAGAGCAGCAGAAGCAGCAGCGCAGCATCCAATCACAGCCCTTGGCGAGGCCCCGCCTCCTCCTCCTCGCGCAAAGGGCCATGGGAGTTGTAGTCCCGCTCTCCTGAGGGAAAGATGGGAAGGGGTTCTGGATGGTTCAAAACCTCCAGATTTGAGGGGAATATATATATATATACACACATACATACATACATATAATTATATATAAATCTATAGACTAGGCTTAAAATGGAATGGTATTTCACCCTAGGAGACTAAATTAGTATAATAATTTATAATAATTAATTTATATTAATTTATAATATTAAATATAATACATATAAAATATTGTAATATCAATATATTAATTAAATTATAACAATATTAATTTAATTATTATATACAACCATGCTGCATTAATATCTATATATATAAAATCCTTCATGTCGTCCCACGCCACCCCCTCTGGCAGTTTAGAGTGTCGGAATGTTGGTGGTGCTGGCCAATTAGAGGCATTATGCAAATACTCCCTCAGAATGCAGAGGCTGGCAGCCACCCCCCTCTGGCAGTTTAGAGTGTCGGAATGTTGGTGCTGGCCAATTAGAGGCATTATGCAAATACTCCCTCAGAATGCAGAGGCTGGGAGCCACCCCCCTCTGGCAGTTTAGAGTGTCGGAATGTTGGTGCTGGCCAATTAGAGGCATTATGCAAATACTCCCTCAGAATGCAGAGGCTGGCAGCCACCCCCCTCTGGCAGTTTAGCGTGTGGGATTGTTGGTGGTGCTGGCCAATTAGAGGCATTATGCAAATACTCCCTCAGAATGCAGAGGCTGGGGACCCCACTGGCAGTTTAGAGTGTCGGAATGTTGGTGGTGCTGGCCAATTAGAGGCATTATGCAAATACTCCCTCAGAATGCAGAGGCTGGGAGCCACCTCCCTTTGGCAGTTTAGAGTGTCTGAACGTTGGTGGTGCTGGCCAATTAGAGGCATTATGCAAATACTCCCTCAGAATGCAGAGGCTGGGAGCCACCCCCCTCTGGCAGTTTAGAGTGTCGGAATGTTGGTGGTGCTGGCCAATTAGAGGCATTATGCAAATACTCCCTCAGAATGCAGAGGCTGGGAGCCACCCCCCTCTGGCAGTTTAGAGTGTCGGAATGTTGGTGGTGCTGGCCAATTAGAGGCATTATGCAAATACTCCCTCAGAATGCAGAGGCTGGGAGCCACCCCCCTCTGGCAGTTTAGAGTGTCGGAATGTTGGTGGTGCTGGCCAATTAGAGGCATTATGCAAATACTCCCTCAGAATGCAGAGGCTGGGAGCCACCTCCCTTTGGCAGTTTAGAGTGTCGGAATGTTGGTGGTGCTGGCCAATTAGAGGCATTATGCAAATACTCCCTCAGAATGCAGAGGCTGGGAGCCACCCCCCTCTGGCAGTTTAGAGTGTCGGAATGTTGGTGGTGCTGGCCAATTAGAGGCATTATGCAAATACTCCCTCAGAATGCAGAGGCTGGCAGCCACCCCCCTCTGGCAGTTTAGAGTGTCGGAATGTTGGTGGTGCTGGCCAATTAGAGGCATTATGCAAATACTCCCTCAGAATGCAGAGGCTGGCAGCCACCCCCCTCTGGCAGTTTAGAGTGTCGGAATGTTGGTGGTGCTGGCCAATTAGAGGCATTATGCAAATACTCCCTCAGAATGCAGAGGCTGGCAGCCACCCCTCTGGCAGTTTAGAGTGTCGGAATGTTGGTGGTGCTGGCCAATTAGAGGCTTTATGCAAATACTCCCTCAGAATGCAGAGGCTGGGAGCCACCCCCCTCTGGCAGTTTAGAGTGCATGTATATATGTGTGTATGTGCGCATGTCATTATGTATATGTGTGTGTATATATTGTGTGTTGTATGTATGTGTGTGTATTTGTGTTTTTATGTGTGTATATACTTGTGTGCGTGTGTTTTGGGCAATAATGGACTGTGGGCCAATGGGAGTTTCTAGGCAGGAAGGAGAGGCAGCGGGAGAGGGGGAGGGTCCCTGCCAGAGAAATGAGTGTTGGGGGGTTGTGTGGAGGTATGGAATATATGTCTTTTGTGTGTGTATGTATGCATATATATGTATTTGTGTCTATGTGTGTGTATATATGTGTGTGTACTTACGTATATCTGTATATGTGTGTACTTATGTAAATGTGTTTGTCTATATATATGCGTGTAGATGTGTGCAAGTACAGGTGTGTATGTATGTGTGCATGTGTATATTTCAGTGCATCTATTTGTGTGCACGTGTGCATGTCTATATGTACATACATGTGTGCATGTGGAGAAGACCAACAGTAACATCTCTTCCTTTTATACTTCCTTTCTTCCCTCTCCCCCTCATCTTTCTGCTTTTCTCTTCTTTCTGTCCTCCTGACTCTTCTCCCTCCCTCCCACCAACATTCCGACACTCTAAACTGCCAGAGGGGGGGGGGGGGTAGCTCCCAGCCTCTACATTCGGAGGGAGTATTTGCCTAACGCCTCTGATTGGCCAGCACCACCAACATTCCAACACTCTAAACTGCCAGAGGGGGGTGGCTCCCAGCCTCTACATTCTGAGGGAGTATTTGCATGCCTCTGATTGGCCAGCACCACCAACATTCCAACACTCTAAACTGCCAGAGGGGGGTGGCTCCCAGCCTCTCCATTCTGAGGGAGTATTTGCATAATGCCTCTAATTAGCCAGCACCACCAACATTCCGACACTCTAAACTGCCAGAGGGGGTGGCATAGGGAATCATGGGAGTTGTAGTCCAATGGGTTTTTAAAATATTTTTGGTCGTGCTGTTTAATTTTTAATTTCGGGGTGGGGGGGTGGTAAACATACCTCGTGGGGTTTTGTGTGTATGTGGGCTGATTTGGTGTGTCTGCCTTGTGTGGTTTGGCTGTCTATAAGCCTGTCAGGACGACATGAAGGATTATATATATATAGATAACATTGATAATATATTATATTGTAATATTAATATTTATTATTAGAAGGGTTGTAGTATTAAAATATGAATATAAATAATGTATAATAATTTTTTTCAGTGTCAGGAGTGACTTGAGAAACCGCAAATCGCTTCTGGTGCGAGAGAATTGGCCGCCTGCAAGGACATTGCCTGGATGTTTTCCCATTCTTGCGGGAGGCTTCTCTCATGTCCCCAAATGGGGAGCTGGAGCTGACAGATAGGAGCTCATCCGCGCTCTCCCCAGATTCGAACTTCCGACCGGTCAATCTTCAGTTCTGTCGGCACAGGGGGCTACTCTAATCTAACACTGTCGTAGTAGAAATATTAATATATTAGTTTAAATAATACACTATAAATATAATATAAATAGTATATTTAAAAAGATATACTAATAGTGTTGTAGTAAAATCGGTGCAGCAGGTGAAACCGCTGAGCTGCTGAACTTGCTGACTGAAGTACGAATCCAGGGTGTGAGGTGAGCTCCAGCGGTTTGAATCCAGGGAGCGGGGTGAGCTCCCGCTGCGAGTCCCAGCTCCTGCCAACCTAGCAGTTCGAAAACATGTGAATGTGAGTAGATCAATAGGTACTGCTCCGGTGGGAATGTAACAGTGGCATTCCATGCAGTCCCGCCAGTGACTACATGATTTAGGAGACGTCTACGGACAACACCAGCTCTTTGGCTTAGAGAAGGAGACTCAACTGGACTTAATGTCGAGGGGAAAACTTTTACCTTTACTAGTATTAAAATATTATTATAACCTATATATCTATTCTATGTATATAATAAAAGTCAGTGTTTGCGGCGGTGCGAAGGAATATGTGCCAGCATTTCGATTGGTTGCCACTGTGGGATTATTTGCATAAAGGACACTGATTGGCCAGGCTCAGAACTCCAACATTCTACGGCCCCAGACAGAGGGGATTGGTTGCCACTGAAATAGTATTTGCATAAAGGACTCCGATTGGCCATCCACATTCCAACCTCCTAAGGTGACTCAGAGGGAAAAGGAAAGGCCTCAGGCAGTCAGACACTGCGGCCCACAGCAGTGACAGATCAGGACCAAACTTGGCACACAGGGGCCCAATGGCCCACTTCACAAAGCGACCCTCACCCAATGACCAATACAGACCAAAATTGGCACGCAGAGCCCCCTTGACCCACTCTAGACCCTGGTGCTGTTTAGAGGGGGGTGGACCACAGATGATGGGACTTGAAATACCTTCACTCACCTTCCGAGACCGCTGCAACCCTCATCCAGAGAATGATCAAGACCAAATGTGACACACGGAGCCCCCATGACCCACTCTACACCCTGGTGCTGTTTGGAGTGGGGTGGACCATGGCCGATGGGACTTGCAGTACCTTCACTAAGTTCCGGAGACCACTGCAAGCCACATAAACATCTAATAGGAACCAACCTTGGCACACAATGCCTTCCTCAAATAACCCGGGCACCGCCGGGTCCCCAAGCTAGTACACACACACACACACACACAAAAGGGCTGTTCTACAATTTTGAAAGTTTTTCTGATTATTTCCGACTTTTTTTAGCATTGTCGAGAGAAACCCTCCCAACAGGAATTCCGAAATTCGGAATTTCGAATGTCATTTTCCGAATTTTCTTGCTGATTTATTTATTTATTTATCTATACTTCACTCTTGTATTCCGCTCCTCCCAGCAGGCTCGGGGCGGATCACATAAAATTACACCGACAGCACAGCGCAACATGCGGCATGCGTCCAGTTACAATCAATAAAAACATAAAACCAAAACACAAAAGCCACATTAAAACAGTTACAAAGGTCAGAGCATGGATTAAAAGGACATACAGCGTGAGTTATCACCTCGGACACTTAGTTGAAGGCCAGCCCAAAGGGCCGTCTTACATGCCCTCCGAAATGGGCCCAATTCCGAGATGGCTCGGCGCTCTCGGGAGGGCATTCCAGAGCCCTGGTGCCGCCACAGAAAAGGACCTTTGTCTGGTCGTCGATAGGTGACAGGAGCGGACTGATGGAATTTGCAGCAGATTCTGCTCATCTGAGCGCAGTGATCTCGGGGAACGTACGGGGTAAAGGCGGTCCTTCAGGTACGCAGGCCCCAGGCCGTGCAGGGCCTTAAAGGTCAGAACCAGAACTTTGAAGCGATCCGGTACTCAATAGGAAGCCAGTGCAGCTGCCGAAGGGTAGGTGTAATATGCTCCCTTGCTGGCACTCCTGCCAGCAAGCGGGCTGCGGCATTCTGCACTAGCTTGAGTTTCCGGATCGTCGACAAAGGAAGGCCTACGTAGAGGGCATTACAGTAGTCTAATCTCGAGATGACCGTCGCTTGGATTGCTCATTGGCTGATGGCTAACAGCTGACTCTCCCTTCTGCCGATTTTTTTGGCCAATTTTTTTAAATCGGACGCCATTTTCGAAGACTTCCGAATTTCGGAAATACTTCCGAATCAATTTCGAATTTTTTTCGGAAATTTTTCGGAAGTCCATATTATCCGAAACGGCAGCTACAATTAGATCCGAAATGAGTTTTGAAACTTTTTTTTCTTGGATCAACCAGCCCTAATACATACACACACACACACACACACAGAGGCCGACTTACAAAGGACTCCTAGTTAAGAACAACGGGACTGAGACAACAAACGATCCCAAATAGAACAATAATAATGATACTGTAGGTCAGGGCTGCCCAGGAAGAAGATCGCGATCGACCAGTTGATCCCGGGACCGAAGGAGGTCGATCCAAGCCGCATGGGGCGCTTCTCAGAGGGGCGGAGCCGGGCTGTGCTAAGCCCCGCCCCTCCTCCGGCTTCGGCACTCCCAGCAGCTTCTCCAGGCTTGAGGAGGGCAGGGCCAAGCCAGCCTTGTGCTAGCTATGCCACCACTGCCTTGGCACTGCCATCCTCAAGCCTGGAGAAGCTGCTAGTAGAGCAGAAGCCAGAAGGGGGCGGAGCTAGGCCACACCAAGTCCCGCCCCCTCCCCAGCTTCAGCTCTACCAGCAGCTTCTCCAGCCTTGAGGGGGGCAGGGCCAAGCCAGCCGTGTGCCAGTGATGCCACTACTGGCTTGGCCCTGCCGTCCTCAAGCCTGGAGAAGCAGCTGGTAGAGCTGAAGCCAGAGGGGGGCGGAGCCAAGCTACGGCAAGTCCCCCCCTCCCCAGCTTCAGCTCTACCAGCAGCTTCTCCAGCCTTGAGGGGGGCAGGGCCAAGCCAGCCTTGTGCCAGCGATGCCACTACTGGCTTGGCCCTGCCGTCCTCAAGCCTGGACAAGCAGCTGGTAGAGCTGAAGCCAGAGGGGCGGAGCCAAGCCACGGCAAGTCCCCCTCCCCAGCTTCAGCTCTACCAGCAGCTTCTCCAGCCTTGGGGGCAGGGCCAAGCCAGCCTTGTGCCAGCTATGCCACCACTGGCTTGGCAGTGCCATCCTCAAGCCTGAGAAGCTGCTGGTAGAGCTGAAGCCAGAGGGGGCGGAGCCAAGCTACGGCAAGTCCCCCCCCTCCCCAGCTTCAGCTCTACCAGCAGCTTCTCCAGCTTTGAGGGCAGGGCCAAGCCAGCCTTGTTCTAGCTATGCCACCACTGCCTTGGCAGTGCCATCCTCAAGCCTGGAGAAGCTGCTGGTAGAGCAGAAGCCAGAAGGGGCGAGAGCAAGTCCCGCCCCTCCCCAGCTTCAGCTCCACTTCTCCAGCCTTGAGGGGGCGGGCCAAGCCAGCCTTGTGCCCGATGCCACTACTGGCTTGGCCCTGCCGTCTTCAAGCCTGGACAAGCAGCTGGTAGAGCTGAAGCCAGAGGGGCGGAGGCAAGTCCCCCTCCCAAGCTTCAGCTCTACCAGCAGCTTCTCCAGCCTTGAGGGGGGCAGGGCCAAGCCAGCCTTGTGCCAGCGATGCCACTACTGGCTTGGCCCTGCCGTCCTCAAGCCTGGACAAGCAGCTGGTAGAGCTGAAGCCAGAGGGGGCGGAGCCAAGCTACGGCAAGTCCCCCCCCTCCCCAGCTTCAGCTCTACCAGCAGCTTCTCCAGCCTTGAGGAGGGCAGGGCCAAGCCAGCCTTGTACTAGCTATGCCACCAGTGGCTTGGCATTGCCATCCTCAAGCCTGGAGAAGCTGCTGGGAGCTCCAAAGCCAGAGGGGAGGGGGCGGGGCTTGTTGTGGCCTGGCTCCGCCCCCTCTGGCTTCAGCTCTACCAGCAGCTTCTCCAGCCTTGAGGAGGGCAGGGCCAAGCCAGCCTTGTACTAGCTATGCCACCACTGGCTTGGCATTGCCATCCTCAAACCTGGAGAAGCTGCTGGGAGCTCCAAAGCCAGAGGGGAGGGGGCGGGGCTTGGTGCGACTTGGCTCCGCCCCCTGTGGCTTCCGCTCTACCAGCAGCTTCTCCAGGCTTGAGGATGGCAGTGCCAAGCCAGTGGTGGCATAGCTAGCACAAGGCTGGCTTTGCCCTGCCCTCCTCAAGCCTGGAGAAGCTGCTGGTAGAGCTGAAGCCAGAGGGGGCGGAGCCAGGCGGCACCAAGCCCCGCCCCCACCCGCCCCTCTCCAGCCTAGAGGAGGTAGGTAGATCTTTCTGATTTGGTTTTATTATAAATAGCTCGCATGCTGAAAAAGTGTGGGCACCCCTGCTGTAGGTCTTCCATTCTCAGACACACTTCCCCCCCCCCCCCTTAGATAAGTATCTCTAAAGATGGGGTGCTTCTCAGCATCGCAAGCATAGATTGTGTGCTTTTGTTGGTCCCGGTAATCAACAGCAACTTCCAATGGAAGGAGGACAGTAATAATGGTAACAATAGCATGCAAAGCCATTGACCACGCCATTGACCGCTCTGCAAAACGGGTTTTTTTGAAATTTATTTTCCCAAAATGCTTACACGTCTTTCTTGTCGGAGAAGAAACAACCCCCCAAGTGTTTTCAAAAGGGTCAAACATGGAGAAAGAACTGGGGGGGGGGGAGAAGGGTGTCATTGAAGCAAAACAACGGGGAGATTCCTGAGAGGCTGCGACTCCCTTCAATGATTATGTTTTGGGGGGGGGGAGAAGGAAAGGGGGGGAGGGTCGAGCTGAAGGACGACGATCCGACGACGACGACGAAGGCTTGGCTTGGGTTTTGGAGGAAATCGACAAAGCCAGCAGACCTGATGGGATCCCTGTCGAAATCTTCCAAGAGGGTGGACCTGAGTTGACACAACAACACCAGAATCCCACCAAGTCTGAGGGTGAGCCGACCGCAGAGCCTGATGCGCCTCGCTTCTTCGCCGGAGGAACTTAACGGGAATCCCAGAATGACCTTTGGGAAGCCTGGTTCATGCAGGGTGTGCGTCCGTCTCTGCGTCAACTCTGCGCAACACCTCGTGGGAAGCTGCTTCCTAAGTCCGAGTCGGACGTTGGGTCGGGACGAGGCCAAGAGGCGGCCGGAGGGTCAAGGCAATGAGTCGGGCGGCGTTCGCAGATGAGTTCTCCGGTTTTCAAGCCCAAGAAACAGAAACAAATCGAGTCGATGGGCGCGCTGCAGCACCACCGAGGCAAAGCGCGACATACTCCAAACGGCGCGGTGCCTGGGAAAGGGGGCAATTCCAAGATCCGTCCCAGACCAGGCGGCGTCGCTTCCTTCCCGACAGGCTGTGAGTTGTGCAGTTTGGCAGTCGGCTCGAAACGCAGGAAGCGGGCGGAACGTGCCGCGTTGCATCCGTTTCCCGACCGAAATCCCCAACTGAGGGGCCAGATCCTCAGAAGGACTCCGGAAAACCAGGGTGGAGCGTCTGGACTATTATTGATGCAGCTAATCGGGGTCTGTTGCTTCCTTCCGCTGTGCGTGCCGCAGCAATAGCCCTGACTAAAAAAAAACAACAACAACTATATGCCTTGGCTCTCTAGGCTTCGTTGCCCAGTTCGCGTTGCCGCAATCTGTCACGTATCATCGTTCCCCACAGCGACTCCTTTCGTAGGAGACGGAAGCTTCCTGGGCGCAGGCATTTTCCAACGGGCGGGCTGGAAACGGCTGGAAAAGGAACGACCCGTTTCTCGTGCTTCTCCCCGGAAATGAATGGCTCGTCCGTCTTATGCGCGGAGCGTCAATGGAAGGAGTTTAGGACCAGGGAGGGGGTCGGGGTCGGGTGGGGGCTACGTAGGGACCACAATGTTCTTGGCCAGGAGGAGGAGGAGGGCCAGGTCCGCGTTCCCATCCGCCTGCGCCAAGGCCTCGCCGGCTTCTTGCGCCGTGAAGCCGGCCCCGACGATCTGATCGACACCGGAAACAATAGGCCGCACCGGAGGAGGCAACGGTGCCGTGCGGGAGGAGCTCTGGAGGTCGCTGCCGGAGGGGAAGGGGGTTCCCGTTCCTTCTGGAACACGGGCAAAGGACACGTTCCGGAGGTTCAGCCGCACGAAGAGGCTCCGAAGTGATTGATGATCCCCGGGCGACGAGAGGAGCTTCCTTCTCCAACCTGCTCACCTCCTCCACCTCGACGCTCTCCATTTCGTGCGCAAAGGCCTCGAACAGGCCTTCTTTTTCACAGCCCTCGCCCAACCGCTGAACGTCCTTCACCTCGACGCTCTTCACGTTATCCACAAAGGACTCGAGTAGAGCTTCCTTTTCTTGCTTCTCGCCCAACCGCCGCGTCTCCTTCACCTCGACGCTCTCCATTTCGTAGGCAAAGGACTCGAGTAGAGCTTCCTTTTCGCGATTCTCACCCAACGACCGCCCGTCCTTCGCCTCGACGCTCTCCATGTCATCCTCAACAGACTCGAGTAGAGTTTCCTTTTCGCGGTGGTCGCCCAACCACTGCCCGTCCGTCGCCTCAACGCTCTCCATGTCATCCTCAACACACTCGAGTGGAGCTTCTTTCCCACGGTTCTCGCCCAACCGCGGTACCTCCTTCACTTCAACGCTCTCAATTTCGTACGCAAAGGACCGAACCACAGCTTCCTTCTCACGGCTCTCGTCCACCTGCTGCACTTCCCTCATCTCAAGGCTCTCCATTTCGTACGCAAAGGACCGAACTACAGCTTCCTTCTCGCGGCTCTGGTCCGCCCGCTGCATGTCGTCCGCAAAGGAAAGAGGGAGGCCTCGCGGCTCGCCTGGAAGGGCTTCCCGCTGAGAAAGGCCCACGTCTTGCTTGGAGCTGACCACCAGAAGCTGGTGGAGCTCCTTCAAGGCGCGGGAGAGAGAGGCGCCCGGATCTTCGGTGCCGACGCCCGGATCGAGGCCTGGACTCGCTGGCGGCATCCGATCGCTCTCAGGAGGAGAACCGCCGCCACCGAGAGGGAAAGAAGAGCCCGGCTTGGAGAGTTCCACCTCCATCGTGAGGTTTACGTCGCCCGACGAGGCCGCTTTGGGATGGTCGACCTCCATGGCGTCCTTGCATGCCTCTCCTTCCACATCCCCCCTTCCCGCACATAACAGGACCTTCTCCTTGAAAACCATAGGGGAGGCGGGCTTCTTGGCGTCGTGAAACACTCCGTTTCCGGGTTCTGAGCGAGGCTCGTGCGCGAGAACCCTTTCTGCGTGATCCAGAAGGAAGGGAACAGGCATTTCTTTCCTTTGCGGGCCGGATAAGCTCCTTCCTTCTCCTCCTTCGGCGGGAGGATTGAGCGTTTCCCCTTGCAGACCGAAGGAAGGCGCCGGCGGTCCAGAAGTGGCTTGTGACGGGATAGGCTCAGGTTCTGCTCCGTCTTTCCCACCCAGAGCAGCATCGGCATCAGGAAAAAATGGCGGCGGCGGAAACGGCATCTCACTTTCGAGAGTTTCTAGACATTCAGGGAGGGAATCCTCGGGAGGAAGGGTCTCCGCCTGGCCGCTCCCGCGAGAGAAAACGGAGGCCGGAGCGGAGGCGGAACGGTCAAGTATTCGGCTTCGAGGGTGGTTGGCCTTTGGACCAAGCTCTGGACGTTTGAATCCGTCGGACGTCGGTGGCGTTTCTAGTGAGGTAGTTCCTTGGTCACGATTCTCTGCACACAGAAAAAGGGGAAAGGAGAGAGAGAGAGAGAGAGAGAGAGAGAGAGAGAGGCATGAGGACCATGGGTGATGGGATTTCAAGTACCTCCACTCACTTCCCGAGCCTCATCCAGTGACTGATCAAAGCCCCCATGACCCACTTAACATCCTGGTGAAGTTCAGAGGAGGGTGGACCACGCATGATGGGACTTGAAGTACCTTTACTCATTTCCCGAGACTGCTGCGACCCTAATCCAATCCTCCCACCAAAAGCCCTCCTCCGTCGTGATTGGCCAGCCTCTCAGCTAAAGGGAGGGCTGTCCTCCCATCAAAAGCCCTCTTCCGCCGTGATTGGCAGCTAAAGGGAGGGCTGTCCTCCCATCCCCAACCTCTCAGCTAAAGGGGAGGGCTGTCCTCCCATCCAAAGCCCTCTTCCGCCGTGATTGGCCAACCTCTCAGCTAAAGGGAGGGCTGTCCTCCCATCCAAAGCCCTCTTCCGCCATGATCTGCCGTGATTGGCCAACCTCTCAGCTAAAGGGAGGGCTGTCCTCCCATCCAAAGCCCTCTTCCGCCGTGATTGGCCAACCTCTCAGCTAAAGGGAGGGCTGTCCTCCCATCCAAAGCCCTCTTCCGCCGTGATTGGCCAACCTCTCAGCTAAAGGGAGGGCTGTCCTCCCATCCAAAGCCCTCTTCCGCCGTGATTGGCCAACCTCTCAACTAAAGGGAGGCTGTCCTCCCATCCAAAGCCCTCTTCCGCCGTGATTGGCCAACCTCTCAGCTAAAGGGAGGGCTGTCAAAGCCCTCTTCCGCCGTGATTGGCCAACCTCTCAGCTAAAGGGAGGGCTGTCCTCCCATCCAAAGCCCTCTTCCGCCGTGATTGGCCAACCTCTCAGCTAAAGGGAGGGCTGTCCTCCCATCCAAAGCCCTCTTCCGCCGTGATTGGCCAACCTCTCAGCTAAAGGGAGGGCTGTCCTCCCATCCAAAGCCCTCTTCCGCCGTGATTGGCCAACCTCTCAGCTAAAGGGAGGCTGTCCTCCCATCCAAAGCCCTCTTCCGCCGTGATTGGCCAACCTCTCAGCTAAAGGGAGGCTGTCCTCCCATCCAAAGCCCTCTTCCGCCGTGATTGGCCAACCTCTCAGCTAAAGGGAGGGCTGTCCTCCCCCATCCAAAGCCCTCTTCCGCCGTGATTGGCCAACCTCTCAGCTAAAGGGAGGGCTGTCCTCCCATCCAAAGCCCTCTTCCGCCGTGATTGGCCAACCTCTCAGCTAAAGGGAGGGCTGTCCTCCCATCCAAAGCCCTCTTCCGCCGTGATTGGCCAACCTCTCAGCTAAAGGGAGGGCTGTCCTCCCATCCAAAGCCCTCTTCCGCCGTGATTGGCCAACCTCTCAGCTAAAGGGAGGGCTGTCCTCCCATCCAAAGCCCTCTTCCGCCGTGATTGGCCAACCTCTCAGCTAAAGGGAGGGCTGTCCTCCCATCAAAAGCCCTCTTCCGCCGTGATTGGCCAACCTCTCAGCTAAAGGGAAGGCTGTCCTCCCATCCAAAGCCCTCTTCCGCCGTGATTGGCCAACCTCTCAGCTAAAGGGAAGGCTGTCCTCCCATCCAAAGCCCTCTTCCGCCGTGATTGGCCAACCTCTCAGCTAAAGGGAGGGCTGTCCTCCCATCCAAAGCCCTCTTCCGCCGTGATTGGCCAACCTCTCAGCTAAAGGGAGGGCTGTCCTCCCATCCAAAGCCCTCTTCCGCCGTGATTGGCCAACCTCTCAGCTAAAGGGAGGGCTGTCCTCCCATCCAAAGCCCTCTTCCGCCGTGATTGGCCAACCTCTCAGCTAAAGGGAGGGCTGTCCTCCCATCCCCAGCCCTCTTCCGCCGTGATTGGCCAACCTCTCAGCTAAAGGGAGGGCTGTCCTCCCATCCAAAGCCCTCTTCCGCCGTGATTGGCCAACCTCTCAGCTAAAGGGAGGGCTGTCCTCCCATCAAAAGCCCTCTTCCGCCGTGATTGGCCAACCTCTCAGCTAAAGGGAGGGCTGTCCTCCCATCCAAAGCCCTCTTCCGCCGTGATTGGCCAACCTCTCAGCTAAAGGGAAGGCTGTCCTCCCATCCAAAGCCCTCTTCCGCCGTGATTGGCCAACCTCTCAGCTAAAGGGAGGGCTGTCCTCCCATCCAAAGCCCTCTTCCACCGTGATTGGCCAACCTCTCAGCTAAAGGGAGGGCTGTCCTCCCATCCAAAGCCCTCCTCCGCCATGATTGGCCGGCCTCTCAGCCAAAGGGGGGGGGGTTGTTCCCGAGACTCCAAGCGAGGAGGGGAGAGCAGGCGTGGAGGGAGGCTCACGCTATTTATACTGAGTGTATAAATACATTCAAAAATATATTAACTATATGTATTACGGTGTTAAGAGTGTCATTTTGGTTGGTGGTTGGGAACTACAACTTCCAAACTCAAGGCCAATGCCCAGCAAACCCTTCCAGTATTTTTCTATTGGTCCTGGGAGTCCTGTGAGCCAAGTTTGGTTCAGTTCCATCATTGGTGGAGTTCAGAATGCTCTTTTATTGCTGGCGAACTATAAATCCCAGCAACGGCGACTCCCAGATGACAACCCCCCCCCCCCGGACACATGTCTTGGCCCTATAGGATTCATCCAGGCTGTTGTTCTTGGCTTCAGATTTCCGCCTCGAGGATAAGACTTGTTTGAGAACAGCCCGGAAGGCACAACTCGGGGCCAAACATCCCAGAAAGAGACCAAATTAGCCAAGGAAATGCAGGTCCCAAAGCTTTCAACCTGCAGCGCTGGAATCGTATGCACGTCTCTGCCAAGTCCCTGCTCGCCCATACCTGGTCTGTGGCCCATTCCGGCGGCAGCACGCCCCATTGCATGCGTCAAGGTTTCTGGCGCTCTGTTCGGATTAGGAGACAAACACACCAAACTGGGGTTAGCGCACACACAGCACACACGCATGCAGCTCTGGCCTTGCTGTCGCCTGCCCGCCCGCCACACCGTCCTTCCTGCCTTTCTGAATGGCGGGAGGGGGCTGGACTAGGTGGCGAGTGTGCGGTCTCGTCCAACAGTTTGATTCTACCACTCCTTGCTTGCAAAAGGTCTCTGTCCCTTGGCAACTCCTTCGGGAGACTCACTTGTGCGCCTGTAGCTTAGTAGTTCTCAGTCTGTGAGAGGTCTCAGTATGAGTAGGCCTCAGTGTGAGGAAGGCCAGTGGGATAAAAGCCTCAGTGTGAGGAAGGCCTCGGTGTGAAAAAGGCCTCAGTGTGAAGAAGGCCTCAGTGTGAGGAAGGTCTTAGTGGGAGGAAGACCTCAGTGTGAAGGCCTCAGTGTGATGAAGGCCTCAGTGGGATAAAGGCCTCAGTGTGAGGAAGGCCTCGGTGGGATAAAGGTCTAAATGTGAGGTAGACCTCAGTGTGAAAAAGGCCTCAGTGTGAAGAAGGCCTCAGTGTGAGGAAGGCCTCAGTGGGAGGAAGACCTCAGTGTGAAGGCCTCAGTGTGAGGAAGGCCTCGGTGTGAAAAAGGCCTCGGTGTGAGGAAGGCCTCGGTGTGATAAAGGCCTCAGTGTGAGGAAGGCCTTAGTGGGAGGACCTCAGTGGGAGGAAGACCTCAGTGGGAGGAAGGCCTCAGTGGGATAAAGGCCTCAGTGTGAGGAAGACCTCAGTGGGAGGAAGGCCTCAGTGGGAGGAAGGCCTCAGTGGGATAAAGGCCTCGGTGTGAGGAAGGTCTCAGGGGGATAAAGGCCTCAGTGTGAGGAAGGCCTCAGTGGGATAAAGGCCTCAGTGTGAGGAAGGCCTCGGTGTGAAAAAGGCCTCAGTGTGAGGAAGGCCTCAGTGGGAGGACCTCAGTGGGAGGAAGGCCTCAGTGGGAGGAAGGCCTCAGTGTGAGGAAGGCCTCAGTGTGATGAAGGTCTCAGTGGGATAAACGCCTCAGCATGAGAAAGGCCTCAGTGGGATAAAGGTCTAAGTGTGAGGTAGACCTCAGTGGGATAAAGGCCTCAGTGAGTGGAAGGCCTCAGTGGGATAAAGGCCTCAGTGTGAGTAAGACCTCAGTGGGAGAAAGCCCCAACATCCATGGCCGGAAGTTGAGCATCACCCCCAGACGTCGGAGGTGAAAAGGGGAGACCCCTGTCAGTCACGTAGCTATCCTGATCCTCCTGCTGCTGCTCTTTCAGGCTTGTTCTGGGTGGACTGGGTTCTGGAGGGACGTCTTGCTCTCTGCGGTCCTCAACTACCGCTGGCTTTCTCTGCCGCTCCCTGCCTTCCTGTCGAGGGCTCTTCTGAATATCCTCTCTGCTGTTCTCTGCCTGCTTCTCTACGTCTCTTCTGAAGGTTTGCTCTGCCGCTCCCTGCCTCTTCGCTACAGCTCTTCTGCTCTCTGTCCTGCCTCTGTGTTGCCTTCCTGCCGACTCTCTCTGTCTCTGCCTCGAAGCCGCTCTCCTTCCTCTGGGCTCTATCTGACTCGAACAGGCCTAAACGCGCACGAAGGGGAAAGGCGTCTCCACGTTTTGCGCTGCATTTCCATAACCTGCTGCTGCAAAAAAAGAGAGCAAGCTCCGGCAAGATCTAAGGCGTAGTTGTGGGGCCTGGGAAACCAGTTCAGAAGCTCTCGTCAGAAATATTTTTAGAAATTACTTGGCGTTTTTAATGACAAAAAGGGTTACAACGGGTGCAATGAGTCAGGCAAACTTGCAGTTCAATATAAACACGTGTGACTGTAGCTTAGCAGCCCTTGGCGTGAGAGAGGCCTCAGTGGAGAAAGATCTCAGTCTGTAAGAAGGCCTCATAGTGTGAGATAGGCCTCAGTCTGTGCAAGAAGGCCCCACAGTGTGGGGTAGGCCTCAGTCTGTGAAAGATGCCTCACAGTGCGAGGTAGGCCTCAGTCTGTGCAAGAAGGCCTCACAGTGTGTGGTAGGTCTTAGTGTGAGAGGCCTCACAGTGCGAGGTAGACCTCAGTCTGTGAGAGAAGGCCTCATAGTGTGAGGTAGGCCTCAGTCTGTGAGGAAGGCTTTACTGTGTGAGAGAAGGCTTCACAGTGTGTGGTAGGCCTTACTTTGAGAGGCCTCACAGTGCGAGGTAGACTTCAGTCTGTGAGGAAGGCCTTAGTGTGTGAGAGAAGGCTTCCAAGTGTGAGGTAGGCCTTAGTGTGAGGTAGGCCTCACAGTGCGAAGTAGGCCTCACAGTGAGAGGTAGGCTTGAGTCAGAGAAGGCTTCACAGTGTGAAGTAGGCCTTAGTGTGAGAGAGGCCTCACAGCGCGAGGTAGGCCTCAGTCTGTGAGAGAAGGCCTCACAGTGCGGGGTAGGCCTCAGTCTGTGAAAGAAGGCCTCACAGTGCGAGGTAGGCCTTAGTGTGAGAGAGACCTCACAGTGCGTGGTAGGCCTTAGTGTGTGAGAGAAGGCTTCACAGTGTGAGGTACGCCTTAGTGTGAGAGAGACCTCACAGTGCGTGGTAGGCCTCAGTTTGTGAGAGAAGGCCTCACAGTGTGAAGAAGGCCTTAGTGTGTGAGAGAAGGCTTCACAGTGTGAGGAAGGCCTCAGTCTGTGAGAGAAGGCCTCACAGTGTGGGGTAGGCCTTCGTGTGTGAGAGAAGGCCTCACAGTACGAGGTACGCCTTAGTGTGAGAGAGACCTCACAGTGCGTGGCAGGCCTCAGTCTGTGAAAGGCCTCACAGTGTGAAGAAGGCCTTAGTGTGTAAGAGAAGGCTTCACAGTGTGAGGTAGGCCTCAGTCTGTGGGAGAAGGCCTCACAGTGTGGGGTAGGCCTTAGTGTGTGAGAGAAGGCCTCACAGTGTGAGGTAGTCCTCAGTGTGTGAGAGAAGGCCTTAGTGTGAGAGAGGCGGCTTGTAGTGTGTGAGAGAAGGCCTCACAGTGTGAGGTAGGCCTTAGTGTGAGAGAGGCCTCATAGTGCGAGGTAGTCCTCAGTCTGTGAGAGAAGGCCTCACATTGTGGGGTAGGCCTTAGTGTGTGAGAGAAGGCCTCACAGTGCGAGGTAGGCCTCAGTCCTTGAAGGTAGGCCTCACAGTGTGGGGTAGGCCTTAGTGTGAGAGAAGGCCTCACAGTGCGAGGTAGTCCTCAGTCTGTGAGAGAAGGCCTCACATTGTGGGGTAGGCCTTAGTGTGTGAGAGAAGGCCTCACAGTGCGAGGTAGGCCTCAGTCCGTGAAGGTAGGCCTCACAGTGTGGGGTAGGCCTTAGTGTGAGAGAAGGCCTCACAGTGTGAGGTAGGGCTCAGTCTGTGAGAGAAGGCCTCACATTGTGGGGAAGGCCTTAGTGTGTGAGAGAAGGCTTCACAGTGTGAGGGTTAGGGTTAACCTCAATGCTGAGGGCAGGGAGAGGGGTCTGAACAAAACTCACACCTGAGCTCTACCTGTTCAAATGCTTTAATGTCAGAACAAGCGTACACTGCGATCTCCTTGGCGTTCCATAGAGTATGCCGGCCATTCTCTGGGCGCTACAAGAGGAGGCATGCGGCCCTGCGAAGGGCGGAGGATGCCGTAGACACACGGCGCTCTCTTGCTCGTGCCCTCCTTCCTTCCCGACTCAGTCTGGCTCCGGATGCCGCTAGGGTTTTCAAAGGGAGGAAGTTGGGCAAAGGCTCAGCCACGCTCACTTCGTGCACGGTGAGCAGCCAAGGCAGAATGAGTCCTGACTTGCCTCGCCAGGTGAGATTGAGTGAGGGTTTGGGACTAGTGGGCCTTGGGCAACCTCACCTAATGTTTGCCTTATACCTGTACTGTAATCTGTTCTGAGTCTCTCCCGGGAGAAAACGGAATATAATGTGTATTATTATTATTATTATTATTATTATTATTACACAAGCCAAGCCTCAAAGGTCACAATGCAAATACATCAGCATCCCGGGGCACCCCCCCCCCCCAATGGCCAAAGCGTGGGGCGTTCATTCCTCCTCGGGACCCGCCTTCCCCCGGTACCTGCGTCCTCCACGGACTTCTGCAGGGCCTCCGCCAGCTCCTGGTCCGCAATCTCCTCGGGCCGCACGTCCTCCCTGCCGGCCCCGTAGGCCAAGCGGGCGCACTCGGGGAGCTCCCCCTCCGGGAGGAAGGTGGTCTGTGTGCCCGTGGTGCCGATCACCAGGACGTTCTTCTTGAGGTCTATGGAGCACTGAAGAGGGAGGAAGGAGAGGAAAGGGCCGCTGGGACAAGAGGTGTGGGAGCCGCGAACCAAGGGAAAGGCTCCCAGGGAGGGCCTGTGCACCTCGGGGAGCCTTTCTCCCAGTTCGTGGCTCCACCGAGCCCGGCGGAAGACGTGAGACAACATGGGCACCTCGGGGAGCCGTTCTCCCGGTTTGCGGCTCCGTGCAAGGAACAGGCCCTGCCTGGGAGCCGGGTTTGGCCGGCTCGCATCTCCCACCAGGCTTGGCTGAGCCGCGAACCAGGAGAAAGGCTCCCAGGGAGGGCCTGGGCACCTCGGGGAGCCTTTCTCCCGGTTCATGGCTCTGCCGAGCCCAGCAGAAGACACGAGACGGCCTGGGCACCCCGGGGAGACGTTCTCCTGGTTTGCGGCTCCGCTGGGCTTGACGGAGCTGTGAACCGGGAGAAAGGCTCCCAGCAAGGAACAGGCCCTGCCTGGGAGCCAGGTTTTGCCGGTTTGTGTCTCCTGCCAGCTAGGCGGAGCTGCGAACTGGGAGAAAGGCTCTCAGGGAGGGCCTGGGCACCTCAGGAGCCTTTCTCCCGGTTTGCGGCTCCGCTGGGCTTGGCGGAGCTGTGAACCAGGAGAAAGGCTCCTCGCAAGGAACAGGCCCTGCCTGGGATCCAGGTTTTGCCAGTTTGTGTCTCCTGCCAGCTAGGCGGAGCTGCGAACTGGGAGAAAGGCTCTCAGGGAGGGCCTGGGCACCTCGGAGAGCCTTTCTCTCGGTTTGCGGCTCCGCTGAGCTTGGCAGAGCTGTGAACTGGGAGAAAGGCTCCCCGCAAGGAACAGGCCCTGCCTGGGAGCCAGGTTTGGCCAGGTCGCGTCTCCTGCCGGGCTCAGCGGAGCCGCGAACCAGGAGAAAGGCTCCCAGGGAGGGCCTGGACACCTCGGGGAGCCTTTTTCCTGGTTCGTGGCTCCGCCGAGCCCGGCGGAAGACGCGAGATGGCCAAACTCAGCTCCCATGCAGGGCCTGGGCACCTCAGGCAACCTTTCTACTGGTTCGTAGCTCCGCCGAGCCCGGCGGAAGACGTGAGATGGCCTGGGCACCTCGGGGAGCCGTTCTCCCGGTTTGTGGCTCCGCCGGGCTTGGCTGAGCTGTGAACCAGGAGAAAGGCTCCCCGCAAGGAACAAGCCCTGCCTGGGAGCCGGGTTTGGCCAGCTCGCATCTCCCGCTGGGCTTGGCGGAGCCGCGAACCAGGAGAAAGGCTCCCAGGGAGGGCCTGGGCACCTCGGGGAGCCTTTCTCCCAGTTCATGGCTCCGGCGAGCCCGGCGGAAGACGCAAGACGGTCAAACTCGGCTCCCAGGCAGTGCCTGGGCCCTGCGGGGAGCCTTTCTTCCGAGGCTCCCCGAGGTGCCCAGGTCCTCCCTGTTAGCCGGGATGGGGAAATGCCGAAGGAGGCGACGCCCCAGCCCCTTCTTCTTCACCGCCGCCCGGCCCTTCCTCCTCCTCCCCCAAGCAGCAGCAGCAGCAGGCAGGAGGGGGAAGAAAGGGGGGAAGAGAGATTTTTCCGCGGCACACCAGGTGATTGCTCACGGCACACTAGTGTGCCGCGGAACATGGGTTGGGAAACACTGCTCTCTCTCTTCTGCGGCTGTCAGCTCTTCTTTCTGAGCTACAGCCTGCATTTTTGTCGGACTCTGACAAATCCATCATTCCCCTCACCCTCTGAGGCAGGATCCCCAACACCCCTTGTTGCCGAGCCCCAAGCACCTCACTTTGGAAAGGCAGGGACAGGAGCCAATCCCCTTTCCCGCCTGTGCTTCCTTCTTCTCAGAAACCCGCCCGCCGGCCCCTCTCCCTCACCTGGTGCCTCTTGAGCATGTCGAGCCCCAGCAGCATGTCCATGGGCTGCTCCTCCAGGATGGAGAAGGAGCAGGGCAGGAAGTCCCCTTCAATCTGCACCTGAGCTGAAGCAGGAGAGGAAGGAGGGAAAGGAGAGCCGTGTCAACTCCCAGAAGCCCCCTCCCCCCGCCTCTTCCAGCCCGGGAGACCACTCGCTCACTCACCCAGGTGGACCCGGCCAATGATCTTCTGGGTGCCCACCCCTTTGGCAATGCCGGCCCACCGCCGGTCCACCAGCCGCATGATGTTGCACCGCTCCGCACAAGCTTGGCTCATGATGGTCATCTGCGCCCCTGGAGGAAGATGAAGAGTTGTGCATACGTATGTGAAAGTTGTCAGAGATATCTATATATATAAAGAAAGACTCGTCATCGAACGACCGTCCTAGGCAGAGAAACCTTACAAGGCAGAGACACCAAATTTGGCAACAAAAATAGGCCTTAACAAAAAAAAACTTTCCCCCCCAAAACCTAGAAGGCCCCCAAAACAACAATTTTTTAAAAAACTACATTTCCCATCATCCTCTGCGGCCGCCAGCGAATCCCATTGGCCAACATCGGCCCACACAAAATGCAGGGAGGCTGAGTAACCATAGTAACGCTGGGCAGAGACAGCCAAGGCTAGATTAGAATGCTGAGTGATTTGAGTTTAGTCAGTTGGTGTTTGTGGGTTAAACTGTCAAAACCAAACTCTAGGGGAGAGGAATTCTCCAGCAATTCCTACCCACACAACACAACACAACTTCCTACCACAACCCATCCCCCCAACCTTACGGGACCCCGCACACACAACACCTACCACCACCACAAACAAAAACCAACTCCACCTATACTCCAACCACAACACAACACAACACTGCACTGATACTCTACAAACACACACAAACACCCAAAACACCCCACCCACACAAGCATTCCACAACATACTACCACCCACAATGCCACCACACACCCACTAACTCACCAAAAAAGTAATACCTACACACAACACAATACACACATAACACAACCTTGCGTCTACTGCTCAACCCATTTGTATGCCATTCCTTCCTTCCACACAGGCATAAGCCGACCCAAAAGACAAGCCATGCCTCCTAAAAAGAACAGCATCGGACAACACACTCGCAACGCTACAGACATCACACAAAAAAGGGCAGAACAAACGCCAGAACAGCAACACAGTTTCTTTTTTCAAATCCAGAGTTGGGAAACCACAGAACCTCTCCATCAACACAGCGGACGGAAAGACAAAAAACATTGTATATCCACAAGCTCTGCAGAACGCCAGCAACACCACACACCCACAACTCCCCAGGACTTCAACATCCCACCCACCACAACAACCCACAACAACACAGCCATGACCCCACCAAGACCGTAAGTAACATCAATTCCAACCCTTACATACTCAGACTTTCTCGCACCTCCTAAATAGGGCACAGCAACGTGTGCCGGGTACAGCTAGTTACAAATTAATTAGGTTTTTTAAAATTACAGAAATCCACCTGAGTCCACGAAGGCCTTGACGGGGTGGCCGTTGACCTTGCAGTTGATGTACAGCATCACCACTTGGCCAAAGCTCTCGGGGGCCTCCTCCATGGCGATGGTCATGTTCTCCTCAATGTTCTGCTGCCTGGAACCGAAGGTCAAAACAGTCCGGTAAACGCCTGCCCAAAGTGACCCCAGGTTCAGACAAACCACCCTGTTGGATCCCCTTCCTCAGGCCGCAAGGACGGGAGGGAAATACGTTCGTTACTATTTTAATATGTGCAAGTTTTAACATATGGTTGCATGTTAACTATGGTTTTATGTGCGATTCGTAACTATGTTGTGCCCTCCCTTGAGCAAAAAGGAGATGAGTAATAAATAAATATTGTATTATCATGATTGTATTACTATTATTATTGCTATTACTATAATATTAGCACAATGATTATATTATCACTACTACTATTATTAGATTATCACAATTAGTATTGTTATTCTTATATTATCACTGCTATTATATTATCACGATTATTATGTTATCATGATTATTATTAACATATTATTACCGTACTACTATTACATTATCACGGTTATTATTATTATTATATTATCACTACTAATATATTATCATGATTATATTAACATGATTATTATTATGTTACCACAATTATTATTATTACTACTATTACATTCTCACCAATATTATTATATTATCACTATTATTACTACTGCTATTATATGACGATTACTATTATTATCATTTTTATTATATTTATTATTATATTATCACTATTGTTATTATATTATTGCTATTATTATATTATTGCTATTATTATATTATCAATACTAGTATTATTATATTATCACAATTATTATACTATGTCTATTATATGATCACAATTATTATATTATCACAACTAATGCTATTATTATTATTACAGTATCATGATTGTTATTATCACAATTATATTATCACTATTATTACTACAGTATCATGATTATTACTCTATTATCACAATTATTATAGTATCATGATGACGATTATTATTATATTATCTCTATTATCACAATTATTATATGATCACTACTAATACTATTATTACAGTATCATGATTGTTATAATTATTATATGATCACTACTAATACTATTATTATTACAGTATCATGATTGTTATGATCACAATATTATCACTACTACTATTATTACTACAGTATCATGATTATTACTCTATTATCACAATTACTATATGATCACTACTAATACTATTATTACAGTATCATGATTGTTATTATCATAATTATTATATGATCACTACTATTACTATTATTACAGTATCATGATTGTTATTATCACAATTATATTATCAGTACTACTATTATTACTACAGTATCATGATTGATATTATCACAATTATATTATCACTACTCCTGTTATTACTACTGCAATATTATGATTATTACTCTATTATCACAATTATTATAGTATCATCATTATCATTATCTCTATTATATTATCACAATTATTATATGATCACTACTAATACTATTATTACAGTATCATGATTGTTATTATCATAATTATATGATCACTATTACTACTATTATTACAGTATCATGATTGATATTATCACAATTATATTATCACTACTCCTGTTATTACTACTGCAATATTATGATTATTACTCTATTATCACAATTATTATAGTATCATGATTATTATATTATCTCTATTATATTATCACAATTATTATATGATCACTACTAATACTATTATTACAGTATCGTGATTATTATCATAATTATATGATCACTATTACTACTATTATTACAGTATCATGATTGTTATTATCACAATTATATTATCACTACTCCTATTATTACTACTACAATATTATGATTACTCTATTATCACAATTATTATAGTATCATGATGATGATTATTATATTATCTCTATTATATTATCACAATTATTATATGATCACTACTAATACTATTATTACAGTATCGTGATTGTTATTATTATAATAATTATTATATTATCACTACTACTTCTATTATTACAGTATCATGATTATTATCACAATTATTATTATATGATCACTACTAATACTATTATTATTACAGTATCATGATTGTTATTATCACAATTATCACTACTACTATTATTATTACTACAGTATTATGATTATTACTCTATTATCAGAATTATTATCGTATGATGATGATGATTACAAGTGCCCCTCGGCCTCGGAGCCCCTGGCCCATTACCTGATGTCCTCCTCGATCTTGGCTTGCGCTTCCAGGTCAAAGGGGTCGGCGGAGAAGAGGCGGATCCTCTCCTGCTCCCGCCGGGCCCGGTCCTGCTGCTGCTCCACCAGCACCCGCGTAAATTTCTCTGGAACGACAAAGAAACGGTAAGCACCACCACCAGAGAGCAGCCGTGCGTGCGTGTGACCTTGAGGCCCCCCCAAACGTGCTCACCCAAGTCTCCGCTGAGCAGGGCCTCGGCCAAGGGCGGGTTGCGCTCCTTGAGCAGGGAGAGCTCGTGGGGGTTGGCCAGCAGCATGTCCCGCAAGAGCGCCGGGTTGTCCAGCCCCTGCGGAGAGGAAGGCAGGTCCGGGGGAGGCGGCTGCGAGGAGGTGGAGGCCGGCGGAGGGGCAGGCGGAGGGACAGGAGGCGGCGCGGAGGAGCTCCCCGGCACCGCGATGCTGCTGAAGTCTATCCTGGGCAGGCCTGGATGTCACGAGACAGAGGCGGTGAGGCAGAGAGGGAGGCCCGGCTCTGGGGAAGCCGAGGGGAGAGTGGGGACAGGGGGGTTTCTCACCAGGGAACGACGCGGGCGGCCGCGCCTCAGCATTCTCCACCTGCTGCAGGATCACCACGTCCCCGTCCTTCAAGCCGTAGGAGGCCAGCGAACGGTGGTTGTCCGTCAGGGGACGCTCCGCATAGACGATCTGTAAGGGAGCCAAGCATTGTGGGTTACAGCCCACAGGAAGAACAATAATATTGACTCTAAGCTGAGTGGAAGGCTCTGTGAGCGCAAAGCCGTTATCTGCATGAGAAAAAAGCCCTGAGTGGAAGGCCTCAGTGTTAGTAGGCCTCAGTGTTAGTAGGCCTCAGTATGAGAAGGCCTTGTGTGTGAAGCTCCAGTGTGAAGGATGTCATGTGTGAAGCTCCTGTGTAACTATGTTGTGAGAGGAGGCTCTGTGAGAGCAAAGCCGTTATCTGCATGAGAAAGAAGCCCTGAGTGGAAGGCCTCAGTGTTAGTAGGCCTCAGTATGAGAAGGCCTTGTGTGTGAAGCTCCAGTGTGAAGGATGTCATGTGTGAGGCTCCTGTGTAATTATGTTGTGAGAGGAGGCTCTGTGAGAGCAAAACCATTATCTGCATGAGAAAGAAGCCCTGAATTTGAAGGCCTCAGTGTTAGTAGGCCTCAGTATGAGAAGCTTCAGTGAGAGAAGCCCTAGGTTGAAGGCCAGCGTATGTGAAGCGCCAGTGTAACTTCGGTGTGAGAGGAGGCTCTGTGAGAGTGAAGGTGTTTATCTGCATGAGAAAGAAGTCCTGAGTGGAAGGCCTCAGTGTTAGTAGGCCTCAGTGATAGTAGGCCTCAGTATGAGAAGGCCTTGTGTGTGAAGCTCCAGTGTGAAGGATGTCATGTGTGAGGCTCCTGTGTAACTATGTTGTGAGAGGAGGCTCTGTGAGAGCAAAGCCGTTATCTGCATGAGAAAGAAGCCCTGAGTGGAAGGCCTCAGTGTTAGTAGGCCTCAGTATGAGAAGGCCTTGTGTGTGAAGCTCCAGTGTGAAGGATGTCATGTGTGAGGCTCCTGTGTAACTATGTTGTGAGAGGAGGCTCTGTGAGAGCAAAGCCGTTATCTGCATGAGAAAGAAGCCCTGACTGGAAGGCCTCAGTGTTAGTAGGCCTCAGTATGAGAAGGCCTTGTGTGTGAAGCTCCAGTGTTAAGGATGTCATGTGTGAGGCTCCTGTGTAATTATGTTGTGAGAGGAGGCTCTGTGAGAGCAAAGCCGTTATCTGCATGAGAAAGAAGTCCTGAGTTTGAAGGCCTCAGTGTTAGTAGGCCTCAGTATGAGAAGGCCTTGTGTGTGAAGCTCCAGTGTGAAGGATGTCATGTGTGAGGCTCCTGTGTAATTATGTTGTGAGAGGAGGCTCTGTGAGAGCAAAGCCGTTATCTGCATGAGAAAGAAGCCCTGAGTGGAAGGCCTCAGTGTTAGTAGGCCTCAGTATGAGAAGGCCTTGTGTGTGAAGCTCCAGTGTTAAGGATGTCATGTGTGAAGCTCCTGTGTAATTATGTTGTGAGAGGAGGCTCTGTGAGAGCAAAGCCGTTATCTGCATGAGAAAGAAGTCCTGAGTTTGAAGGCCTCAGTGTTAGTAGGCCTCAGTATGAGAAGGCCTTGTGTGTGAAGCTCCAGTGTTAAGGATGTCATGTGTGAGGCTCCTGTGTAATTATGTTGTGAGAGGAGGCTCTGTGAGAGCAAAGCCGTTATCTGCATGAGAAAGAAGTCCTGAGTTTGAAGGCCTCAGTGTTAGTAGGCCTCAGTATGAGAAGGCCTTGTGTGTGAAGCTCCAGTGTTAAGGATGTCATGTGTGAGGCTCCTGTGTAATTATGTTGTGAGAGGAGGCTCTGTGAGAGCAAAGCCGTTATCTGCATGAGAAAGAAGCCCTGAGTGGAAGGCCTCAGTGTTAGTAGGCCTCAGTATGAGAAGGCCTTGTGTGTGAAGCTCCAGTGTTAAGGATGTCATGTGTGAAGCTCCTGTGTAATTATGTTGTGAGAGGAGGCTCTGTGAGAGCAAAGCCGTTATCTGCATGAGAAAGAAGTCCTGAGTTTGAAGGCCTCAGTGTTAGTAGGCCTCAGTATGAGAAGCTTCGGTGAGAGCAGCCCTCGGTTGAAGGCCATCGTATGTGAAGCGCCACTGTAACTTCGGTGTGAGAGAACGCTGTGCGAGAGTGACGCTGTTGATCTGCATGAGAAAGAAGCCCAGCGTGGAAGCAAAGAAGGAAGTAGAAAGGACGTTGTTTGTGTTCTCTTTCTATCCCTTCAGGCTACTACTGGTGCTGGGTCACGCTGCTGATAATTTACTCCGCTGTGCATTTATGAGGAGGGACTTTCATGGAGAAGGCCACTCGCACAAGAGTCTTTCCTTTGGAGTGGAGGATGTTGTGACGGGCGCCACCCTGGCTCCAAGGCAGGCTCCCATTAGGGCTTGGCAAGGACACCTCTTGGCCCATTCTCCGAGGATTGCAGGCGAGCCTGTTCTACTGGTGGTGGTGGTGGTGGAGAAGCCAACCCACAGTGCTGTTGACAGAGCTCCATACATTGTAGCAGTAGTTATAGTAGTAGTAGTAATGTACCTGCCTCTCCTTGCCATCCACTTGCCTATGACGCACCTATCCCCTTCCTCAAGACCAGGGCTGTTCAACTGGCGGCCCGGGGGCCGTGTACGGCCCCCAGCCCCTTCCCTACGGCCCCCTAAGCTTTTTAATAAAAAATAAAAATTGAAAAATAAAATAAATAATAATTTTTTAAAAAAAATACCTACATCCGGGTTCGGAGCAAGTATCGCGAGAATACGCAATCCACACGGGATTTCGCTTTCAACGCGAGATCACGCCGGCATTGACAGCGAAATCCCGTGTGGATTGCGTATTCTCACGATACTCTTCGGCTACTCTACTACTGGATCGCTGAGGCCCACAGACGCGATTAGGACCTTCTTCGACTCAGTCGGTCGTCGCTTCTCTCGTCGTCCGGGTACTCCTGGATCCTGCGCGTTTGGAAAAGGTAGGCCGAAGCAGGGGGCTCCTCAGGGGGCTCCTCATTCCCTCCCCCCATCTCCCCTCATGTATTAAATGTAAAATTAAATATATGTAAAGATGAAATAAGGGGAGATGGGATAAATTAAAATAAGGGGAGAGGGGAGGATGGAATTAAATATATTTAATATTAAATAAAAATAAGGGGAGAGGGGAGAGAGCATGGGGTAGGTCTTAGTGTGTGAGAGAAGGCTTCATAGTGTGAGGTACGCCTTAGTGTGAGAGAGACCTCACAGTGCGTGGTAGGCCTCAGTCTGTGAGAGAAGGCCTCACAGTGTGAAGAAGGCCTTAGTGTGTGAGAGAAGGCTTCACAGTGTGAGGTAGGCCTCAGTCTGTGAGAGAAGGCCTCACAGTGTGAAGAAGGCCTTAGTGTGTGAGAGAAGGCTTCACAGTGTGAGGTAGGCCTCAGTCTGTGAGAGAAGGCCTCACAGTGTGGGATAGGCCTTAGTGTGAGAGAAGGCCTCACAGTACGAGGTACGCCTTAGTGTGAGAGAGAGAGACCTCACAGTGCGTGGTAGTCCTCAGTCTGTGAAAGGCCTCACAGTGTGAAGAAGGCCTTAGTGTGTAAGAGAAGGCTTCACAGTGTGAGGTAGGCCTCAGTCTGTGAGAGAAGGCCTCACAGTGTGGGGTAGGCCTTCGTGTGTGAGAGAAGGCTTCACAGTGTGGGGTCGGTCTTAGTGTGTGGGAGAAGGCCTCACAGTGTGGGGTAGGCCTTAGTGTGTGAGAGAAGGCCTCACAGTGTGAGGTAGGTCTTAGTGTGTGAGAGAAGGCCTCACAGTGCGAGGTAGTCCTCAGTCTGTGAAAGAAGGCCTCACACTGTGAGGAAGGCCTTAGTGTGAGAGAGGCGGCTTCACAGTGTGAGGTAGGCCTTAGTCTGTGAAAGAAGGCCTCAAAGTGTGAGGTAGGCCTTAGTGTGAGAGAGGCCTCATAGTGCGAGGTAATATTAAATAAAAATAAGGGGAGAGGGGAGAGAGTGCCGGGGAGAGGGCGGAGCCGGGGGCGGGGGCAGACCCTACGGCCCCCCAGGTCATCAGTGTCTGGAATTCAGGCCCCTGGGCCGGTAGAAGTTGGACAGCCCTGCTCAAGACCAACCAAAAACCCCGACGCAAGTAGGACACATTGACACATCGAGGCCGCTTTCGTCTGGCAAAGGAGCCTTCTCAATAACATTGACCATGGTCTCCTTCTGGGCCGTCTCGCCAGGATGGGACTGCGAGGCACTGTCTTGCTTTGAGTCCCGCCCCCCCCCCCCCAGGGTGAGAAAGGCGGCATATAAATACTGTAAATAAATAATAATAATACCCCAAAGGTGGTGCCGGGGACTCCTGCTCGCAATCCCTGACCATTGTCCTGTCCTCAGTTCCATTTTGTCGTCCCCCCCCCCCATCATGATGTTTAACATCATAATATGAAAGCAGTATATAAATGATAATAGAAACACTGGGATATAATAATGGGATATAATAATATATTAATAATAATATGAAAGTAGGATATAAATGATAATAATAGAAACACTGGGATATAATAATAATGGCATATAAGAAATATATATATATATATAAAGGAAGAGTCGTCATGGAAAGACCGTCCCAAACAGAGAAACCTTACAACGCAGAGACACCAAACTTGCCAACAGAAATAGGCCTCAGACAAGGTACGTTTGTAGCAAAGAAACTCTCCCCCCAAAAACCTAAAAGGCCCCCAAAACAACGAGTAAAAAAACTACATTTCCCAGCATCCTCTAGGGCTGCCAATGACTCTCCCAGCCTCTACATTCTGACAACATGATTGGCTGCCAATAAGGGCGGATTTGCATAACTCCTGTACTGGCCAGCCAAAATGAACATTCCGACCCATAATAAACTGTCAGAGGAGGATAAGGCAAAGGGCTGAGGCACAAACACACACACCCAATTCACTTCCCACAGAAAATTTACACCCCTACAAATCACAGACCACGCCCAAAATTGACAGTAAGGCTTCATTAACTTAATTTCCCTGACTAGGCCTCACTTAATGGAATGCTGTTTATGCTCTGAATTGACAGTAAGGCTTCATTAACTTGATTCTCCCGACTAGCCCTCAGCTCATGGGACATTGTGTATGGCCTGAATTGACGTAAGGCTTCATTAACTTGATTTCCCCGACTAGGCCTCAGCTCATGGGACATTGCGTATGGCCTGAATTGACAGTAACCTACCTTGGCACACAGAGCCCCTATGACCCACGCTACATTCTACTACAGTTTGGAGGAGGGTGGACCATGGATAATGGGATTTGTAGTACTTCAAAACCCACCATTCCCCACAGACCACTGTGTCCAAGAACCAAGACCGATAAAGACCAAACTTGCCAAACAATGCCCCCCATGACCCACACTCCATCCGACTGCAGATTAGAGGAGGGCACACCATGGATAATGGGATTTCAAGTACCTCCACTCACTTCCAAAGTACCCCACCCACACACGCATCAACCTCTACATCAACACAGCAGACGGAAAGACAAAAAACATTGCATATCCACAAGCTCTGCAGAACGCCAGCAACACCACACAACAACAACTCCACAGGACTCCAGCATCCCACCCACCAGAACAGCCCACAACAACACAGCCATGACCCCAACAACACCATAACTAACAACAACTCCAACCCTTACATACTCAGACTTCCTCGCATCTCCAAAATAGGGCACAGCAACGCGTGCCGGATACAGCTAGTATATATATATAAAAATAATAATATGAAAGTAGGATATAAATGATAATAGAAACACTGGGATATAATAACAATGGCCTATAATAATAATATATAAATAATAATATGAAAGTAGGATATAAGTCATAATAATAGAAACAATGGGATATAATAATATATAAATAATAATATGAAAGTACGATATAAATGATAATAATAGAAACTGGGATATAATAATATATATAAATAATAATAATATGAAAGTAGGATATAAATGATAATAGAAACACTGGGATATAATAATGGGATATAATAATAATATGAAAGTAGGATATAAGTCATAATAATAGAAACAATGGGATATAATAATAATATATAAATAATAATAATATGAAAGTAGGATATAAATGATAATAGAAACACTGGGATATAATAATAATATATCAATAATAATATGAAAGTAGGATATAAGTCATAATAATAGAAACAATGGGATATAATAATAATATATAAATAATAATAATATGAAAGTAGGATATAAATGATAATAGAAACACTGGGATATAATAACAATGGCCTATAATAATAATATATAAATAATATGAAAGTAGGATATAAGTCATAATAATAGAAACAATGGCCTATAATAATAATATATAAATAATAATAATATGAAAGTAGGATATGTCATAATTATAGAAACACTGGGATATAATAATATATCAATAATAATAATATGAAAGTAGGATATAAATGATAATAGAAACACTGGGATATAATAATAATATATCAATAATAATATGAAAGTAGGATATAAGTCATAATAATAGAAACAATGGGATATAATAATAATATATAAATAATAATATGAAAGTAGGATATAAATGATAATAGAAACAATGGGATATAATAATAATATATCAATAATAATATGAAAGTAGGATATAAGTCATAATAATAGAAACAATGGGATATAATAATATATAAATAATAATATGAAAGTAGGATATAAATGATAATAGAAACACTGGGATATTATAATAATATATCAATAATATGAAAGTAGGATATAAGTCATAATAATAGAAACAATGGGATATAATAATATATAAATAATAATATGAAAGTAGGATATAAATAATAATAGAAACAATGGGATATATAATAATATATCAATAATAATATGAAAGTAGGATATAAGTCATAATAATAGAAACACTGGGATATAATAATAATATATAAATAATAATATGAAAGTAGGATATAGGTCATAATAATAGAAACAATGGGATATAATAATAATATATCAATAATAATATGAAAGTAGGATATAAGTCATAATAATAGAAACACTGGGATATAATAATAATATATAAATAATAATAATATGAAAGTAGGATATAAATGATAATAGAAACTGGGATATAATAATATATATATATATATAAATAATAATATGAAAGTAGGATATAAATGATAATAGAAACTGGGATATAATAATATATATATATATATAAATAATAATATGAAAGTAGGATAAAAATGATAATATAAACACTGGGATATAATAATATATAAATAATAATAATATGAAAGTAGGATATAAACAATAATAATATAAACACTACGATATAATACACACACACACACGTGAAACTGCTGGGAAATGTCATCTGGAGTTTGGGAGACGACTCATATATGCAAATGACACCCAGCTCTACTCCTCATCCCGACCTACAGCCAAGGAAGCTGTCCTGATCCTGAAACCAGGATCAACAATCCCAACAAAGGATTCCCCCAGGCAGGAAGCAGCCAAGCCTTGAAGCTGCAAGGCCATTCACTGCTCATCAAGGTGATCGATTGCAACATTCACACTTGCCTCCAGCAGACGAAGAGTTCTTTCTCCCACCCTGGGCAGCATTCCACGGGCAACCCCGCTTGCCCAGCTTCCCACAGACCTCCCGACCGGTGGCAACCACCAAGAAGGAGGCACAAGGCCAACTAGGCCCGGACACCAGAAACCGGGGGCCCGGCACGTGGTGTTTACAGTCTCCCAAAATAGGCAGCACAAGGGGGAGGGAGGGCTGGGTCTTGGCCAGGGAGAGGGTCTTGCTCTAGCAAAAGGAAAGCATATCGCCATTATTATTATTATTGTTATTATTCAGGCATTAGTGGACTACAACTCCCATCTCTGGCAGTATGGGAGAGGTGATCCCCCCCCCCTAAACCCAGGTGAGGAAGCCACACTGAGCTGGGCAGAGCCACACAACCCCTGTCAAGTCAACAACAACCATTGCACTTCTCACCCAAATCCCAACATTAGTATCCTTTCTATTTTTCCCAACACAACACAGGGCAAGGCCTCTCTTATTATTATTATTAATCTATTGATTATTATTATTATTCTATTTCTTTCCCAACACAACACAGGCACAACATAGCTTAAACCAATGGCTCTCCTATTGTTAATATATTTACTATTATATTTATCATATTATTATTATATTTATTTCCCAACACAAGCACAACACAGCTTAAACTAAAGCCTCTCCGATTATTACTATTATTATTATTTCTTTCCCAACACAACATAGCTTAAATTAAGGGCTCTATTATTATTATTATTATATTTCTTTCCCAGCACAACATAGCTTAAACTAAAGCCTCTCCCATTGTTATTATTATTATTAAATAACTATTATTATTATATTTCTTTCCCAGCACAACATAGCTTAAACTAAAGCCTCTCCCATTGTTATTATTATTATTAAATAACTATTATTATTATATTTCTTTCCCAGCACTACATAGCTTAAACTAAAGCCTCTCCCATTGTTATTATTATTATTAAATAACTATTATTATATTTCTTTCCCAGCACTACATAGCTTAAACTAAAGCCTCTCCCATTGTTATTATTATTATTAAATAACTATTATTATTATATTTCTTTCCCAGCACTACATAGCTTAAAGCCTCTAAAGTATATTACAATTATTATTATATTACTATATTACTATTACTGCTATTATTATATTATTATTCTTATATTACTACTAATATTATTATATTACAATAGTAATATTATTTTATTACTATTATATATTATTCTTATATTATTACTACTTTTATATTACTATTATTATATAATAATAGTAATATAATAGTAATATAAGAATATTATAATAATACCGTAGTAGTAATAGTAATACTACTAGTAATAATAGTAATATCATTATTATATTATATTACTATTATATTACTATTATTATTATTGTGATATTACTATTATTATTATATTACTACTATTATTATATTACTCTTACTAATATTATTATATTATTCTTATATTATTATTATTATATTATTATAGTGATATTATTATATTACTATTATTATATTATTATAGTGATATTACTATTATTATATTACTACTATCATATTACTATTACTACTATTATTATAATATTATTCTTATATTACTACTACTATTATTACTATATTACTATTATTATATTATTATAGTGATATTACTACTATTATATTACTATCATATTACTATTACTACTATTATTATATTATTCTTATATTACTACTACTATTATATAATAATAGTAATATAAGTATTATTATATTACTATTATTATATTACTATTATTATATTACTGTTGTAATATTATATTTTTATTACTATTATATTATTATTATTATATTATTAGTAGTAGTAGTAGTGAGTGTTCCTTTCCCAGGCCAGCCCAACCCAGCCCTGGGCCTGCGAGGCCTGGTGTGCTGCGAGGCCTGCTCTCGGGGCCTGCCTGCCCGCCCGCCTGGGCCTTCCCTCCCCTTGCCCGCTGCTGACCTGGCTCTGGGCGGCGGGGATGCCGGACTCGAGCTCGCAGAGGGCGCGGAAGTTCTGGAGCTCGAAGTCCGCGTCCACCTGGAGCGAGAAGGTCAGCTCCGAGCGGTCCCTCCGCAGGCAGAACACCGTCAGCAGCATCGCCGCCGCCTCACGCCCCGCCG
Source organism: Anolis apletophallus (assembly GCA_030556195.1). Lineage (NCBI taxonomy): Eukaryota > Metazoa > Chordata > Lepidosauria > Squamata > Anolidae > Anolis > Anolis apletophallus. The sequence continues at coordinate 14,924,546 of JARBWK010000017.1, read as the reverse complement.
GACTGGCCCCTCACGCACGGCAGCGCCGGAAAGCAGCAGCAGCAGCAGCGCCGGCACCACCACGACGCCCTCCCTCCCGGCCTCGCGCTTTACGGCCGCGCGCGCCGCCAAAGCAAGGCCCGGCCCTCCCTTCAAAGAGGAGCAGGACCAAAGGGCAACGCGCAGACACTTCCGGATCCCCGGCGAACACGCGCCACGCCCCCCCTTCCTCTCCTCAAAGAGGAGAGGGCAAAAAGGCAACGCGCAGACACTTCCGGAACCCATACGCACTCCACTCAGAGAACCCATCTCTCCAGCGCTGGAATGGGAAAGGAGCCTCGCTCAGAGAGACAGAGATAGGATAGATTTGGCAGAGCACAGGCTTGGGCCCTCCAGGTGTTTTGGACTCCAACTCCCAGCATTCCTCACAGCCTCAGCCACTTAATATAATAATATAAATAATAATAATATGAAAAGATATAAATGATAATAATATAAACCCTGGGATATAATAATATGTAAATAATAATAATAATAATAATATGAAAAGTAAGATATAAATGATAATAGAAACACTGGGATATAATAATAATATATAAATAATATTATTTAATAATAAAAATATGAAAAGATATAAATGATAACAATATAAACCCTAGGATATAATAATATATAAATAATAATAATAAGAAAAGTAGGAAATAAATGATAATAGAGACACTGGGATATAATAATATATAAATAATAATAATAATAATAAGAAAAGTAGGAAATAAATGATAATAATAGAGACACTGGGATATAATAATATATAAATAATAATAATAATAATAAGAGGAAAAGTAGGAAATAAATGATAATAATAGAGACACTGGGATATAATAATATATAAATAATAATAATAATAAGAGGAAAAGTAGGAAATAAATGATAATAATAGAGACACTGGGATATAATAATATATAAATAATAATAAGAAGAAAAGTAGGAAATAAATGATAATAATAGAGACACTGGGATATAATAATATATAAATAATAATAATAATAAGAAGAAGAAAAGTAGGAAATAAATGATAATAATAGAGACACTGGGATATAATAATATATGAATAATAATAATAATAAGAGGAAAAGTAGGAAATAAATGATAATAATAGAGACACTGGGATATAATAATATATGAATATTAATATGAAAAGTAGGAAATAAATGATAATAATAGAGACACAGCGATATAATAATATGTAAATAATAAGAATATGAAAAGCAATATATAAATGATAATAATAGAAACACTGGAATATAATAGTAATATTCTATAATAATTCCAAATAATATTCTATAATAATAATAATAATAATAATATTGCCGGTCCGAGTCCCTCAATACAGGTGAGAAGGTCGGGGTACAAAAGTTTTAAATAAATAAATAAAATAAATAAATATGTAAATAATAATAATATGAAAAGCAATATATAAATGATAATAATAAAATCACTGGGATATAATAATATATAAATAATATGAAAAGCAATACATGATAATAGAAACACTGGAATATAATAATATGTAAATAATAATAATATGAAAGTAGGATATAAATGATATTAATATAAACACTGGGATATAATAATAATATGTAAATAATAATAATATGAAAGTAGGATATAAACGATATTAATACAAACACTGGGATATAATAATAATATGTAAATAATAATATGAAAGTAGGATATAAACAATATTAATATAAACACTGGGATACAATAATAATATATAAATAATAGTAATAATATGAAAGTAGGATATAAACGATATTAATATAAACACTGGGATATAATAATATGTAAATAATAATAATATGAAAGTAGGATATAAATGATATTAATACAAACACTGGGATATAATAATAATATGTAAATAATAATATGAAAGTAGGATATAAACGATATTAATATAAACACTGAGATATAATAATATATAAATAATAGTAATAATATGAAAGTAGGATATAAACGATATTAATATAAATACTGGGATATAATAATAATATGTAAATAATAGTAATATGAAAGTAGGATATAAATGATAATAGAAACACGGATATAATAATAATATATAAATAATACAAAAAGTAGGATATAAATGATGAACACTGGGATATAATATAAATATTAAAATTGGGATATAATAATAATAATATAAATAAATAATATTATCAAAGTGGGGTACAATAATAATAATATATAAACATATATAAACAACAATATTATATAAATATTAAAATTGGGATATAATAATAATATAAATAATATTATCAATATTATTGGGGTACAATAATAATATATATAAACATATATAAACAACAACATTATAAGAAGTAAAATATAAATATATTAAGGGGAAAAGGAAAGGGCCTAAGGCTGTTGGGAATGGTGGGAGACGTAGTCCAAAGCCCTTCCCGTATCCCAAGGAAAGGGAACTCTCGCCCAAGTCTCGGAACCACAAAAGAAGAGACTCCGGTGGGCATTGCCTCTTTATTTTGGGAAGAAATAAAAAAACGAAACAACGACGGGATCAAAGGCAGTGCCAACAGTGTCGCCGACCCAAGTTCGTGCAGGGTCAGAGTCCCCGCGGATATCGGGTGTCCCATAAGGAGGTAGCAGCGTCCCCACGGATATCGGATGACATCAGTCGGCCTTCTCTTTCTCCTTCATGTGGAGGAAGACGACGCTGAAGAGGAAGAGGCCGGCCATCATGGAGAAGGCGCCGGCGTAGTAGGGGTACGCCGAGGGGATGAAGCGCTCATACTGCGTGTGCTGCAAGGGGCGCACAGACACCTTGGGCGCAAAGGAAGGAAAGTAAACAAAGACGGCATCACTACAGGAAGGTCTTGGCTCAGGAAAAGCAGCAGGATAATAATAATAATAATATGTAAATAATAAAAATGTTTAAAATAGGATATAATAATAATAATAATAATAATATTCAAGTGGGATATAATCTATCTATGTATATAATAAAAGTCAGTATTTGCGGGCGGTGGTGCGGTGGGAGGAATATGTGCCAGCGTTTCGATTGGCTGCCATTGTGGGATTATTTGCATAAAGGACTCTGATTGGCCATCCTCAGAATTCCAACATTCTACAGCCCCAGACAGATTGGTTGCCACTGAAATGGAATTTGCATAAAGGACTCCGATTGGCCAACCACATTCCAACATTCTAAAGTGACTCAGAGGGAAAAGGGCAGGCCTCCGGCAGTCAGCCACTACGCCCCACAGCAAGGATGGCAAGCAGGGGCCCAATGGCCCACTTCACAACCTGGTGTGGTTTAGGGCAGGATGGGCCACGAATGATGGGAGTTGCAGTACCTTCACCTGATTCACTTCCCAATCAACATTGCAGCCCCTAAAAATCACAGACCAGGCCCAAAATTGACAGTAAGGCTTCATTAACTTGATTTTCCCAACTAGGCCTCAGCTCATGGGACATTGTGTATGGCCTGAATTGACAGTAACCTACCTTGGCACACAGAGCCCCTATGACCCACGCTACCTTCTGCTGCAGTTTGGAGGAGGGTGGACCATGGATGATGGGATTTGATGTACCCCCACGGATTATGGGATTTGTAGTACTTTCAAACCATTCCCCACAGACCACTGCGGCCCTGAACAAACACAGATAAAGACTACACTTGGCGCACAATGGCCCCATGACCCACACTCCATCCTACTGCCATTTAGAGGAGGGCGGACCATGGATGATGGGAGTTGAAGTACCTTCACTCACTTTCTGAGACCGCTGCGACCCTCATCCAGTGCATGATCATGACCACACTTGGCACACAAAGCCCCCATGACCCACTTTACATCCGGCTGCTGTTTGGAGTAGGGTGGGCCACGGATGATGGGACTTGAAGTACCTCCACTCACTTCACAAGACCGTGGCCAACCTCATCTAAAGCCTGATCAAGACCAAACTTGGGACACAGAGCCCTCATGACTCATTCTACCTGTACATCCTGGTGCAGTTTGAAGGAGGATGGACCATGGACGATGGGACTTGAAGTACCTCCACTCACTTCCCAACACTGCTGTGACCCTCATCCAATAACTGATCAAGACCAAATTTGGCACACAGAACCCCCATGACCCGCTCTACATCCTGGCCCAATTTGGAGGATGGACCATGGATGATGGGACTTGAAGTACCTTCACTAACGTACAGAGACCACGGCCAGCCACATAACCAACTGCTAAAGACCAACCTTGGCACACAATGCCTTTCTCAATTAACCTGGGCACCGCCGGGTCACCAATCTAGTAATAAATAATTGCAAGTAATCCATAGCCATGGAAGAAACAATTCCTAAAAGAGGAGGCCCGCCCCCCCGCCCTCCTCCTCCCCAAAGAGGGGTCATGGCCGCCTTTACCTGCGTGGAGGAGTACAGGTGAGTGTAGCCCAGCCGGTTGTAATCCACTTTGAACTGGAAGACTCCGTAGACGTCCGGCAGCTTGAACTGGACGCTGTACTTGCCTCCTAACAGCCCAAAACACGATGTTTTCCCGTGAGTTATGGGGGGGGACACAAGGAGGACCCCAAAGGCCCCCGGGCCTTGCGAGAGCCGAGCCCTACGCACCGTTCCTCTTGAGGAAGGTCCTCACAAAGGGGTCGATGCGCACAAACTCCAGCTGGATGTCGTCGCCGTCGTAGGGGACCCACTTCCCCTCGGAGAGCTTCTCAATGACGATGCTGTACTCCTGCCACGGGAATCAGATCGTCATACACAATAGACTACGTCAGGCACTTTGTTTTATTATTATTATTATTTTTTGTATTTTAAAAAAATATTTTTATTGTTTTATCATTATTGACACAATATTATACAATGTCTATTTACAGCAGATTCATGTTATTCATTTCTAGCTACAATACTTCAATCTTTAGCATCTGCCATTATGTTTTTCCTATACATTTTTGTATCCTCACCGCTGTGCTCCCCCCCCCCCCCCTCCCAAGCCATTGCTTTTACATATCATTCGTCCAAAATTTCATTTCTTCTTCCTCTTCTAATCCTTTTTCAATAAATCTTCTCCATACCTCATCAAAATCACTTTGTTTCCATATACCTCTTTTTACTTTAAATATACATGTTAACTTGTCATTTATTGCCAGTTTCCATACTTCCTTGTACCATTCCTCTATTTGTATATTTATTTCTTTTTTCCAATTCCTTGCTATTGTTAATAGGTTTGTTATCGCATCTTTATCCTTTTTTCCCAATTGTATACTATTATATAATGATAATAAAGCTATACTAGGACTTCTTTCTATTTTAATATTCGTTATATCTTCTATTTCTTTAAATACTTTCGCCCAAAATCTGCTTACATATTTACATTGCCACCACATATGTATGTATGTTCCTGTTTCTTGGCATCCTCTCCAACAGTTTTTCGAGTAGTTTTTATTTATATTTGCCATGCTTACTGGTGTAAGGTACCATTTCCATATTAATTTATAATAATTTTCTTTAATCCTAAATTTTTAAGATGCCTTTGTCTCCACAATTGTTGCCACTCTGTTTCCTTTATTTTTATCCCTAAGTCTTCTTCCCAGACCTCCTTAAGGGTGTTGTTTTTTGTTTTTCCTTCCTTTATTTCAATTATTATCTTAATCAGACCAAAATGGACTATCAATGGATTACCCATCGAACAAGTAGACAAATACAAATACTTGGGGATCACATTCCATTCCTCGGGTCGGTGGAACGAACAGATAAAATCTGCAACAGACAACGTGCCAAGAGCTTGCAGAGCCATTAAGAATTTTTATTTCACCAAGGGAGGCCAATCTATCCCAGCTGTCACAAAAGTGTTTGCAGCGAAAATAATTGCCCAACTTCCGTACGGCGCACAGGTATGTGCCTTCAAAAAATTGGACACTTTCGAAAAAGTCCAAACCAAATTCCTGAGAAGTATCCTAGCAACTCCATGCTGCGTCCCTAACAACGCCCTGCGTCTAGAAGCGGGCTTACCTTCCATGGAGGCACGAGTCCAGACTCTTACACTAAACTTCTGGCTAAAGTTAAAACACTTACCCAAAGGACTGGCCCCTTTAACCCTGACAGACTCTTTTAGGTCCACATGGAAAAACACAATTCTCAGAAACCTCAAACTATCAGGGTTACAGGAAGAAGAACTAGACCTCCTGGGATATACGAATGCAAGAGTAGCAGTAAGGCGCAGAACAATGGATATAGATTACCAAAAACACCTAGCCTGCGCCAGAGACCAGCCACTATTTAAATGCAGTACTAACGTACCCTTTGCTACTCAAAATTATTTAACAAATCTAACAAACCCGAAACACAGGAAAGTGTTCACTCTGGCCCGAGTTAATGCTCTGCCAACAGCTGTGCTACTGGGCAGGTACACAAAAACACCCTACCATGAACGTATATGCCCCTGCGACGCAGGGGTGGTTGAATCTATAGAGCATGTGTTCTTTCACTGCCCTCTGTATGTGGATGCCCGCCTCTCCTTAATCTCGCCAATACTGTCCCGCTTACCGGGCAGATCTGAGGAAATCTACCTATACTGGCTGCTCGACGACAAACACAAGGAGACAACCAACCTGGTGGCCAAATATCTCATGGCCGTTCTAGCTACGAGGAACCAGCATATTAAATTGAACGCGGAAACACAACAGGCTAGATACTGTTGGTGTTAAACTGTAGAGTTGAACGGAGTTTTAACATTTATATTGGTTTTTTTTCTGTACAATGTGACGTTGGTCCTTGACCGTAAATAAATATCTATCTATCTAATTATTATCTTATATATTTTACTAGTTATTCCTTTCAAGTTTTCGTGCTCTTCTACATCCCTCCCATTTTGTATTATTTGTTCAAATTGGTTAACCTTACTTCCTTTTTTATTGTTTTTTAGCCAATTTTTAAACCCTTGTTCTAATTGTATACAATGGAACCATGTCAGTTTTATTTCTCTAAATTCTTCCATAATCATTTCCTTCTTCGTTCCTACTTTTATCCAATCCCCCATTTTATCTAAAAAAATTTCCCTTAACTTTTTATCAGGCACTTTGTTTATATTCCGCTCCGTCTCCCCGAGGGGACTCCAAGCGGATTGCAGAACACCAAAGGATCTCACCACGAGGTCGGTGACGGTGTAGGCGCTGGGGGGCTGGGTCTCCCCCACGCGGTGGTGGGACACCTCTCCCACGCGCAGGACGCCCTCCTCCTTGAAGACCCACCGGGACAAGGCCAGCGCCAGCTCAAAGTTGCCCGTCTGGGGGAACCTGGCGCCAGGAAAGAAGGAAGGTCCCGCAAAGTCAAGGCCCAGGAAGTAAACAAAGCCACTCTAGAGTTGGAACCCCTCCTGTCTTCATGACGGACAGGCGCAATCCGATCCCTCCCGACAGATGGCCAGCTTGCTGAAGCGTCGCTCAGCTCGAAGAGCTGACCCAGAGAATGTGGGCTTTGGGCTTCCTTCCCCCCACCCCCCGCTAGAAGGGAAGACCCCGAAGCACCTCTGGGACCCAGGAGTGGACTTCTGGACGGCCGAGTTGAAGAAGGCGTCGCTGAAGAAGTCCAGGGAGCCGCTGAAGATGACGCGGGCGTTGTTGCGGGCCTGGAGGCCGGCCACCAGGAGGGTGTTCTTCCCCACGGCGTGCGGGTACTGCGCTCAGGAAGAGGGGGAGGAGAAGGGGGAGAGCGGCCGGATTGAGGCCCACGCCACTCGCCCCAAACACTGACCCCTCATGGGGCCTTCCAAATCATCATCATCATCATCAAAATACTAACGCAATATAATGATAACATGTAAATAATAATATGATAATACATAAACACTGGGAAATAATAATAATAATATATAAATAATAATAATATGAAAGGATATAAAGGATAATAACATAAACACTGGGATATAATAATTTATCTATCTATCTATCTATGTATATAATAAAAGTCAGTGTTTGCGGACGGTGGGTGGTGCGACTGAGCGACGGGAGGAATATGTGCCAGCGTTTCGATTGGCTGCAACTGTGGGATTATTTGCATAAAGGACTCTGATTGGCCAGCCTCAAAACTCCCAACATTCCACGGCCCCAGACAGAGGGGATTGGTTGCCACTGAAATGGTATTTGCATAAAGGACTCCGATTGGCCAACCACATTCCAACATGGTTAAATGTCTCAGAGGAAAAAGGAAAGGCCTCAGGCAGTCAGCCACTGCGGCCCACAGCAATGTCGGATCAGGACCAAACTTGGCACACAGGGGGCCCAATGGCCCACTTCACAACCTGGTGTAGTTTAAGGCAGGATGGGCCACGAATGATGGGATTTGCAGTACCTTCACATCATTCACTTCCCAAACAACACTGCACCCCCTATAAATCACAGACCAGGCCCAAAATTGAGAGCAAGGTTTCCTTAACTTGATTTTCCTGACTAGGCCCCCAACAATGACAAAACAAGACCAAACTTGGCACACAGAGCCCCCAAGATGCACCCTACATCCTGGTGCAGTTTGAGGGAGGATGGACTATGGATGATGGGACTTGCAGTCCTTTAACTCACTTCCTTAGAGCACTGTGGCCCACATCAATGACGAATCAGGACCAAACTTGGCACACAGAGCCCCCAAGATGCACCCTACATCCTGGTGCAGTTTGAGGGAGGATGGACTATGGATGATGGGACTTGCAGTCCTTTAACTCACTTCCTTAGAGCACTGTGGCCCACACCAATGACGAATCAGGACCAAACTTGGCACACAGGGGCCCAATGGCCCACTTCACAAACCTGCTGCGGTTTACGGCAGCATGGCTCACAAATGATGGGATTTGCAGTACCTTCACCCAATTCATTTCCCACAGAACATTGCAGCCCCTACAAATCAGAGACCAGGCCCAAACTTGGCACACAGAGTACCCATGACGCACTATGCACATCCTGGTGCAGTTTTGAGTGGGACAGACCACGGATGATGGGACTTGAAGTACCTTCCCTCACTTCTAGAGACCGCTGCAACCCTCATCCAATGAATGAGCAAGACCAAATGTGACACACACAGCCCCCGTGACCCACTCTACATCCTGGTGCTGTTTGGAGGGGGATGGACCATGGCCGATGGGACTCGCAGTACCTTCACTAAGTTCCCGAGACCACTACAAGCCACATAAGCATCTAATAGGAACCAACCTTGGCACACAATGCCTCCCTCAAATAACCCGGGCGCCGCCGAGTCCCCAAGCTAGTAATATATAATGATAATATGTAAATGATAATAATATGAAAGGATGTAAATGATAATAACATAAACACTGGGACATAATAAAATGTATAATAATAATATGAAAGTAGGATATAAATGACAATAATATAAACACTGGGATAGAATAATAATAATAATAATAATAAAGCTGGAAGAGGATGGGAAGGCCCTCCTGGCGTACCTGGGTGATGGGCTTGTCGGGGAAGAAGGAGTACGAGGTCGAGGAGCCAATCAGGATGTCCAGAACCAGGGGGTTGTCCGGGTCGGCCACCATCCTGCAGAGAAAGTAGACCTTGACCCTCAAGGATCAGGAACAGAGACTCCCACGAGAAACCCAGAGGCTTCATTTGCTCACTTAAGGCCACCCGCGCCCGGTCCCGACTCACCCGACGCCTCGGAAGAGGACGGGGTTCAGCGGCTTCTTGCCCACAATGGTGGGCGCCTTCAGGAGGTTCTCGGAGTCCGCCACGATGAGCGTGTGCTGCGGGAGGAAGGAAGCCCAGGAGCCACCGTTAGTACCCCTTTTGATCTGCTCATATTATGCGCTTTCGAACTGCTAGGTAGGCAGGAGCTAGGGCGGACAGCAGGAGATCACCCTTACTCGCAATATCCAGATCACACAACCTACCTGGCCCAGATCGGAGACATCGTAGTGATGGTGGTCAATGACGGCCGTTTTCTCCTCGTCAAACTCGATCCCACACTCGCTCCCCAGCTCCCGAAGAGGGTCGCCTGGGAAGGGGAAGCACAGCCATGCGTTCCGGTGAGGCCTCGGGTATGGAAGCGCCACCATAACAAATGCCTGCCTCCCGACTAGGGAGAAGGACGGGGTTGGGCTAGATGGCCTTTGGGGGGCCCTTCCAACTCTAGGAGTCTATAATCCGATTATCTGTCATCTACCTTACCATTTAATTATTCCATTATTATTATTATTATTATTATTATTATTATTACCTTTCCCTCTATCTATTTACCTATCTAAGGGCTGGACTAGATGGCCTTTGGGGGCCCCTTCCAACTCTAGAAGTCTACAATCCGGTCATCTGTCACCTATCTTTCCATTTAATTATTCCATTATTATTATTATTATTATTATTATTATTATTATTACCTTTCCATCTATCTATCTACCTATCTAAGGGCTGGACTACATGGCCTTTGGGGGCCCCTTCCAACTCTAGGAGTCTACAATCCGGTCATCTGTCATCTATCTTTCCATTTAATTATTCCATTATTATTATTATTATTATTATTACCTTTCCATCTATCTACCTATCTAAGGGCTGGACTACATGGCCTTTGGGGGCCCCTTCCAACTCTAGGAGTCTATAATCCGGTCATCTGTCATCTACCTTTCCATTTAATTATTCCATTATTATTATTATTATTACCTTTCCATCTATCTATCTACCTAAGGGCTGGACTACATGGCCTTTGGGGGCCCCTTCCAACTCTAGGAGTCTATAATCTGATCATCTGTCATCTACCTTTCCATTTAATTATTCCATTATTATTATTATTATTATTATTATTACCTTTCCATCTATCTATCTACCTAAGGGCTGGACTAGATGGCCTTTGGGGGCCCCTTCCAACTCTAAGAGTCTATAATCTGATCATCTGTCATCTACCTTTCCATTTAATTATTCCATTATTATTATTATTATTATTATTACCTTTCCATCTATCTATCTACCTATCTAAGGGCTGGACTACATGGCCTTTGGGGGCCCCTTCCAACTCTAGGAGTCTACAATCCGGTCATCTGTCATCTATCTTTCCATTTAATTATTCCATTATTATTATTATTATTACTATTATTAGCTTTCCACCTATCTATCTATCATTCGATCTATCTATCTAAGGGCTGGACTGGATGCCCTTTCGAGACTCCGCTTGACTGACCAATGTCTGATCCGGCGGCCACCAGGACGTTCCCTCCTCCGTCGATGAAGGCCGCGATGGTCTCCACGTTGATGTTGCCTCCGAAGTCTGAAAGAGAGGGGGGCGGGCGAGGAGGAGGGGCTTAAAAGGGGGCCCGTTTTACACCCGGGTTCCTCCGCAGACCCCCCACCCACCCCCACACCTCTCGGGGCCTGACCTTCGACGGAGGGCGCGAAGATGACCAGGTTGTCGTAGAGGAACTCGCCGTACTTGATGAGGGAGAGGCCGGGGTCGTCGGCCGTCCGGAAGGAGAGGTCAAAGCCCCGGTCTGGAGGGAGATGGAGAGAAAGAAGCCCTTCACTCCAGGCAAACGGAAAGGCCATAGAGAGCGACCCTTGGCCTTTGACCCTTCTGGACCATTATATAATAATAATTATTATTATTATTATTATATAATGGTTGCAGGAAGGCAACCACTGGGCAAAGGCCAAAGGGAAGATGGATGGACACCATCAAGGCACAATCAAAGCCCTCCAGACAGATGGCCATCCAGATATGATAGGTATTATCAATACACACACACATATATATGGTAGAGATATCTATGTATATAATAAAAGTCACTGTTTGCGGAGGAAGGGAGGTGCGGAGGAATATGTGGCAGCATTTCAATTGGTTGCCACTGTGGGATTATTTGCATACGGTCTTCCGATTGGCCAGCCTCAGCATTCCAACATTCTAAGGCAGCAGACAGAGGGGATTGGTTGCCACCGAGGGAGTATTTGCATAAAGGACTCTGATTGGCCAGCACCCAAGAAACCAAGCCTCTACATCCAAACAACATGATTGGTTGCCACTGAGGGAGAATTTGCAAAACCGGCTCTGATTGGCCAGCTTCTAGATTCCAACATTCTGAGGTGACGCAGAGGGGAAAGGAAAGGTCAGTCACTGCGGCCCACAGCAATGACGGACCAGGACCAAACTTGGCACACAGGGGCCCAGTGGCCCACTTCACAACCTGGTGTGGTTTAGGGCAGGATGGCCCACGAATGATGGGATTTGCAGTACCTTCACCTCATTCACTTCCCAAACAACACTGTAGCCCCTATACATCACAGACCAGGCCCAAAATTGACAGCAAGGCTTCCTCAACTTGATTTTCCTGACTAGGCCCCCAACAATGACAGAACAAGACCAAACTTGGCACACGGATCCCCCAAGATGCACCCTACATCCTGGTGCAGTTTGAGGGAGGATGGACCATGGATGATGGGACTTGCAGTACTTAAATTCACTTCCTTAGAGCACTGTGGCCCACAACAATGATGGATCAGGACCAAACTTGGCACACAGAGGCCCAATGGCCCACTTTACAAACCTGGTGCGGTTTAGGGCAGACTGGGCTGCGAATGATGGGATTTGCAGTACCTTCACCCGATTCACTTCCCACAGAACATTGCAGCCCCTACAAATCAGAACAGGCCCAAACTTGGCAGAGCCCCCATGTTTCCTGCAGCTTAAATGACCAGAAGACCAGGCCCAAACTTGTGTTCCACACTTCCAGAGCTCCCAATGACTGATCAAGACCCACTTGGCACACAGAGGCCCCATCCATCCTGGTGCAGTTTGGAGAAGGACGGACCATGGATGATGGGAGTTGAAGTACCTTCACTCACTTCCTGAGACCGCTGCCACCCTCATCCAATGAGGGAGCATTTGCATAACGCCTCCAATTGGCCAGCCAACACGAACATTCCGACACTCTAAACTGCCAGAAGGGGATAAGGCCAAGGCCTGAGGCAGCCAGGCATGGTGGGAGATTCAGACCAAAACACTCCCAACAATGACAGAACAAGACCAAACTTGGCACACAAAACCCCCCAAGACCCACTCTACACCCTGGTGCAGTTTGAAGGATGATGGGACCATGGATGATGGGACTTTAAGTACCTCTAATCACTTCCCCAGACCGCTGCGACCCTCATCCAATGACTGATCAAGACCAAACTTGGCACACAGAGCCCCCATGGCCCACTCTACATCCTGGTGCAGCTGGGAGGAGGGCAGACCACGGATGATGGGACTTGAAGTACCTTCACTCACTTTCTGAGGCCGCTGCGACCCTCATCCAATGACTGATCAAGACCACACTTGGCACACAGAGCCCCCATGACCCACTCTACATCCTGGTGCAGCTTGGAGGAGGGCAGACCACGGATGATGGGACTTGAAGTACCTTCACTCACTTCCTGAGACTGCTGCAAACCTAATCCGATGACCAATCAGGACCAAACTTGGCACACAGAGCCCCCAAGACCCACTCTACATCCTGGTGCAGCTTGGAGGAGGGCAGACCACGGATGATGGGACTTGAAGTACCTTCACTCACTTCCTGAGACTGCTGCAAACCTAATCCGATGACCAATCAGGACCAAACTTGGCACACAGAGCCCTCAAGACCCACTCTACATCCTGGTGCAGCTTGGAGGAGGGCAGACCACGGATGATGGGACTTGAAGTACCTTCACTCACTTCCTGAGACTGCTGCAAACCTAATCCGATGACCAATCAGGACCAAACTTGGCACACAGAGCCCCCAAGACCCACTCTACATCCTGGTGCAGCTTGGAGGAGGGCAGACCACGGATGATGGGACTTGCAGTACCTTCACTGAGTTCCTGAGACCACTGCAAGCCACGTAAACATCTGAGAAGGACCAACCTTGGCACACAATGCCTTCCTCAAATCACCCGGGCAGGGCCGGGTCCCCAAGCTAGTCTGTGTATACAGCCCAGCCCTGTCAGAGGGCGAGGCCCAACCCAAGCCCTCCCGACAGATGGCCATCCTGACACGAGAGCGAGGCAGGGCCCACCGGCGAGGCTGCGCAGGAAGAGCGAGTGCGTGTCGCGCAGGTTGAGGTTCTCCAGCAGCACCAGCGTCCGCCTCCCTTCTCCTCCTCCGGACGCCAGGCCCCACGAGGCCACCGCCGCCAGCGCCGTCCACCTCAGGAGCAACGCCGACGCCGCCATCTTCCTCCTCGCCCAAGCTCCTCCAATCAGTCAGCGCCGGAAGCCGGCTCCCAGCCAATCGGGAGCCGAGCCGCGCGCGCGCGCGCACCTCTCTCACCCAATGAGAGGCGGACAGCTCGGCCCCTCGCGCCCGGCGAGGCCACGCCCCCTCGCTTTGCCGGACAGCCAATCACCGCTTCTTCTTCTTCTCCTCCCCCCCCCCCTCCCGTTGCTATGGTGACGCGGCCTAGCGCTCCTCCCTTCAAAAATGAAGCCTTAGCTAAAGTGATTAAAAAAAAGAGCCCCTTCCACACAGCTATATATAACCCGGGATATCTGTGTCCACACGGCCAATGTGGTTTTTTTTTTAATACGCTCTGTTCACTCCAACATTCTACGGCCCCAAACAGAGGGGATTGGTTGACACTGAAATGGTATTTGCATAAAGGACTCCGATTGGCCATCCACATTCCAACATTCTAAAGTGACTCAGGGAAAAGGAAAGGCCTCAGGCAGTCAGCCACAGACCAGGCCCAAAATTGACAGCAAGGCTTCCTTAACTTGGTTTCCCCGACTAGGCCTCAGCTCATGGGACATTGTGTATGGCCTGAATTGACAGCAAGGCTTCCTTAACTTGGTTTCCCCGACTAGGCCTCAGCTCATGGGACATTGTGTATGGCCTGAATTGACAGTAAGGCTTCATTAACTTGATTTCCCGACTAGGCCTCAGCTCATGGGACATTGTGTATGGCCTGAGTTGACAGTAAGGCTTCCTTAACTTGATTTCCCCGACTAGGCCTCAGCTCATGGGACATTGTGTATGGCCTGAATTGACAGTAAGGCTTCCTTAACTTGATTTCCCGACTAGGCCTCAGCTCATGGGACATTGTGTATGGCCTGAATTGACAGTAAGGCTTCATTAACTTGATTTCCCGACTAGGCCTCAGCTCATGGGACATTGTGTATGGCCTGAATTGACAGTAAGGCTTCATTAACTTGATTTCCCCGACTAGGCCTCAGCTCATGGGACATTGTGTATGGCCTGAATTGACAGTAAGGCTTCCTTAACTTGATTTCCCCGACTAGGCCTCAGCTCATGGGACATTGTGTATGGCCTGAATTGACAGTAAGGCTTCATTAACTTGATTTCCCTGACTAGGCCTCAGCTCATGGGACATTGTGTATGGCCTGAATTGACAGTAAGGCTTCATTAACTTGATTTCCCTGACTACGCCTCAGCTCATGGGACATTGTGTATGGCCTGAATTGACAGTAAGGCTTCCTTAACTTGATTTCCCCGACTAGGCCTCAGCTCATGGGACATTGTGTATGGCCTGAATTGACAGTAAGGCTTCATTAACTTGATTTTCCCGACTACGCCTCAGCTCATGGGACATTGTGTATGGCCTGAATTGACAGTAAGGCTTCATTAACTTGATTTTCCTGACTAGGCCTCAGCTCATGGGACATTGTGTATGGCCTGAATTGACAGTAAGGCTTCATTAACTTGATTTCCCTGACTAGGCCTCAGCTCATGGGACATTGTGTATGGCCTGAATTGACAGCAAGGCTTCCTTAACTTGATTTCCCCGACTAGGCCTCAGCTCATGGGACATTGTGTATGGCCTGAATTGACAGTAAGGCTTCCTTAACTTGATTTCCCCGACTAGGCCTCAGCTCATGGGACATTGTGTATGGCCTGAATTGACAGTAAGGCTTCATTAACTTGATTTCCCCGACTAGGCCTCAGCTCATGGGACATTGTGTATGGCCTGAATTGACAGTAAGGCTTCCTTAACTTGATTTCCC